>CM063506.1:57724944-57729944 GCA_032207245.1 Pardosa pseudoannulata | reverse complement strand
CTAACAATGCATTCTAAAATTATTTTTTTTATCTACTGTCTGTTGCGCAAAAAATATAATAGTAATAAAGTCATTTCAAAATGGTAAAAAAAGTTTTCGAGATATTCTTATCAGTATAGCTATACTAGAGTTTCATATTTATGTCATTTTTACAGCATAGCATGAGTATAAATTTAACTTCATGTTTCCGCTGTTCGTGAAATCCCGATTCTTTCTTCCCATCAAGTGTTATTGATAGATACATTTTGAAACAATATTTCCGTTCCTCGAACACTGAAGGCAGAGTTACTGTTTCTTACTCGCTCATTTCTTAGCCTTTATTTTAAACAATGCCTTATCATTTATTTTCCAAGTTAAACGATTGTTTACGGAGAGTTTAAGCTTACATTCATCCTGGTTAAAGAGGAAATTGTAACTTTCAAGTCAAAAATCTTCATTGTAAAGTCTTTCATTTTTTTATTTCATTAAGAAATAAAGAGTTCCGATATTTATATATGATTTCTGTCTTACACAAGAAATTTTACATATGAAAATTCAATTTTTAAAAACGGAAAAGCTGTTTAATATATATATATATATATTTATATATATATATATATATATATATATATATATATATATATATATATATATATATATATTATATATATATATATATATATATATATATATATTTATATATATATATATATATATATATATATATATATATATATATATATATATATATATATATATTATATATATATATGTATATATATATATATGTATATATATATATATATATATATATATATATATATATATATATATATATATATATATATATATATATATATATATATATATATTATATATATATATATATATATATATATATATATATACATATATACATATATACATATATATATATATATAATATATACATATATATATATATATACATATATATACATATATATATATATATATATATATATATATATATATATATATATATATATATATATATATATATATATATATATATATTATATATATATATATATATATATATATATATATATATATATATATATACAGAGAGATATATAGATAGATAGATAGATATATCAATAAAACTGTGAAGTACATTTATATTACTCAGAAATTTAGAACCAGTGAATCTCAACCAATTTATCCAAATTTCTCTTAAAATATATTATTTTCCAACTGTTATAGCTGTCTCACTGTCCGGAGGAGCTATATTTTATGCATATAACCTAAGAGAACTTTGGAACAATTAGAATGGCATGGCCGTTTTGCCAAATCGTGATAAAGTTTTGAAAATTTCACATTCTATATGTCATTTTAATGACGTATAACCGTTTATAATATAGGATTAAATTTCAAAGGAAGTGTTTGATATTTTCAGAGATTTTTCAGCTTCGGGAAAAGAAGATAACGTTATAATTTCAAATTAATTGGACAACAGCTTCCAGACTAGAGTTCTGAATATTCATGCATTTCAGGGATAAATAACTATTTTTTTTATATAAAGCATATATCTAAGTAACAATGTTTCAAAATTTAACCTCTCGGTATCTAGAAAACAGATTCATCTCTGTCTGGTAAGGATGTTACGTAGTTCTGAACAATATTATTTTAAGTCACATAATGGTTAACCTATTTTTCCAAATCATGTGAGAATTTAGTAGATATGTCTGTTATTCATTTTAATTACTCGCAAGTGCGTATAATGAAATATTAGTTGAAAGGGAATCTTTAGATTTATTGCAGGTTATTAACGCCTGGAGAAAGGCAGAGGATGAAATATATATGGTGAACTCAAAATATAGGTTATGAAGATTATGTTTGTATATATGTATGTGTGTGCTTATATATATATATATATATATATATATATATATATATATATATATATATATATATATATATATATATATATATATATATATATATATATATATATATATATATATATATATATGTGTGTGTGTGTGTGTGTGTGTGTATGTATGCGTATATCCATGGTCTCTTATATTCCAACTCTTCTCTGTGACTTTTGTGTATATATATATATATATATATATATATGTATATATATATATATATATATATATATACATAATATATATATATATATATATATATATATATATATATATTATATATATATATATGTATATATATATATATATATATATATATATATGTATATATATATATTATATATATATATATATATTTATATATATATATATATATATATATATTTATATATGTATATACATATATATACATAGTTATTTCCTGCTAAATACATTACTGACTTTACTAAATATCTTGAAACTCACCCTCTCTAAACAATCAATTTAATATCAACCATATTCTTTTCTAAACATTCCACACACGAAACATCTGCTAAATTTAACACCTGCGTAATAAAAAATATACAACTAAAATAGTATGTGAAAATTGCATTTTAAATTCCATAAATACCAAATTAATTTAAAAAATAGAATTAATTAGATACTCTCAAAACTCTATAAAATTTCCCTATATCATTACAGAATATTTTCTTGAAAATATTCTATTTATAGTCTGCAATAGTTCTTGTTTAGAGCCAAGTTACTTGACTCGCAACTTTACGACGTGTAAACGCATACATTCAAGCTCCTTGTGAGTCAAGTAAAGTAAGAAAAACTACGCATGCGCGGAGTTACTTGACTTGATCGTCTCCATGACTCGTGTAAACGCGGTGTTAATCTCACAACAATATTTTTGTGCGATACAGTACTTTAACTAGAAGCTTCTCGTAAGTTTCAGATACCATGTTTTCTTTCAATAGCAAGCATGTTTTAAAATGAGGCTTGAGTGACATTCTGAACTGTCATTTTATTAATGGAATTTTAATCTACTACTTTGTTTCCTCCCAATATATGTGAGTGACATTTTTGATCCAGTCATAAATCGTTGAACCTATTACCCCACGATATCATATTGAATTTAAACGCCTTTAGACCCTATGCCAAATTTGGGACTGCTTCGAAAGGTTTTTATCAACTTGTTGACTGAAATTGCTCTTTTTTGACTTATTGCCAAAATGGTTATTTAGTGTAAAATTATAGGTGTATTCTCGCAATTATCCCTTTAAACGGTAGAGTGTGTAATTAAAGATATTAATATATACGAAATTAAAAAGGGTAATAATAAAATGACTTTTTTATCCTTAAATACATATGTAGTGTAGATTTTAATTAGATTTCAAGAATGTAAACTGTATTTTATGTTGCGGTGTCTATGAACAATTACATCACCGCATATCGCAACTCCTGACCTGACTGAATTATAATGCACGGTTGCAGATTGATTGGAATCTCGGTGCGGCAACCGTAACTGACTTTCACTTGTAAAGGAATCATTCCGCGTGGTACGGTGATCTAGTGTACCGTACGCAGTTCTATCTGTAGCACGATCCTTCGTGCACGCTTTTCTTTATTTCTGATTAAATATTTGTTAAGTTTAATTTATAGTGTCGACCTTCTTCACTAATGACCACGTGTATTTAATTGTCGGATTTGGAGTGTAATGCTATCGTATTCATCGTACACCCAACTTCCGCACTGGTGACCTGCGGACCTCGATTCACTGACCGTTGGACGGAGGCCCTACCCACAGTACTACTGGGTTTACGCGCCGCTTTTCGGGAAACCATCAAAGCATCCACCGCTGAACTTGTGTATGGCACTTCTTTGAGGTTGCCAGGTGAATTTTTCGTTCCTAGCAAAACAGATGTCAACGCTACAGACTTTGTAAACCATCTGAGAGACATGATGAGCGCATTCTCTCCACCCAAAACCAGCAACCATGGTACTCGAGACAGAACTTTCATTCCACAGGACCTGAACAAATGCACTCACGTTTTCGTACGGCATGACGCCGTACAACCTCCGCTGAAACCACCTTACGACGGGCCGTTCCCGGTCCTTGACAAAACGGACAAAGTGTTTAAAGTACTTCAAAACAACAAAGAGGTTTTTATCTCAGTGGACAGAGTGAAACCAGCCTACATCTTGTGCGAGCAGGAGCCATCGACGCTCCCCAGCTGTCAACAGGCACCGTCACAATCGAGCAGTGGAACAACCACAGAAGACTCACTTACCACGACGACAACATCTGACCGAGACCGACGTACCCGATCTGGACGCAGTGTGCACTTTCCAGTGCACCTAAAAGACTATGAGATGTAACGTTAACACTGGGAAGGGGGTACTGCGGTGTCTATGAACAATTACATCACCGCATATCGCAACTCCTGACCTGACTGAATTATAATGCACGGTTGCAGATTGATTGGAATCTCGGTGCGGCAACCGTAACTGACTTTCACTTGTAAAGGAATCATTCCGCGTGGTACGGTGATCTAGTGTACCGTACGCAGTTCTATCTGTAGCACGATCCTTCGTGCACGCTTTTCTTTATTTCTGATTAAATATTTGTTAAGTTTAATTTATAGTGTCGACCTTCTTCACTAATGACCACGTGTATTTAATTGTCGGATTTGGAGTGTAATGCTATCGTATTCATCGTACACCCAACTTCCGCAATGTTCTAAAAGGTATTAAAAGGAAATGTATTAATTATAAACCTTTATTATTGGGTAGAGTGTTATCTACTGGTTCCTCTTTTTGATTATAATTTAAGTTATTCCGAGTTAATTTTACGTTATATTTCTACCTAATTATATTACCCTAGTATTCCTTTCCATACGTACATGTATATATATATATATATATATATATATATATATATATATATATATATATATATATTATATATATATATATATATATATATATATATATATATATATATATATATATATATATACATATATACATATATATATATACACATGCGTGTGTATATATAAGTTGTATTAATATTTTATCATTCAGTTTGTTTTTTATTTGCAATATTTAAATGCAAACCTA
>CM063506.1:57714944-57719944 GCA_032207245.1 Pardosa pseudoannulata | reverse complement strand
TTAAAGCATAACTTAAGACACATGGAAATCAAATAATACAGAAAAGAAAATAATATGTATTCATTCACTTGCAAAACAAATGCATTTTACTCTATGACAGTCAGTTCTCTCTTCATTCATCGTTAAACATTTTATAGAAGATAAATAAATTTATAACCTATACTTTTTTATAATAAATAGTTGAGACTCAAAGCCCATTTAAAGTCTAAATTAAAAAAAAAATGAAACGAATTGGTGTATCCTTAAAACCTTGAGTACTAAAACATAATTAAAGCATAACTTAAAAAAATAGCGAAATAATAAAAAAAGGATCTCAAATATATTCATTAAGGTGCTTGTGCAATAAAATGCATTTCACTCTATGACCATCGGTTTTTTCTTGGTATTCACCGTTAAAACATATTATTAGAGAAATTAGTTTACAATATATACTTCTTTTTAATAAATAGTGGAGATTCAAAGCCCATTGAAAGTCTAAATTTAAAAAAAAAAAGGAAAAGAATTTGTATATCCTTAATACTTTGAGTATTAAAACATAATTAAAACATAACTTAAAAGCATAACTTAAGACACATGAAAAGCCAAATAATACAGAAAAGAATGTAAAATGGACTCATTTACGAGCAAAACAAAATGCATATTTTTCTATGAAAGTCAGTTCTTTCTTCGCATTCATCATTAAACATTTTATAGAAGATAAATAAATTTATAATTTATACTTCTTTATAACAAATATTTGAGATTCGAAGCCCATTTAAAGTCTAAATCGGAGAGAGGAAAAAGATTATATTTTTCCCGAGGACCTTGAGTATCTAAAAAATAAATTTCACTGAATCGCCATAGCTTTATATCTCCAAAGATAAAGACATTGTCTGTCTCTTCTCAATAAATAGGAACCATCGCCGCATGTGCAGAGTTTTCCTTTCGGCCAATCTCCAATTTTATGATTTTTACATCCTGGATCAGTATTGATTTATGGCATTTTAAATTTTATCGAATGACGTAACTAGGACATTTTCTAAAATAAAAGGTCGATAGATATCTTTGAAAGAAACGACCTCTGATCTTCCCCCTATTAAGATGAAAGAACAATCCGAATTGAATTATTTTCAGAAATTCACTCTGGTATATTTTTATATAAATAAGATATCGCAGGATTTTTTAAAATTTTGTTTAAATAGTTGAAGGTCTTTGGAAATATAATTCTGCTACATAAATATTAATATATTTATATTTCAGAATTATCAAAAAATAGTAACCTTTCCTTTTTGTGTGCTGTTCTAGCACGTTTTACTTCTATCAAAGTTAATAATTTTTCACCAGTAAGTGTTGACTATTGCATTTTATAGACTAATGAATTTTAATCTGGTGTAATTCTTTACATATTTATGCTTTTTACGCTAATATATATTTCTCCTCGTAAAAATTTATAGTGGAGGATATCAGTTTTGAACATACAGGATTTCTTTTACTTTTATTTATTTATCATTACGTAACACCTAAAGGGAGAATTTTCGGTTAAATTGGTGTAAACAAAAAACTTTTTAACTAGTCTAATGAGTTATATTGGCATTATTAGTGAAATTGTTACATATTATTTTATATAAATACAATAGGAATAATACAATAGGAATAACAATAGGAATTACACAAATATGCATTAATTTGGGAAATTTATTCTGGTATATTTTATATAAAACATCACAGAGTTTTTTAAACTTTTGTTTTAATAGTTGCAGATCTTTGGAAATATAATGCTGCTACATAAATATTAATATATTTATATTTCAGAATTATCAAAAAATAGTAACTAATAGTTATAAGGTAATTTTTCTGAGCTGTTCTAGCACTTTTTACTTCTATCAAAATTAATAATTTTTCACAAGTAAGTGTTGACTTTTAAATTGTTTAGACTATTACATTTTAGTCTGGTGTAATTCTTTACATTTTTATGCACTTTACGCTAACATATATTTCTCCTCGTAATAATTTAGACTGGAGGATATCAGTTTCGCACATACTTTTAGATTTTTATCTTTACTAATGCCTCAGAGGAGATTGTCTAGTTACATAAGTGTAAACAAAAGACTTTTTAACTAGTCTAAAGTTGTTATATTGGCATTATTAGTGAAATTGTTACATATTATTTTATATAAATACAATAGGAATAAATTTACAAAATCAATTCCACAAATATGAATTATTTTGAGAAATTCACTGTGGTATATTTTTATATAAATAAGATATCGCAGGATTTTTTAAAATTTTGTTTAAATAGTTGCATATCTTTGGAAATTTAATGCTGCTACATAAATATTAATATATTTATATTTTAGAATTATCAAAAATCTGTAACCTGTATTTTTTCTGTGTTGTTCTAGCACGTTTTATTTCTATCAAAGTTAATAATTTTTCACTAATAATTGTTGACTATTAAATTTTATAGACTATTAAATTGTAGTCTGGTGTAATTTTTTATATATGTATTCACTATACGCTAATATATATGTCTCCTCGTTATAATTTAGAGTGAAGGTATCAGTTTTCCACATACAGGAATTCTTATACTTTTAATTTTTTATATTTACTAATCCCTAAGAAGAGAATTTTCTCTTATATTAGAGTAAACAAAAGACTTTTTAACAAGTCTAATGAGTTATATGGGCATTATTAATCAAATTGTTACCTAATACTTTATATAAATACAATAGGAATAAATTTACAAAATTACATTCACAAATTTGGATGTAATTATATAATAGTCAATTTATGTTTTATTAGACTTTTACATCAAGTACTTATATATATATATATATATATATATATATATATATATATATATATATATATATATATATATATATATATATATATATATATATATATATATATATATATATATTTATATATATATATATATATATATATATATATATATATATATTTAACCCATTTTACGTTTAGTATAAAATTTAAATGTTTAGTAAATACCTAATGACATTGAATTTTCAAAGTAATTAAATTAATAACTATACTGATGACAAATAAAAATATTAGCTAAGCCATTTATTACCAAATATCATGTAACCTAGTTTCAACTGAAGTTATTACAACATAAAAAGAGTATATAATATATAGATTTCAACATTTAAAAATACAAATATATATGTATAACATAAAGGCTTTTCATTTAATGGTATATAAATAATTTTATATATGATTATTAGTTACAAATATGAATACTGAAATTATGATATGATGTTAACTTTAAACATGTACATAAGTCACAGGGAGTGCAGTTATTTATGTAACATAGAATAGAAAAGCGATTTAATTATTGTGTCAATTTAATTTTAAAGAACACCATTTAATGATCTATAATCTATACTTTAAAGGTAAATTGGTATGTAATGTAAGCATTGTTTAAAGAAACTTTAGTAAGTTTAAAAGTGTTGAAATAATACGGTACAAGTGTAAAACTTTATATATTCTAACTCTAGAAAATGTGCTCTTACTTATGAGGACTGATTTTATATGAACATCTAATGGATCATGAAACAAACAGTTGGTAGAGAACAAAATCAACTTATTAACAAAATTTATATTAAAGCATTCTTATTTTTTAATTCTATATCCATAACGCATGTCATAAGGAAAACAGTTTCTGATATAATGTTTGAAGAACTTTAACGTCTGCGAAAACATAAACTCAACAAGCAAAGCGGAGAAGTTTAAAGAATTTATTACCAACAGTAAGATTATTACTACTGTCTTTAAGGATTTTAATCCTCAAAGACAGTAGTGATAATCTTGTGTGTGACATTAAATATAAGGATTATGCTCAATGCAGTCTTTTATAATATTTCTGCAAAGAAACATTCAAACAAAAGAAAGGTATGTCAATTTCTAGAGCTTCTTAAACGCCCACTCTCACTGTTGTTGCAACATTGAAACTTTGGAATTATTTTAAATGCGACATGTATGATAGACTCGAATTTGCCCTAAGCCTTCACCATAATTGGCTTAAAGACTAAAGACACATTAAGGCCCATATAATATTACATCAGGGAAAGTATTTCAAATAGAGTTTAAAAACCTAGTTTTTAACATAGAAATGCTTGAATCTTGACGGCTATAAAGCAGAAAAGTAAATAGGTTGTTATATAACATTTGGCAATGAAATTTTCTTCTGTGGTTCATCCGAAGTTGATAAAATTTAAACCTCGAGTTTAAGGCCAAAATGTGAATATAAGTATAACCACACTATTTGACCTTTTCGGATCTAATTTACTTTTAGTTCTCCCGTATTATATCTAAAGTTCGTTTTTGCATAAATTTGGATACTAATATCAAAAAAGGACAATTATACAAATGTAGGGTATACTCTTTCCGTGCTTAAACACAGCATGAACATGAATCACATGGAGTGCAGTTATTTCTCTATCATAGAATAGTAAAGTTATTTAATTATCGTGACAATTTAAGTTGAAAGTATACTATTTAATGATATATATTCTATACTTTAATGTTAAATTGGTATTTAGTGTAATCAGTTTTTGAAGAAATTTTAATAAGTTTAAAAGTGTTGAAATAGCATTGTAGAAGTGTAAAAATATTATCTGTTACATGACCCGGGAATTATGTGTCATATTAGAAATTTTCAGTGCAGCATAATAAACCTTGTTGTCTTGAAAATAGTTTTATTACATGAGAGATATATGTCCTGATAGACTATGAAGGGTTAAGCAAATTTTACTATCAAAAAGTTCTTATTTTGTAATAATATAACAAATAGTTGATAATAGATTAAATGTAATACACTCTTCGTTCTATATAAGTCAAATTAAATATTCTACTCCGTTGGATTCTCTCAGATAATATTTCGCCTTTATAACATTTCTTAAAACAGTTAACAGACTGTGTGTTTTACTAAGTACGTATTTATTAATTACCTATCAAATTATGTCTTGAATTATATGCGTAGTATTAATAAATTAAAG
>CM063506.1:57677444-57704944 GCA_032207245.1 Pardosa pseudoannulata | reverse complement strand
TTAAGCTTTCACTTTAGTTTATTATGTAATTCACTTTATTGAAAGATTACAAATATAATAAAGTTGAGTAAATAAATACATCGTGTATAATATATTTATATATATATATATATATATATATATATATATATATATATATATATATATATATATATATATATATATATATATATATAAATATATATATATATATATATATATATATATATATATATATATATATTTATATATATATATATATATATATATATATATATATATATATATAATATATATATATATATATGTATATGTATATATATATATATATATATATATATATATATGTATATATATATATATATATATATATATATGTATATATATATGTATATATATATATATATATATATATATGTATATATATATATTATATATATATATATATATATATATATATATATATATATATATATATGTATATATATATATATATATATATATATATATATATATATATATATATATATATATATATATATATATATATATATATATATATATATATATATATATATTTATATATATATATATATATATATATATATATATATATATACATACATACTATACATATATATAAGTGTGTATTACACAGAAAAAAATTTCTAAATTTATTCAAAATTCTACCAATTAATATTTATTTTTTACTTACTGATAACTTTAACAGCCAGACTGACCAATCCATATTTAAATTCTTCAAACAATGGACGAA
Organism: Pardosa pseudoannulata; assembly: GCA_032207245.1. NCBI lineage: Eukaryota > Metazoa > Arthropoda > Arachnida > Araneae > Lycosidae > Pardosa > Pardosa pseudoannulata. The sequence goes on along the minus strand of CM063506.1, from coordinate 57,704,190 downwards.
TTGTAGAGCACTGTATTTCGCTACCGGAATTCGAGGGTATGAATCCCGCTGTTAGCATGGTTGTTCGTAGCCATTTGGAATCGGATTTCAGAAATAGGTCCCGGACTCATTAGATCTCGTGTAGGAAAACAGAGAACTTAGCGCTCGAAAACAAAACCAAAAATCCAAGTTTAAATCAAGATCGAGATTTTTTCAGAATGCATTCTTTCTATACTTCCAAGAATGCTGTAAGAATAATTTACACTTGTACTTTCGTACACTTTTACTAAACCAGGTCTATATTCTCCGAGTAAAAATTGCATATATTTGCTATTTCGATGCATTTCATGGGATGTATGTAGTATATCTTAGGGGTAGACCAGCGTATATATATATATATATATATATATATATATATATATATATATATATATATATATATATATATATATATATATATATATATATATATATATATATAATGATATTTTAACAAAATGAGTTGATATTAAATTCCAATTATATTTAATTTAATTTAATAATTTCCATCAATTTAATTTTTTTTACATTTGTTTCCTTTCTTCAGCTTTTTTCTTTATTCACCTGTTTTTAACGTCATTCACAAAGTTATTTTTTGCATGTGTCAGCAATGCTTTAATAATCCTTATGTAACTCTTTTACAAGTGTGCTAACATGCCGTAGTGTATTTGATGTGAGTCTAAACATCCACCACATATGTGTGTATGTACATGTATATAATTACAAATTTTTTAGAAGGAAGATCTTAATGTAAAAGGGATGTTAATGCGACAGTTTAAGCTTTGACCTTTTTAATTTTATCCCCTATATAATAATAGCATAAGTTATCGGTCCGTCAGTTTTCGAATATATGAAGATATTGGACCTGGAATGGATAGGCACATCTATATTGGATTTTTGATGAGTTAGGTTAGAAAATTCAAATCAAGTCTTTAAAACGTTCTACCCTTTACCCCCTTTTCGAGCGTTTAATGCCATTATTTCAAGCCCTTTTGTCCTGATTAAGAGCAAGCGATTACATATAGCAGTTTATCACATAATAAATAGGTAAAAATAACATTTTTTCTAGCATTAAGACGTCATTCTTTTAACACTCTCATTAAATAATTTCTTATTTTAAATTATTTAAATATCGTCTGCATTATTTTCTTACATTTTATCACTGAACTTCGATATTACGTAAATAATTTTCTTTTATATTTGGCTTAAATAATAATTAGGAACATATGTGATAATTTTGAATTTAATCATTGATTATTTTTGTTGAAAAGGAAAATTTTATCACCTGTATTAACGACAAATTCTTTTCATAAAAATCTAGGAGTCTATTTCACGGAATAATAAATATCTAGCGTTTAAGTTATATATCTTTAAAAATTAAGAAGTTTGTTCGTTTGTGTGTTTGTTCTTTATACATAACCACGCGGTTTGCAATCGATTCGCTAAATTTTGGGAATAATTTTTATACATAAATGCACGGATTGAGTAAATGAATTCAATGTGATTCTAAACTGCATTCACATTATCGAGACACTTTAGATGAGTATGAAGATAAACAAATTATTGAGCGTGTACCAGATAATTCTCAGCCCTAAAACAAACCATTTTTACCTGCCGTATAGAGTACTTTACAATTCTGAAAAAAATAAATATTTTACTAATCTCGTCTGTATGGCGGGATTTACGCTAGTGTACAAATATTCACTGTCCGAACTGGAATACTTTTGGATAATTTTGAAAAATTTTGGACATAATTTTTATACATAAATGCACGGATTGAGTAAATGAATTCAATGTGATTCTAAACTGCATTCACATTATCGAGACACTTTAGATGAGTATGAAGATAAACAAATTATTGAGCGTGTACCAGATAATTCTCAGCCCTAAAACAAACCATTTTTACCTGCCGTATAGAGTACTTTACAATTCTGAAAAAAATAAATATTTTACTAATCTCGTCAGTATGGCGGGATTTACGCTAGTGTACAAATATTCACTGTCCGAACTGGAATATTTACTTATACAGCAGTAAATAAATATTCATGATGAATGACTGATAAATATATTAAACAATTGTTATATCATTTCCCTTTCATGTGTTATCACCGATTAAGGAATAATGTACATTATTTTGAAAACCTATTATCAAACAATTTGTGTTAAAAATCATATTTTCTCCTAAAGTTTACTCAAGAAAATAAGGATTCTCAAGTGAAAATAAGAAGATTTAATAAATTGAGTATAAATATGTGCATGGGTTTGAACAAGAATTGAAAATATTTTTTTTTCATTCATTCACATATAATATCTGTGGATGAAGTTTGAAAATTTTCTATTACATTTATTTCTTGCCAAAATGTTTACCTTATAAATTGGTTTATTTTGATTATTTTGGGAGACATAAATATAAAAAAAATAATTTGTTTATGTTTCGTAGTAAAATGATTATCTGGGAAGATCGAGTGAATCTTTATCTATAAACAAAAGAGAAGTAACATAAATAAATTGTGTATACACATGGCGTGAGGCATCAATTTAAACTAACACGAAAGGTTGAAACGAATTTCCAGCGGAAGCACATTTTAGATTACACGCAGAGCTTTTGAGTTATTGAATGATATATTAGAGAATATCGAAGAAATTTTACTGTCTTGGTGAATTCGATAAATTTTTAAAAGAGCTGTGCTGAACATGGGTTTAATTGATATGTGCTAATTACTAAATGTTGAAAGGGATAACTTAGAGCTAAAATAAAGATTAATTAAGCTAATTAGTGGCAGGGTTTTTTTATTCTATGTAGCAGCCTCATTGTGGAAATAAAAAAAATTGTTTGATGGTTAGTATTTTCCATTTAAATCATTTTATTTTATTAGAGAATCAATATGGTTGTTATTCACCTTATTGTACCTTGTATGAATAATCGAATATCATGCATGAATATCTTTATACTTTGATATCTTGATATCATACATATTATGGTATCTTGATGTCATATATATCATTATATATTGATATCATATACATCATGATATATTGATATCATATACATCATGATATCTTGATATCATATATGTCATATCTTGATATCATACATATCGTGATATCTTGAAATGAAAATATTGAATACCTTGAATATATATTTTTGTCTTATTCTTTTAATCTCACAAGTTTCTTTTTTTTAAATAACAACAATTTATTACGAGAATCTAAATTTTGATGCACAAGTGACTTTCCAAATTCGAAACCAGTTGCTACTTGAATATGACATATCAAGATCTAACACTCCTTTAATGTATATCTAAAGATGTCTACATACTTAACACAGTACTTCACGCTAGTTAACGGCATTATTATATCTTTGTGCAGAGGAGGCTATATACGTTATAATTAAGTAAACTGCAATTAACACTCATATATAGTGTACCTATTTTTATGTTCCAGTCGACATCAATGAACATAGTGAGTCTTTGGCCAACTAAAGCATCGAACTCACAATGCTCCGGTTAATGCTTTGAAGAACTGAGCTACTGTGGTTTCAATAAACATAGTACTATGAAACATTAACCAAATAGATTGTACCGAGGTACTTTCCCACGGTGATCTGCACGTGCATGCCCAGCTGTGGGAGGATGTTCCTAGAGGAATTTAGGTCTCCAATTGTTCACGTCAAGTTTAGGGACCCCTACAGAGAAGGTATAGATCACGGAATGGCAGCGTAACGGTCAAACTCGCAGAGATGTAAACGTGAGTTATGGGAGCAGGGGCTAAAAATAATGTCAGCTTGCACAAAGGGGCTACTTTAATGAGCCAACCTGCACTCTCGAAGGGGATGCAGATGTGGGAAAATTTCCCGAAAACAAGCGATTGGAAAGGGAGAAAAGAGGGGCGTTTGAACCGAGGTGAGGAGTTTGGAAACGAAGTTAAGGAGAAGAGTTGAAGTCGGGATTTGAGAGAAGTGGGACAAGAATCCATCAGCACCGACTCGTCACGTGCACCCGAACATCCGGACCGACTCACCGTAGGAGGAAAGCCATTACCTCTCCCTCTGCACCAACTGAAGACCGACGCATCGCATTAAAAGTGCCTGCTTGTGCCTTTAATGGAGGTAATTTATAAAATAATATTTACAGTCACTTAACTTAGGCCTCTGTTAATAATGTAATCTTGTTACTAAGTAATAACTCCTTATAAAGAGAATTGTAATAATTATAGTGTAAATAGAAGACATAAATAATTGATGATTATGATATATGATAACCAAGGATCTATTTGTAAATGAAAGTACAGAATAAATGTCTGAATTTCAATATAAAGTATTATATTCTTTCTGTGTTTCCCCCTTGTAACCGAACACTGGTGTTTAGGTTGTAAAAACATTACAACATAGATACAAACAGCTTTTTTTATCACTGTAGAAATAGGTCTTAAAAACATTCTATTTACAAAAACATCTTCATTGAGGTCTTACACATCATCTAAAATTATTTTTACGTGTATTCTGTCACATCGTAAAGTTGTCTATAATAAACTTTATTTCTTGTTTCTGGACCAAAATTGAATTTCATAAAATTACCGAAATTGAATTTAGATACTGTCTCAATTATGGTAAATGCGCAACAACATCTGATGCATCACAAAGTCTATCATATATTTTAATAACTTTAACCCTTTAACGGACAGTGGTTTCGCAGCAAAACCACCTATTAAACATCTTTTTTTTACAACTTTACTTTTTGGATTACTTTACTTTATCTTTTTATAATTATTTAGGGCTCCAATCTCATATATGGAAGCCAATGATGTAGAATCAAGAGCTTTTGCAATTAAAAGAAACATTTTAGAGACATGGATGAGTTTTTGATTATATATACATATATATATACATATTTATATATATATATATATATATATATATATATATATATATATATATATATATATATGTATGTATGTATGTATATATATATTTCTATATACACATTATACATTTTATATATATATATATACATGTTATGCATATTATATTTTTGATATTTTAAATATATAACAGATGATAGTTCTACGTTTTAACTTATTTATTTCTTTTCTATTGAATATATGTATTAAACTTTCTGTACTTAGAAGTCACTCAATTTATCGTACTTGTGACCTCAAATAAAAGTATCTGTACAAACAACACTTTAAATTGTTAAGCTATTTATTTTTATACCAGTTTAAATTATAATTTATTGTTCTTCCAGTTTTAACTCTTAAAAGAATATTTTCAAACTGTACAAGAGTGGGGTTATTCAACTAAACCACTTCTCAAATAATTTTATTTTCTAAGACAAAATTCTAAGGAATGTAAAGAAAAATATTTTACATATACAAGTCTTATAAATAACATTTATAAAAATTACAAAATTCCCATGAATTTATTTTGGTGTCCTTTAAAGGGTTAAAGAAGTTTTTTTAACATATCCCTTACTAAATGTGAATCTACTTATCTATATAGTTTTTTCTTTATAGAAGGCTTTATTTAAAGGTGCAAAACATTTTATTCGTCAATATGTGTCGTTAAAATTGTATTCTTCATATTGTATTCTTCAAGCATTAACCAAATAGATACAGACAGCTTTTTTTCGCATTATAGATATAGGTCTTAAAAATCATTCCATTCACAAAAACATATTCATTGAGGTCTTACACATAATCTAAAATATTTATTACGTGTATTCTGTCACAACGTAAAGTTGTCTATCATAAGCTTTATTTCTTGTTTCTGGACCAAAATTGAATTTCATAAAATTACCGAAATTGAATTTAGATTCTGTCTCAATTTTGGTAAATGCGCAACAACATCTGATGCATCACAAAGTCTATCATATATTTTAATAACTTTAAAAGAAGTTTCTTTTCACATATCCCTTACAAAATGTAAATCTACTTATCTATATAGTTTTTTCTTTATAGAAGGCTTTATTTAAAGGTGCAAAACATTTTATTCGTCAATATGTGTCGTTAAAATTGTATTCTTCATATTGTATTCTTCAAACATTATCCAAATAGATACGGACAGCTTTTTTTTTCCAATTGCAGATATAAGCCTTAAAAATCATTCCATTCACAAAAACATCTTCATTGAGGTCTTGCACATAATCTAAAATATTTATTATGTGTATTCTGTCACATCGCAAAGTTCTCTATAATAAGTTTTATTCCTTGTTTTAGGACCAAAATTTAATTTCATAAAATTGCCGAAATTGAATTTAGATACTGTCTCAATTATAGTAAATGTACAACAATAAATGACATCTGATGCATCGCAAAGTTTGTCATATATTTTAATAACTTTAAAAGAAGTTTATTTTCACATAGCCCTTACAAAATGTGAATCTACTTATCTATATAGTTTTTTCTTTATAGACGGCTTTATTTACAGGTGCTTTTAAAAACATTTTTCACTAACAAACATTTTATTCGTAAAAATAGTAGTTAAAATTTAATCTTCATATAGCTGTAATGTTGATTTTATTTTTATTTTTAGCAATTAAGGATATAAATGGATTTTGTTTGGTTCTATTACTGATATAAATTTTTCGTTATAGTTCTTTATAATATCATATTCATTACAAAACTATTTTTTAAGATCTAATTATGAAACATTAACTTAATAAATTCAGATAGTCTTAATTGCATAGAAATAATTAATTCAATCCGTTGATAAAAACAATTTTTATGAATTATACAGCCTCTAAATCTTTTTTCTTAAACTCTTTCCTATCAAAAAGTTTTTATACAAGTGTGATAACTTATCTAATAACAATTATTGACAATATTATTTACTTCAACTCAGTGTACTTTCTTTTTCTAGTAAATACTCAAAAAATCAATGACATTTTAGACATCGCTAGTTAATCACATATTTTAGTATCTTTTAAAGACTTCTTTCTAAACAACCCTTTCAAAATGCGGTCCTCGTCCATATAGTTCTTGCTTTGAAGACGACTATTTACTGGTGCTTTGTCAAATAGAAACATTTTTCTTTACAAACAACATTAATATAAGCATATTTCTTGAAAACTGAACAAGCATTTTATCCGTAAATATAGGTAACTGCTATAATCTATATAGCTGTGATGTTTATTTTATTTATATTTAGCAGCGATTGAAATATATACTGATATTGATCCAGTTTATTATTTTTCTATCGGTTATAATTCATATTATGTGTAATATTCAATACAAAAATATTTTAGAATGATAAATCGAAAGTTATGAAACATTAACCTACTAAATTAAGATAATTTTAACCCTCTGATTGCTCAATTTGTATATGGAAATAGATTAAAAACTTTTTTTGTATATTTAAAATCTATATATATTGAGGAACTGGAATTTGCACTTTTTTTTAGAAAAGGTTTATTGTATAGATTTATATCATGATATACTAAACTGCCAGAAAAAACCAATTTCAGATGTTATCAAAAGAAAAATATTTCTTTTAATACTGTATATAATTTATTTCACAGTTAAGCTATAAAAAAGTAATGTACTCCTGAAAAAAAAGAAAAGCATTGCCCTCGAATCGCGGTTTGAGCAAATTTTTACATTTAAGTTTCGTTAACATCGCGGGATGAGCTGTTAATTGCATCTTACTATACAACTTATAAATATATATAATATTACTTATCAACTTATAAATTAAAATTTTAAAATTTATTAATTAATAATTATTTAATTAAATTTATCAACTTATAATATTAATATATCAGTCCTTTGATTAAAAAACACTTTACATGAGTGTAACAAAGAGTAACATTACAACCCTGTTGCTGCCAGTACTGATCATAGAATGGTAATTACAGCGTCTTTTCCTTCAACCTGGTTGGGGTAGTTTGGTATTTCCTTCCTCCTCATGAAAGGTTAAAGTAAACGATTCGGCGGCCCCCTCAGAGTTAGTAGGCAGGCATGGCATAGAAGTGTGGAGAAATCATCTCTAGCTAAAGCGCCCTTTGACTTTTTTATCCGTTCCATGCTCGACATATTGAATGACCGCATAATCTTAATATTTCAAAACTCCTCAAATTCAACAAATTTACAATTAATGGTGTTTTAATTTTAAAGGAAAGATTCGTCAAATAGTAAAGTCTTCATTCATTTATACTTTGTGTGTAATTTTCTTAAGTTTCTCAACAGACCTGCTTCTTAGCTTCGTAAGTACTAGTATGATTTTTACTTATTTAATAAAAAGTAAAAATCAAATTTCTTGAAAGTCAATTCTTTATAAACCACTCCTATAACATGGCATAAGAATGAAGATTTATACAACATCTAAAATCAATTTTTTTTAATCATCGTTGCTCAGAGTCTTCTAAAATAATTTTGATATGTTACTCTAAGAACACAATCGGTAAAGTCTTCAAGTTCTTGATTGATAAAGTCACAAATGGTAAAGTCTTCGCTCATTTATATCTTGTGTCTAATTTTCTTGAGTTTTTCAATATATCTGGTTCTTAGCTTCGCAAGTACTAGTTTGATTTTTACTTTTTGAATAAAAAGTAAAAATCAAATTTCTTCAAAATCAATTCTTTATAAACTTTTCCCACAACATGGCATAAGAATGAGGCCTAATATAACCTCTAAAATCATTACTGTTTTTACTCTATGGTATCTCCAAATCCTCTAAAATAAGTTTGATATATTACTCTAAGAACACAATCCGATAAAGTGTTCAAGTTAGTCATTGGTAAAGTCACAAATGATAAAGTCTTCAGGTTCTTCATTGGTAAAGTCACAAACAGTAAAGTCTCTGATCATTTATATCTTGTTCTTAATTTTCTTGAGTTTCTCAAAATACCTGGTTCATAGCTTTGCAAGTATTAGTATGATTTTTACTTTTTGAATAGAAAGTAAAGTATAAAAAGTAAATAAATTTCTCAAAATAAGTTTGATATGTTACTCTAGGAACACAATTGTTAAAGTCTTCAAGTTCTTCATTGGTACAGTCACAAATGGTAAAGTCATAAATGGTAAAGTCTTCGCTCATTTATATCTTGTGTCTAATTTTCTTGAATTTCTCAACATACCTGCTTCATATCTTCGCAAGTTCTAGTATGATTTTTACTTTTTGAATAAAAAGTAAAGATCAAACTTCTTCAAAATCAATTCTTTCTAAACCTCTCCCACAACATGGCATAAGAATGAGGCCTTATACAACCTCTAAAATCATTACTGTTTTTACTCTATCGTATCTCAAAGTCCTCTAAAATAAGTTTGATATGGTACACTAAGAACACAATTGGAATTGACAAAATCATTTATTTTAAATTTCAGAACACTTTCTCTCTTCCAGTAAATATACAACAACCAATGACATTTTAGACATAGCTAGTTGATCACATATTTTGGTAACTTTAAAAGAAGTTTCTTTCTAACACAACCTTTACTAAATGTAGCCCTACGCGCACAGCTAGCTCTTTGTTTCAAGAAGACTTTACTTACAGGCGCTTCATCATCTAGAAACACTTTTGTCGACAAACAACATTAAAAAAAGGAGTATTTCTTTATAGCCGAACAAACTCTTTTATCCATCGCGGCATCCTTAAACGGAACAGAAAGCCTCATGTGGAAGGAGGAGAAAAAACACATAACACTGCAGGGAGGAGAAAAAAAAACACGCAGAAGACAAACAAACAAAAAATAATATGAAGCGTATGAAGCAAAACAAAAACACTAAAAGAACTCAAAACTAGTAAATAAAATACAAACAATCCTCCTAAAAAAAACGAACTTGTAAAGATTGAAACGTCAATCATGACTCCACAAAAACTGAGTAAAACAAAAATACATGGAAAGGGAAAAACAACACGGTAACATCCAATTTTTCTTTAATAGCAGAAAGCCGGTGAGGTGGGGCAGAATTACATTTCTAGGTGGAGTTCATTCTCAAATGAATTGGCAAGAAAAGAAGAGGGGGAAATAATATTTCAGTTACCAGATATCCAGCAAACATACAACCGAGAAAACAAATAATAGATTAAGGAAAATAAGAGCTGTCTGAGTTTCTTGGAGATAATTCAGAGAAAAGAAACCATATTTAGATTATTAGACAGGGTTTTCTCTAAATATTTCGTCTTTTTTAAACCCTAGAGATTGCCGTGTAATTTTTCTTAAGAACTTAACCCACTCTGGGATCTTAGGACTTTGTTCAGATCGTGTTTGATATATTTTTTAGGAATGATATAAAAGTCGGTTGTGATTAATTGATGATGAAGATTTTTTTAGATACAAGCTTGCTTCTCTATTTTCATGTCTTATGGTCTTTTGATGCTTTGCGTGTAAATTTTTCTATTGTCAGAGATGCATTTTCGATATTGACGTTTTTTATGCACATATTTTCATATATATGTATTCCTTATATTTGATTAACTACATTAAAAAACTATGTTTAGATTATTGTACACAGTTTTTCCCAAGCATTTTGATTTTTTATACCCTACAGAATATTGTGCAATTTTTCTAAGAACTTAATCCACTCTGGGATCTTAGGACTTTGTTCAGATCGTGTTTGATATATTTTTTAGGAATGATATAAAAGTCGGTTGTGATTAATTGATGATGAAGATTTTTTTAGATACAAGCTTGCTTCTCTATTTTCATGTCTTATGGTCTTTTGATGCATTGCGTGTAAATTTTTCTATTGTCAATTGTTGAGATGTATTTTCGATATTGAAGTTTTTTATGCATATATTTTCGTATATATGTATTCCTTATATTTGATTAACTACATTAAAAAGCTTTGTTTAGATTATTGTACACAGATTTTTCCAAGCATTTTGAATTTCTTTAACCCTAGATATTGTTGTGCAAGTTTTCCTAAGAACTTAACTCATTCTCTGCATCTATGTTTTTGATTAGATCATATATGATATATTTTTTAGGAATGATATAAAAGCCGGTTGTGATTAATAGATGATGTAGATTTTTTAGATGCAAGCTTACTTCGTTATTTTCATGTCTTATGGTCTTTTGATGCATTGCGTGTAAATTTTTCTATTGTCAAAGATGTATTTTCGATATTGACATTTTTTATGCACATATTTTCATATATATGTATTCCTTATATTTGATTAACTACATTAAAAAACTATGTTTAGATTATTGCATAGAGTTTTTTCCACGCATTTTGATTTTTTTTAACCCCAGAGATTGTTGTGGAATTTTTCCTAAGAACTTCTCTCACTCTGTGCATCAGGAATTTTGTTTAGATCATATATGATGTATTTTTTTAGGAATGATATAAAAGCCGGTTGGGATTAATTGATGATGTAGATGATGTCCTTTGATGCAATGCGTGTAAATTTTCTATTGTCAAAGATTAATTTTCATTATTGATCCTTTTTTATGAACATATTTTCATATATATGTATTCCTCATATTAAATTAACTGCATTAAAAAAAACTATGTTTAGTTATTCCACAGAGTTTTTTTTAAAGTGTTTTGTATTTTTTTCACCCTACTGATTGTTGTGCAAATTTTTTTAAGAACTTAACTCACTCCGTGTTTCTTGGTTTTTGTTTAGATCATATATGATATATTTCCTTAAGAATGATAAAATGTTAGTTGTGATTAATTGATGATGTAGATTTTTTAGATACAAGCTTGCTTCGTAGTTTTCATGTCTTATGGTCTTTTGATGCATCCCGTGTACATTTTTCTATTGTCAGATATGCATTTTCGATATTGACGTTTTTTATGCACATATTTTCATATATATGTATTCCTTATATTTGATTAACTACATTAAAAAACTATGTTTAGATTATTGTACACAGTTTTTCCCAAGCATTTTGATTTTTTATACCCTACAGAATATTGTGCAATTTTTCTAAGAACTTAATCCACTCTGGGATCTTAGGACTTTGTTAAGATCGTGTTTGATATAATTTTTTAGGAATGATATAAAAGCCGGTTGTGATTAATTGATGATGTAGATTTTTTCAGATACAAGCTTGCTTCTCTATTTTCATGTCTTATGGTCTTTTGATGCATTGCGTGTAAATTTTTCTATTGTCAAAGATGTATTTTCGATATTGACGTTTTTATGAACATATTTTCATATATATGTATATATATATATATATATATATATATATATATATATATATATATATATATATATATATATATATATATATATATATATATATATAATATATATATATATATATATATATATATATATATGTATATATATATGTATGTATGAATTCCTTATATTTGATTAACTACATTAAAAACTATGTTTAGATTATTGCATAAAGTTTTTTCCAAGCATTTTGATTTTTTTAACCCTAGAGATTGTTGTGGAATTTTTCCTAAGAACTTAACTCACTCTGTGCATCTGGGTTTTTGTTTAGATCATATATGATATATTTTTGGAATGGAATTTTTTAGGTTGGGATTAATTGATGATGTAGATTTTTTTAGATACCAGCTTGCTTCGTTATTTTCATGTCTTATGGTCCTTTGATGCATTGCGTGTAAATTTTTCTATTGCCAGAGATGCATTTTCGATATTGACAATTTTATGCACATATTTTCATATACATGTATCCCTTATATTTGATTAACCTCATTAAAAAACTATGGTTAGATTATTGTACACAATTTTCTCCAAGCATTTTGATTTTTTTCTACCCTAGAGTATGTTGTGCAATTTTTCTAAGAGCTTAACCCACTCTGGTATCTTAGGACTTTGTTCAGATCGTGTTTGATATAATTTTTTTAGGAATGATATAAAAGCCGGTTGGGATTAATTGATGATGTAGATTTTTTTAGATACAAGCTTGCTTCGTTATTTTCATATATTATGGTGTTTTGATACATTGCATGTAAAGTTTTCTATTGTCAAAGATATATTTTCGATATTGACGTTTTTATGCACATGTTTTCATATATATGTATTCCTTATATCTGATTAACTACATTAAAAAACTTTGTTTAGATTATTATACACAGTTTTTCCCAAGCATTTTAATTTTTTTCTACCCTACAGAATGTTGGGCAATTTTTCCTAAGAACTTAAACCACTCTGGGATCTTAGGACTTCCTTCAGATCATATATGATATATTTTTTTTTCGAAATGATATAAAACCCGGTTGTGATTAATTGATGATGTAGATTTTTTAGATACGAGCTTACTTCGTTATTTTCATGTGTTATGGTCTTTTGATACATTGCGTGTAAATTTTTCTATTGTCAAAAATGTATTTTCGATATTGACGTTTTTTATTCACATATTTTCATATATATGTGTTCCTTATATTTGATTAACTACATTAAAAAGCTATGTTTAAATTATTGCATAGAGTTTTTTCAAGCATTTTGATTTTATTTAACCCAAAATATTGTTGTGGAATTTCTCCTAAGAACTTATCTCACTATGTGCATATTTGTTTTTGTTTAGATCATATATGATATATTTTTTAGGAATGATAAAAAAGCCGGTTGGGGTTAATTGATGATGTAGAATTTTTTTAGATACAGGATTGCTTCGTTATTTTTATGTCTTATGGTCTTTTGATGCATTGCGTGTAAATTTTTTTATTGTCAAAGATGCATTTTCGATATTGACGTTTTTTATGCACATATTTTCATATATATGTATTCCTTATATTTGATTAACTACATTAAAAAACTACGTTTGGTTTATTGTACAGAGTTTTCTTTTCCAAGCATTTTGAATTTTTCTAACCCTAGATATTGTTGTGCAATTTTTCCTAAGAACTTAAGGGACTCTGTATTTCTGGTTTTTTGTTTAGATCATATATGATATATTTTCTTAAGAATGATAAAAATGTTAGTTGTGATTTATTGATGATGTAGAATTTTCAGATACAAGCTTGCTTCGTTATTTTCATGTCTTATGTGCATAAAAATGTCAATATCAAAAATACATCTTTGACAATAGAAAACTTTACACGCAATGCATCAAAACACCATATTTTCATATACATGTATTCCTTATATTTGATTAACTACATAAAAAACTATATTTAGATTATTGTACACAGTTTTCCCCAAGCATTTTGATTTTTTTCTACTCTAGAGAATGTTGTGCAATTTTTCTAAGAAATTAACCCACACTGGGATCTTATGACTTTGTTCAGATCGTGTTTTATATAATTTTATTAGAAATGATATAAAAGCCAGTTGGGATTAATTGCTGATGTAGATTTTTTTAGATACAAGCTTACTTCTAAATTTTCATGTCTTATGGTCTTTTGATGCTTTGCGTGTAAATTTTTCTATTGTCAGAGATGCATTTTCGATATTGACGTTTTTTATGCACATATTTTCATACATATGTACTCCTTATATTTGATTCACTACATTAAAAAACTATGTTTAGATTATTGCAAAGAATTTTTTCGAAGTATTTTGATTTTTTTAACCCTAGAGATTGTTGTGCAATTTTTCCTAAGAACTTAACTCACTCTGTGCATCCAAGAACGAAGGTAAAAAAGGGGGGGGGGTTGATCTCCCCTGGAACCGAGGTTTCCTAGTGAAACAAAAAAAAAGACGGGAAGGACTCCCGAGTAGACTGGCAAAATGAGTAGGTGACTCTCGAATGAGCTCCTCTCTCAACGATTGTACTGAGAGTTTTCTTTTAAAATGTTTTGCTTAGTTGTTGAATAAATCAACGTTGTTAAGTTTCGCACTTCTCCCTTCGACTGAGTCATTTTCGTCTCCCATTCCTGCTCCATTTTCGAGACCCATGCAGGTCATAATCAACTGACCGACGTTTGAGGAGATAGGACATTCGCGGACCGCTCGGCGCGTATAACAGTGGTGGCAGTGACAGACGGGATGTGGAGCAGCAACTGGATGCAAAAGGAGGCGACACCGAAATAGGAGACCGAAGCAAGCCCGAATCAGCGCGAACCTAAGAAAGGACGGCGATGCTGAGTACAGCGGAGGCTACAAGGCAGCAGTTCCTGTAAACCCGAACGCTGATCCGAATTAAAGGGATGTCTACAAGTGTTCGAATTGGAAGCAAGTGTTGACAACATAAGAGCGATTTTGGAAGGCCCATTGATACTGATGTCGTCCGGCAAGGTAGGATGTGATATTTTGGCACTTGTTTTCCCTTACCTGGTTTCATGTAAATGCTGTTTTGGGTGCAAAGGTGCGCGCGGGAGTCAGGTTTATTTAAGTTTTGTCTAAATCGTATCAATTGCTCTATGATATAATGTGTTATGATTTTTTTTCCCTATGTTATTTTTTTTTCTGTAAAGTTTAAGTGCTATTAATCTGCAGGTTAGCATAAAATATATTTTATTCACTGTAAACTAAAGATATTAGTGTGTAGCTGCTAGGCTAGGAATAAGCTGGGAGCTGTTTCTAGGGAATTTTGTTTTATACTTTGATGCTTATTTAACGGATATTTTGAGGGTCAAAATGTCGTTTTTGTATAAGGTGAAAAAGGCAGATTTGGTGCAGCTGGCTTGTGATTTTGGGATTGAGATGTCTCTGGAAATGAACAAAACACAGCTAATAAATCTTATAGTACAGGGGGAAAATTATGCTGAGGATGCGGCAAGAGGTTTGCTAGAATCAATTCTGGAGGAACGTTTAGAGAAAGAAAAACTAGAGGAAAAAGAAAGGGAACGTGCATATGAGTTAGAGCTATTGCGGGCAGAATTTAGATGGCTTCAGGAAAGTAATAGAATATATCCGACCAAAAGTCTTTTTTCCGAGGGAAGTGAGGTTGATCAGGATAAATTAATAAAGGATCAATTGCCGGAGGTTTAGGATGTGTTGAAAGAAGACAACACAGGAAGTCGTCAGGTAATGACGGGAAAGAACAGCCAAGGCAGGAATTTAGACGGAGGTAGCGCGCGCGAGAAAAAAGAACTCATCAATTTTTCTCACAATAGAGAAAAATGCTGCGAACAGTCCGGAGCGGACCAGTTCTCGATCGGCGGGGGGAAGAAAAATAGCAAACGCCTCGCGAGCGACACGGAAAAAGGGAGTTCTCGGTTTGAGCTCGGAACGGGATTTTCTGCGTCGAGAGGGCTATTGTTCCCAAAGGTTCCAGAAACGTTAACTAAAGAAGTTAGTATTTCGGCCGGGGTGAGAGAACGGAAGAGTAATATTAGGCGAACTAAAAGTTCGAGGATCGCAGAGACTGATGAGGAAAATTTGGTATCTAGCATAAGATTTCTATTCTACTCAGATAAGGTGCTAGGAGATGAAATTGCGCAACCAGTGCTACCGAAGTCGGAACAGAAAGAATGCCCAGATTTGGCGCAGATTTCTGAGTTAGGCCGTCTTATACCGGGTAGTCAGGACCGGAAAAATCAGGAAGACCAAAGGGACTTGGGTTTCGGGGAAACCAGAGTTAAGGAGGGGGAGAAATATTGTGCACCTAAGGCACAATATTCGCTCGCTGAATTAAAAGTTCGGATGGATAGGTCAACATTTTCATATCAATACACAAATAGAGTATTGGGACCAGAGAACGCACATAGTTCGAAGGGTCACAAAGATGTCCGGTGGTTAGTGGAGAAATACACAAGATGGGCGAAATGCATTTTGGATGAAAATTCAAATTCGAATAGCTTGACCGAAGTGGATCTAAGTGGGTTCTTTAGAAGAATTCTGGGAGTCTTCACAACTGATGACGGATTGGATGCTATCTTACGTTCTTTGAACGGGCTTAAAGAAAATTTGGGAGAAAATCTAGAATTTAACTCTCTGATGCATACGAAATGGGACTCAATCGTTAGAAGATTTGAGCGATCGCATGGAGAAATTATTCACCACAGTGTTGGGGGAAGTGAGCAAAGGTGGTTCATGAAGTTACCGGGAATTTGTAGGAAATTAATGGAGGTTACGACGGGTATATTGTGTATACAATCTGTACATGGGAGGCCACCAGAAAGACCCATGTACGTATCAAAAATAACCGGAACGGAAAAGAAGGCGGGGGTGCAGCTTTATACACAACCCATTATTAAAAACCTAATGCCGTTTAAAGGAACACCTGATTTTATTATAAATTCGAGGATAAAAGTTGAACGGATCGTGGTAGGTAAGGGGAGTCCGTTACGATGCAAAAATGTAGCATTATGGACTTCTATTGTTTTTAAATGTAAGCTCGCTGCCCGGGTAAGTAAAAAGGTGTCAAGGTTTGATGGATGGATAAGGGATAAAGCACGCGCTCAAGGTAACGAATCGGTCAACGATAGCCAAGGCGGAGAGAAAACGCGTGAAGATCAATTTCTTTCGCACGATCAGAACAAAGGGGCCAGTGTTAGCGGCCAAGAGGAGAGCGGAAAACGCCGGAGGGAATTCGGACTAAGCTTTCCGGGTCTCAGAGGGTTCCTTTTGTCCCCTAACAGGGGAAAGGGGGAGAACGAAGATACCCGATTCTCGGGGGGGATAACAAAAGAGATAGAGCAAGGGGAAATAATAGCTCGCTTACAAAGTGTACGTAAGGCTCATTTTAACAAGTTAAGATTAAGAGAAAAAGTAAGATCGGTATTAGGTTTAATGGGGTTTTATCGGACGTATATTAAAAATTATGCAATGTTAGCAGCCCCGCTCACAGAACTCACAAAGAAAAGTGCGTCCAATGGAGTAAAGTGGGGAATAGACGAAGAAAGAGCATTCTCATATTTAAAAGAAGCATTGTGCAGCGCAACCCAGCTGTCAACACCCGACCTGTCTATACCGTTTCAAGTTCATGCCGATGCGTCAGACATAGCTGTAGGGGGATGTTTAACCCAACGCGACGCGAAAGGCGATTTTCGACCCATTGCATTTGTGTCACAAAAGTTGAATGGCGCACAAAAAAAAAATTGGGCCACAATCGAGAAAGAAGCGTGGGGGATTTTATTTGCATTATCAAAATTTGAGAAGTGGATCCTGGGGGGTCGAGTGGAGATAATTACCGATCACAATCCATTGAAATTCCTCAACGAGACGGCTCCGAAGAGTCCAAAATTGATGAGGTGGGCGCTATCCTTACAAAGGTGGGATATCTCAATAACTCACAAGCCAGGGGCAAGTCACTTAGCCGCAGATGCTATGTCGCGGTTAGTAGATGATGGACAGTAATTTCTTTTTTTCAATGTGATGATTTAGTAAAGTTTAATTAATGTCTAGTATACAAGTATTGGTAGTTTTTTTTTGTTGTTGTTATTCGAGTATATATTTTGTGTCTAAAACAATTTTAAATTTTTTTTTATGTATCGCATGATTGTTCTAACAAGTGATTACACTGTTTAAAGTAAGGGCTCCCAGCTCCGTAAAGTTGTACATGTATATATTTTTTTTGGGGTTCATTGAATAATGATTATATGCAGTGATTTAGGTTCAAAAGGGGTGGTAAACCCATTCGATGTGTAAAAAAGTTATTTTTCCTACTAAGTGCTGTGTTGATTTAAGCATAGCAAGGATCCATAACCTAAAGGTTTCAATGGCACTTGCACCCAAACCATGGAAACAATGGGTGAGGGGAACAGGTTGCAGTACATCACTGAGCCGGACGCTCAAAGGGTTTGAAATTAGCTCTTTGGAAGCAAATTTCAAACTTAGGTGGGGCGTGTAATAGTCGCGTCCGTCTCTGTCGATGGTCGGGCGAACTTTTATTCTTTTGGTTCATTGTAAGGCGCCGACCATTTTCAAAGCGCCGAACAATGGTGAAACGGATTAATGGTCCTTTTGACACACGGACTATTAGAAGTGTCAAATCTGCCGTTTTGTCATCGACCGACAAAGGAAGAAATTGTTTTTGTGTGCCCGGCTCGACTTCTCCAAGAACGAAGGTAAAAAGGGGGGGGGGTTGATCTCCCCTGGAACCGAGGTTTCCTAGTGAAACAAAAAAAGACGGGAAGGACACTCCCGAGTGGATTTGCAAATGAGTAGGTGACTCTCGAATGAGCTCCTCTCTCAACGATTGTACTGATAGTTTTCTTTTAAAATGTTTTGCTTAGTTGTTGAATAAATCAACGTTGTTAAGTTTTACACTTCTCCCTTCGACTGAATCATTTTCGTCTCCCATTCCTGCTCCATTTTCGAGACCCATGCAGGTCATAATCAACTGACCGACGTTTGAGGAGATAGGACATTCGCGGACCGCTCGGCGCGTATTACACATATGTACTCCTTATATTTGATTCACTACATTAAAAAACTATGTTTAGATTATTGCAAAGAATTTTTTCGAAGTATTTTGATTTTTTTAACCCTAGAGATTGTTGTGCAATTTTTCCTAAGAACTTAACTCACTCTGTGTTTCTGGGTTTTGTTTAGACCATATATGATATATTTTCTTAAGAATGATAAAAAAAAATTGGTTGTGATTAACGGATGATGTAGATTTTTTAGATAAGTTTTTTTGTTATTTTCAAGCCTTTTGCTAGTTTGATGAACCACGTGTAACTATTCTATTCTATGAAATGTATTCCCGATATTATAGTTTTTAACTCATATATTTTTATATTTATTTCTTAAAATAGATCAATAGATCAATTACACAAATGAAAACGGACTGATAATTTCCTGATATTTCATCCACTGATTTTCAATTCTAAATTCCAAAACTCAATATAATTTTGTAAGTAAATTTTTGGTTTGACGTACTGATTGATACTGTCCCGATATCTCATTCACTGATTTCTATTTCTAATGCAAATCATCCAAATTCTAACTCACGGACATAAATTCTTTGGATTTTAATGAAATTAGTTTATAAATGTTGTCTATGAACCTTATGAATGTAAAATATATAAAAAAAATTCTCAACATTTCTTAGAGGGGTATACCTTTAGGAGGGTTTGAGAGGTAGTTAAACTGATAAAACCCTCCCCTTGTACAGCATTAATATAATACTTTTTAAAATTTTAATTATATTGTAAGAACAATAAATAAATATCCTTAAAATAGTACAATAAATAAAATGTTTAACAAATAGTACAATAAATAAATAGCTTAACAAATAGTATAATAAATAAATAGGTTAACAAACAGTATAATAAATAAATAGCTTAACATATAGTATAATAAATAAATAGCTTAAAAATAGTTTAATAAATAAATAACTTAACAATTTATAAGTGTTGTTTGGTAGATACTTTTATTTGAAGTTATAAGTCAGAAAAATCCAATTACTGACTTTCCAGGTACGGAAAGTTTAATTACATATATTCCAAAAGAAAAAAAAATTAAATGTAGTGCTGTCATATATTAAGATTTAAATTGTCAAAACATAAAAAAATTGAAAAAAACCATTCATATGTCTACAAAAGTAGAGAAAAAATTAAGATATTTAAATGTGGTCTCATTGCGAAACCACTGTCCGCTAAAGGGTTAAGAAGTACTCTCTAATAATATATTTAAGGGTTTAAAGTATTTGTGATAAACATATGCGTAAAAGTATTATTAAAATATGTTAAAATGCCTTAGAAAGTTTCCACGAACTTACTTAGAAACACGATTTGCGAAGTATCTTGATCGTAAGAATGCAAAAAAACACATTAAAATTATTTTTTGTGTGGTATTATTTTGCTAACTTTGTTTAGAAAGGGTGAGATATATGAAAAGTTGCAATGAAATCTGAATACTATTGAGTTTAAGCTATTAAAATTTATTACTCCTAGAACGTAAAAGAAAATTCTAGAAAACAGAGTTTTATGCAGAATATTTATTTTCTAAAGAATCAGTATTAAACAATGAATATTTAAAAACGAAAAATTGAATGAAATGGAATATAATAATAATAATAATAATAGTAATAATAATAATATTAATAATAAAAATAACAACAATAATAAAATAATAACAATAATAATAATAATAATAATAAATTTATTTATAATAATAAGCATATATGAAGTAAACCAATACATTATTACAGATAATTTAAAGACTACTATATTATGTAAAGTTTCTGAGCGTGAATGTCTGAACATTACACGATTCAGTAATAAGGAATTAATTATCTGTAAAATAGCAGTTTTTTAATGTACCCAACAATAACCTATCGTTGTATATTATATTTAATGGCCACTGGTATATTCATCTCTCCTTCCAATTTATATTTTATAAATCAGTCCGATTATCTATCACACTGATTTATGAAATATAACTAATGTTGAATTTCATCAAATTTTGCCATTACTGCCGTTTACTGCCATTTTGTCGTTTACTGCCATTTTATGTATTTTTTAAATTTCTCGTATATTTATGAGAAAATTAAGCCTGGGTAAATACAACAAAATCATGTGTTACATAAGACATCAGTTTTGGTATTACACAATTAAGAAATTTTTGCTCTTTCTTTTTTACTTTCTTATCTAAATCATCGTCTAATAATTCTTCTAATCGTTCGACTAATCATTCTTCCCTGCCCTTATTTTCAGACAGTTCCGATAGTTCCGATAATAAACTATGTGCTTTACAATCCTGTGATTAAAACCTAACTGTCGAACGCTGGCCGGTTGGTTAGGGTGCTGGCCGTCGGTACCGGAGTTCGTGGGTTCGAATCCCACTATGGCATGGATGTTCGTAGCCGTTCGGAATCGGCTTTAAGCAGTAGGTCCCGGTCTCATTAGCCCTCGTGTGCAAAACAGTAGACCGTAGCGCTCCAAACCAAACCAAACTAAAATCTAACTACTTATCTCTCTTTTCAGAAAAATAGTAAATAATTCAATGTACGTCTAATTTGTTATTAAAAATAAAATAGACATAACTGAAGATGTAATAATAATAAAATACATTAATGTAAAGTAGTATATATAGCCCAATTGAAGATATAAAGAATAATAAAACACATTCATTTAATGTATTACTTATAGCACTAAAATATATTTTATACATAGCATATTTGCTTTAAAAAAGAATTATTTGAATTTATAATACTTTGTATAAATATTTTCAAAAATTTGTAGACAATTTAATACTATGTACTCCTTGAGTATAATTTTACAAAGGATTTATAACATATTTTGCTATTTCTTTATTATCGTACAAAGCATTTTTAATACAATGTAAATAGATTATTTTGTAGTTAAAAGTTAAAATAGAAAAGCTAAAGAATAAAAATAGACTTTTAAAACATAATATTTTCTTTCTTTTTTCATGTTATGGAAAATATAAACTTTCCGATGTTTATTTAGAAATTCGTATTTAAAATATATCTTCATTTCATGTGAACGAATAAATATAAAATAGAATGACATTTTAATAATTTATTTGCAAATAAATGGTATACATTTACGGGATAAGAATATTAAACATTCTATTATAATTTTTTTTAAATATTTATAAACTACGTTTATCTAATTTAAATCAGAAATACTTAAATTATTAAGTTTAAATACATTTTGTAAGAAATTTATAAATAAATGATTTATTTTAATTGAATACAAAATACAAAAATTTCTGCAATATACATTTAAAAAGTTTTTAAATAAAAGCCTGATTTTTCAGTTTTTAATCCAGAAAGAGGAAAACGACGAGTTTGCAATTACTGCCTACACCATGAAACAGTTATGTAAGTTTTGCTCACTCTTTAAAACATATTGTGTTCATATTCGGCATTAATCCAACATACGAAAGAAATAAATCAAAGAAAAAATTGAAAGATAAGTCAGAAAAGAAAGCAGTCTAACATAGAAAAATTGTTTGAAATTTATAAAATAAAATTTATTTTAGTTGAAAGCAAAATACAAAAATATCTTAATATACGTTTAAAAAGTTTTTAAATAAAACCATAATTTTTCAATTGTTGTAATCTAGAGAGAATAAAACGACGAGTTTGCAATTACTGCCTGCACCATGAAACGCTTAAGTGATTTTTGCTGACTCGTTAAAATATATCGTGGTCATATTTGGTAGTTATCTAAAATACGGAAGATATAAATCAAAGAAAAAAATCAAAAGATAAGTCAAAAAAGAAATCAGTCTAACATAGAGATATTGTTTAAAATTTATAAATTAATAATTTATTTTAGTTGAATACAAAATACAAAAATTTCTGTAATATACGTTTAAAAAAATTTTAAATAAAAGCCTGATTTTTCAGTTTTTGTAATCCAGAAAGAGGAAAACGACGAGTTTGCAATTACTGCCTACACCATAAAACGCTTAAATGATTTTTCTGATTTGTTAAAACATATAGGGGTCATATTCGGAATTTATCCAATATACGGAAGATATAAATCAAAGAAAAAAATCAAAAGATAAGTCAGAAAAGAAATCAGTCTAACATGGAAAAATTGTTTGAAATTTATAAATTAATAATTTATTTTAGTTGAAAGCAAAATACAAAAATATCTTAATATACGTTTAAAATGTTTTTAAATAAAACCATAATTTTTCAATTGTTGTAATCTAGAGAGAATAAAACGACGAGTTTGCAATTACTGCCTACACCATGACACGCTTAAGTGATTTTTGCTGACTCGTTAAAACATATCGTGGTCATATTTGGTATTTATCTAAAATACGGAAGACATAATAAAAAAAAATCGAAAGATAAGTCAGAAAAGAAATCAGTCTAACATGGAAAAATTGTTTGAAATTTATAAATTAATAATTTATTTCAGTTGAATGCAAAATACAAAAATATCTTAATATACGTTTAAAATGTTTTTAAATAAAACCATAATTTTTCAATTGTTGTAATCTAGAGAGAATAAAACGATGAGTTTGCAATTACTGCCTCCACCATGAAACGCTTAAGTGATTTTTGCTGACTCGTTAAAATATATCGTGGTCATATTTGGTAGTTATCTAAAATACGGAAGACATAAATAAAAAAAAAACTTGAAAGATAAGTCAGAAAAGAAATCAGTCTAACATGGAAAATTTATTTGAAATTTATAAATTAATAATTTATTTTAGTTGAATACAAAATACAAAAATTTCTGTAATATACGTTTAAAAAGTTTTAAATAAAAGCCTGAATTTTCAATTTTTGTAACCTAGAGTGAGGAAAACGACGAGTTTGCAATTACTACCTACACCATGAAACGCTTAAGTGATTTTTGCTGACTCGCTAAAACATATCGTGGTCATATTTGGTATTTATCTAAAATACGGAAGACATAAAAAAAAATCGAAAGATAAGTCAGAAAAGAAATCAGTCTAACATGGAAAAATTGTTTGAAATTTATAAATTAATAATTTATTTCAGTTGAATGCAAAATACAAAAACTTCTGTAATATACGTTTAAAAAGTTTTAAATAAAAGCCTGAATTTTCAATTTTTGTAACCTAGAGAGAGGAAAACGACTAGTTTGCAATTACTGCCTACACCATGAAACGCTTAAGTGATTTTTGCTGACTCGTTAAAACATATCGTGGTCATATTCGGTATTTATCCAACATACGGAAGACATAAATCAAAGAAAAAAAAATCGAAAGATAAGTCAGAAAAAAATTAGTCTAACATAGAGAAATTGTTTGAAATTTATAAATTAATAATTTATTTTAGTTGAATACACATTACAAAGATTTCTGTAATATATGTTTAAAAAACTTTTAAATAAAAGCCTGAATTTTCAATTTTTGTAACCTAGAGAGAGGAAAACGACTAGTTTGCAATTACTGCCTACACCATGAAACGCTTAAGTGATTTTTGCTGACTCGTTAAAACATATCGTGGTCATATTCGGTATTTATCCAACATACGGAAGACATAAATTAAAGAAAAAAAATCGAAAGATAAGTCAGAAAATAATTAGTCTAACATAGAGAAATTGTTTGAAATTTATAAATTAATAATTTATTTTAGTTGAATACACATTACAAATATTTCTGTAATATATGTTTAAAAAACTTTTAAATAAAAGCCTGAATTTTCAATTTTTGTAACCTAGAGAGAGGAAAACGACTAGTTTGCAATTACTGCCTACACCATGAAACGCTTAAGTGATTTTTGCTGACTCGTTAAAACATATCGTGGTCATATTCGGTATTTATCCAACATACGGAAGACATAAATCAAAGAAAAAAAAATCGAAAGATAAGTCAGAAAAAAATTAGTCTAACATAGAGAAATTGTTTGAAATTTATAAATTAATAATTTATTTTAGTTGAATACACATTACAAAAATTTCTGTAATACACGTTTTAAAATTTTTTAAATAAAAGCCTGATTTTCCAATTTTTGTAATCCAGAAATAGGAAAACGACGAGTTTGCAATTACTGCCTACACCATGACACGCTTAAGTGATTTTTGCTGACTCGTTAAAACATATCGTGGTCATATTCGGTATTTATCCAACATACGGAAGACATAAATCAAAGAAAAAAAAATCGAAAGATAAGTCAGAAAAAAATTAGTCTAACATAGAGAAATTGTTTGAAATTTATAAATTAATAATTTATTTTAGTTGAATACACATTTCAAATATTTCTGTAATATATGTTTAAAAAACTTTTAAATAAAAGCCTGAATTTTCAATTTTTGTAACCTAGAGAGAGGAAAACGACTAGTTTGCAATTACTGCCTACACCATGAAACGCTTAAGTGATTTTTGCTGACTCGTTAAAACATATCGTGGTCATATTCGGTATTTATCCAACATACGGAAGACATAAATCAAAGAAAAAAAATCGAAAGATAAGTCAGAAAGAAATCAGTCTAACATGGAAAACGATAAAAGATATTCGCTAGAGACACAAAAAAAGCGGAACGGGTAGGGGGAAGGTCCCTAATACGACTGAGCCGTAACCCTGGGGATCTCGGGGCACTATAGGGAAAGAGAATTAAATAGAATGAACGGGGGGTGGGCGGAAGACTGTGACCTCTAACGTGAACAAGCTATGACGACGTATCGAACGTTATCGATTTTTAGCACCCCCCTAAAACAGCTGAAATTCCTACTACTTCACCATGTGATCCCCCTCGAGTCCCTATTGCCTATTGTTAGTGGTGCCTCTTAATGTTGTTACTATGGAATGTGTCTCAGGTTTCAAGAAGTGAAAGGCAGAAAAATGCCAAATATTAAATTTTGCTTTGATGGTAATTAAATTTCGGAAGAATATCTGGGGATTTCAACTCTGAACAAAGCATGTTGTTTATTAAAAACTTATTATGCGGTGTCAGAAAGAATGTGTGAGGTAGCACTACATGTGTAAATGTAAGATTAAAGTATAAAAAAAGTAACACGTATAGCAAGGATTCTCACTGATATTATTCTTATATAATACTAGCATATAGGACGGGATCAGTAAAATTTTTAATTTTCTAGAATTGTAAATTACCCTATAAGACTGGTAAAAAAATGGTTTGTATTTTGGCTGAGAATTATCTGGTACACGCTTAATAATTTGTTTATATATAATGAAAGCCTATTAGTTCCCACCTTTAATTTATCGTGTCATGTTACTTGACAGGATGGACATCAGAGATTTTAATATCGAGAGTGATTATTTCTGGTTATATATGAATTATGTCCAAAATTTATCGAATGGATTGTAAACCATGTGGTTATGTATAAAAAACAAATACGCAAACAAACAAACTTCTTAATTTTAAAAAATATATAACTTAAACGCTAGATATTTATTAGTCAATGAAATAGACTCCTAGACTTTTATAAAAACAATTTGTTGTTAATACCGTAATAAAATATCCATTGCAACAAAAAATAATCGATGATTAAATTTATAATATGAACTAATCTATATATATACTGTATGGTATATATATATATATGTA
>CM063506.1:57657444-57674944 GCA_032207245.1 Pardosa pseudoannulata | reverse complement strand
GAAAAAAAAAACATATTTTTATAAGAATTTAAAAGTTTCAGCACATGATTCAGAACAACGAAATATATGAAAATTCTGTAAAAAATATTAAATACGCTTTGATAAGATTTCATAAAGAAGAATTTTAGGCAAGTATTTTCAACAAACGTAGAAATTTAAAAAATATATAAAATATTATGTAATTCTTTACTTAGTAAAAATTTATTCCTTACATACTTCTTAAAATTGAATTTCAAACCATCTACCATAATGTAATACATATTTCAAAATTCAAACCACAATTTATGGTATTTTTATCAATCAAACTTTTATTTTAAGTTATATATGGTTTATAACTTTAATAAAATGGGATTATACAAAATTTAATAGTGTTTCATTATTTGTTTCTTAATCAATTTAATAGTATAACAATAATTTCATTAATGTCATTAATTAATTCTATAATAGCGTATCTAGCCATTATTACGAAAGATTTTATATGAACAGATGACATTAAAATAGTTAAGACTCGAAATACTAGTTAAATATACATTATATTGAATTTTGTGCATTGGAATAAAGTAAAAGGATTACTTTCCACAGTTACTGTTATTGCATATCGTGAATTAAATATGCCTGTAAAACTACTTTTTCCTTCACTGTATATATAAAGAGGTGAAATATATAATGCCATAAATTAACATCTGCTAATTCAAATAAAGTATACATATACATATACATATATATATTATATATTATTTACTAAAATATAGATACATATATATATATATATATATATATATATATATATATATATATATATATATATATATATATATATATATATATATATATATATATATATATATATATATATATATATATATATATATATATATATATATATATATATATATATATATATATATATATATATATATATATATATATATATATATATATATATATATATATATATATATATATATATATATATATATATATATATATATATATATATGTATGTATATAACATATATATATATATATATATATATATATATATATATACATAAATATATATATATTCACTTTTACTTAAATAATTTACTATTTAACAGTAAATTAATTAAAATGAGGGGTAAATGCGATTACCTCTACAATAACTTTTCAATAGTCTATCTTTTTTATAAGTATTATTTTTTTGGATTTATTAATACTTCCTCAAAACAGTTTTCTTTTTTTCTCTTAACATTAAGAAATTTAATTAACAATAATATTTTCAGAAAATTAAATGAAAAATAAAATAAGAAATTTACAATAATCCTTTTACTTTATACTTTTTTCTCCCAAAACTAACAATTATTTTTCGGTGAAATTTACAGCCTTACTGCAGCAAAGCAAAGATTCATCCCGATCCATTAGCACTGAATTTTACAAAAGGAAGAAATGGCGTTTCTCATATATTTGATATACCATTCTTCAAAACCCAGATTTCTTCCACCTTACGTAGGCCATTACGCTGTCTTTGATGAGAAAATTATTCATTTTCGATCCATATATATTTGGAACGATGCCTTTGTAGAGTTTTCTTTTGTTTTAGCTTTTTACTCTTTATTTCCTTGGGTTCGCAGATAACATTTTAATTTAAAAATAATTAGAATCTGCAATTACTTAATTTTAAATAAAATAAATAATTTACAATAATTATTTTTACATTATATTTTTACGTTTTTTCCCAAAACTACGTAATTATTTTTTCGATGAAATTTACAGCCTCACAATGCAGCAAAGCAAAATTTATCCCGATCCATTACACTGAATTAACAAAAGGAAGAAATGGCTTTCTCATATTTTTGATATACCATTCTTCAAAACCCAGATTTCTTCCACCTTACGTAGGCCATTACGCTGTCTTTGATGAGAAAATTATTCATTTTCATCCATATATATATATTGGAATATATATTGTATAGATATATATATATTTGTTTATATATATATATACTCTTTATATATGTAGGTTCGCAGATAACATTTTATATTTAAAATATAATGTAGAATCTGCAATTACTTAATATATATATATTGCTAATAATTTAATTCAATACATTATCTAGTTCAAATATATATGTTATTATATAGCAGACATTATATATACGTATATATTTCAAATACGTAATATATTCATCTATATATATGAATATATGTATAAATACTTATATATATATATATATATATATATATATATATTTTCTTACATATTATATATATATGTGTAAAGATATATATATTCTCTCTATATATCTCTTATACTCTCTCTCTCTCTCTCACATACACAAACTCATAACACATACGCACGCATATACACACATATATACATATATATATGTTATATATATATATATATATATTTATATATATATATATATATATATATATATATTATATATATATATATATATATATATATATATATATATATATATATATTATATATATATATATATGTATATATATGTATATATATATATATATGTATATATATATATATATATATATATATATATATTTATATATATATATATATATATATATATATATATATTATATATATATATATATATATATATATATATATATATATATATATATATATATATATATATATTATATATATATATATGTATATATATATATATATATATATATATATATATATATATATATATATATATATTTATATATATATATATATATATATATATAATATATATATATATATATATATATATATATATATATATATATATATATATATATATATTATATATATATATATATATATATATATATATATATATATATATATATATATATATATATATATATATATATATATATATATATATATATATATATATATATATATATATATATATATATATATATATATATATATATATATATATATATATATATATATATATATATATATATATATATATATATATATGTATATATATATATATATATATATATATATATATATATATATATATATATATATATATATATATATATATATATATATATATATATATATATATATATATATATATATATATATTATATATATATATCCCTTAAATTTCTTATATAATCTTATTATTTTCGCTATTTCTTTCTTAGTCTTAAATTTGTAACTACTTAAATTGAATTACAGGCGTTATTAGTGATTGAAATCTATTTATACTTCTCAAAACTAATATCTCATTTAAGAACTATTACTTGCCACTTTCATTTCTACATTTCAATCATCCAGTTCTCTGTTCTCTATTCTCTATACAGAAAATGTTTAATAATTATTGTGCTTATATTTTAAACGCATAATCTGAATCTGATTTTTGCTACAGAAATATTCACAAAATAAAAATTAGTGGAATATAACATAAAAGAAATATTCCGTACGCATGAAAATCAAATATCCGTTTTCTTAGTTAAGTCTCATTGATGGGGAAGTCATGAATTTACGAGGGGAAATTAATCGCAGCAATTTCTCTATGTTAATGTTGCAATTTAAGTTAACGCCTCTTTTGAATAGCCCTGTGAAACTGTCGTTGGGAATGATGACGCTCTTCTCCAATCAATCTTTGATCTCAGATATCGGAGTTCAGAGCTTTATTTGAATTGGCACAGATACAGGACATGTTTCAGATTTATTCGATTTAAGTTTTCAAATAATTATATAATTTGAGAATGAGTTCTTGTAAAGAAATATCCATAACATTGAGATGAGTGAAATGTAATATAAACGAAATATTCTGTTTAAGTGAAGAAGAAATATCAGTCTTTTTTAACTAAGTATCATTAACGTGAAATTTATTATTTTACGAGTCAAATTAATCTCAACAATTTCTTTCTGTCAAAGGTGAAATTTATGTTAATGCCTCCTTCGAATAGACATGTCAAACTGTTGTTGAGAATGATGATACCCTTCCTCCAATCAATCTTTTATCTGATATATAAGAGTTCAGAGATTTATTGGGATTATCACAGATACAGAAAATGTTTAAGATTTATTCGATTTAATTTTTCAAATAATTGTACAATTTGAGAATGATCTTAGTACAGAAATATCCATAACATTGAAACGAGTGAAATGTTATATAAACAAAGTAGTATTCCTTTTAAGTGAAGAACAAATATCCATTTTCTCAGATAAGTGTCACTAACGTGAAATTCATTAATTTAGGAGTCGAAATTAATCTCAACAATTCCTTTCTGTCAATGATAAAATTTATGTTAAGGCCTCTTTTGAAATTTCCAGAGAAACTGTCGTTGGGAATGATGACGCTCTTCCTCCAATCAATCTTTTATCTCAGATATCGGAGTCATGAGCATTATTTGTAATGGCACAGGTATAGAAAATGTTTAAGATTTATTCGATTTCATTTTTCAAATAATTGTATAATTTGAGAATGAGTTTTAGTAGAGAAATATCCATAACATTGAAATGAGTGAAATGTAATATAAACGAAATATTCCATTTAAGTGAAGCACAAATATCCGCATTCTTAACTAAATATCATTAACGTGAAATTCATTAATTTAAGTGCTGAAATTAATCTCAACAATTCCTTTATCAATGATGAAATTTATGTTAACGCCTCTTTTGAATAGCCCTGTGACACTGCCGCTGGGAATGATGACGCTCTTCCTCCAATCAATCTTGTTTCTCAGATAACGGAATTAAGATCCTTATTTAGTTTGACAGAGATACAGAAAATGTTTGAGATATATTTTATTTCATTTTTTAAATAACTGTATAATTTGAGAAAGTGTTTTGGTACAGAAATATTCATTACATTGAATTGAGTTAAATGCAACATAAACGAAATATTCCGTTTAAGAAAAGCACAAATATCCATTTTCTTAACTAAGTATCACTAACGTGAAATTCGTTAATTTACTAGTCGAAATTAATCTCAACAATTTCTTTTTGTCTATGAGGAAATTTATGTTAACGCCTCTTTTGAATAGCCTTGTGAAACTGTCATTAGGAAATGATGACGCTCTTCCAATCAATCCTTCATCTCAGATATCGGAGTTAAGAACTTTATTTAGTTTGACAGAGATACAGAAAATGTTTAATATTTATTCCATTCCATTTTTCAAATAATTGTACAATTTGAGAATGAGTCAGTACAGAAATAGCCATAACATTGAAACGAGTGAAATGTAATATAAACAAAATATTCCTTTTAAGTGAAGAACAAATAATCGTTTTCTCAGCTAAGTATCATAAACTTGAAATTCATTAATTTAGGAGTCAAAATTAATCTTAACAATTACTTTCTGTCAACGATGAAATTTCTGTTAACGCCTCTCTTGAAAAGCCCTGTAGAACTGTCGTTGGGAATGATGACACTCTTCCTCCAATCAATCATTTATCTGAGATATCGGAGTTCAGAGATTTATTGGGATTAGCACAGATGCAGAAAATGTTTAGGATTTATTCGATTTCATTTTTCAAATAATTGTATATTTTGAGAATGACTTCTAGTAAAGAAATATTCATAACATTAAAATACGTGAACTGTTATATAAACGTAATATTTCGTTTAAGTGAAGCACGAATATCCGTTTTCTTATCTACGTATCATTAACGTGAAATTCATTAATTTAGGAGTCTAAATTAATCTTAACAATTCCTTTCCGTCAACGATGAAATTTATGTTAACGCCTCTTTTGAAAAGCCCTGTAAAACTGTCGTTGGGAATGATGACACTCTTCCTCCAATCAATCTTTTATCTGAAGTATCGGAGTTCAGAGATTTATTGGGATTGGCACAGATGCAGAAAATTTTTCGGATTTATCCAATTTCATTTTTCAAATAATTGTATAATTTGAGAATGATTACTAGTAAAGAAATATCCACAACATTGAAATAAGTGAACTGTAATATTACCAAAATATTGCATTTAATTGAAGCCCATATTTCTTAAGTATCATTAACGGAAAGTTCATTAATTTAGGAGTCGAAATTAATTTCAACAATACCTTTTTGTCAATGATGAAACTTATGTTAACGCCTCCTTTGAAAATACCTGTGATATTGTCGTTGGCAATGATGACACTCTTCCTCCAATCAATCTTTCATCTCAGATATCAAAGTCAAGAGCTTTATTTGGATTGGCAAAGATACAGAAAATGTTTGAGATATTTATATAATTCATTTTTCATTTTTCATAAAATTGTATAGTTTGAGAATGAGTTCTAGTAAAGAAATATCCATTAGATTGAAATAAGTGAACTGTAATATAAACGATATATTCCATTTATCTGAAGCCGAAGTAACCGTTTTCTTATGTACCATTAACGGGAAATTCATTAATGTACGAGTTGAAATTGAACAATTCCTTTCTGTTTATGATGCGATACATGTTAACACCTCTTTTGAATAATCCTTTGAAACTGTCGTTCGGAATTAAGACGTTCTTCCTACAATCAATCTTTGATCTCTCTTCTAGCAGTTGGACATTTATTGAGAAAATATATGAGACTTGGTGGATTTTAAAAAAATAAAAACTTAATTTGAACATATTCTTTAATAATGAAATGGCAACTGAAATTAATTGAAATAACTGATAAAACTGAAATAAGTTAAATGTAATATAAACGAAATATTCCTTTCAAGTGAAGTTCAAAGGAACATTAAACAGGAATTCGAATACCATGATAAAATAATTCACAAATCCTTGATGTAAATGGTGCAATTTAAGTTAGAGCCTCTTTTGAATCTTCAGCCAGTAGCTGGGCATGTTGACACTCTTAATCAAATCGAACTTCAATATCTCGTTTGGTGTTTAGATCTAGTTTTGGATAAGTGAGAATACAGGACAAGCTTAATAATTATTCCATTTATTTTCTAAATAATTGAATAATAAATATAAGTTTTTGATATGTTTAATGTAAATTTTTGTTATGCCGTAATCGTAAATAAAAAGTTATACTAACATACAACAGTAATATCACCTTCCAAAATAAACATATTTTAAAGTACAGACAGTTTGACAGTAGCAGGTCTTATTGTTATCCTCTTAAAGGAATATTTAAGAATGAAAATAAAAATATGCAGTAATGGAAAAAAGATAAGTTTTTGGTCTGCAGTAGTTTCCGAAACGTTCAGACAGAATGAATTCAACGCGCTCCATTGAGCAGAGAGTGTCGGCGCTTCGGGCCACAGCTGACAATGACGAATGCCAAAAAGAGTTGTGTAAATCCCGCCGTTTGGAAGAGAGGCGTCAGGATATTTCGTCTATTTGCTGAGTACGAATCAATGGCAAACACGCTGTCATTCCGAAATGAAGAATTATGATGGGATGAGATCATTCATGCTGAATATCGCGCAGTTGTTTTGGCATAATGCCTTCTAATGAAACACCTCATATCGAAATAGTCTATAAAGGTAAAATTCTGAAACTAATTTCATTTTTTATTAATTTTGTTTATTTTTTAATTTTAATCATATTTTGTGATATTTAGGTAGATGTAAGTAATCATTTCAATTAGTCATTTATAATTGTCATTTATAAAGGCATATTGGAAAATAAAAATTAATTTATTTTCTTTTTATCTTCATTATTATTTAATTTTGTTCAATGTTATAATTAAAAAATACTTTGAAGACTTCTCTCTACAGTTATATAACTGTGCACAATATTGTGCATTTATTTTACTAAATATACAGCACTAATTTTGTTTAAATGAAACAAATACAGTCTTTTAAACGATAAACTATAGAATGAATTCTAACATATTTTAATTTAAAACACATTCCGGCTTTTATTCTTATTTATGTTTTACATGAAAACAAAAACTGTTTTCATGTATATGTTTGTTAATTTTCTTTATTTTTTTAATTTTAATTATTTTTGTGATTCTTAGGTAGACGCAAGTAGTTATTTCATTAGTCATTATAATTGTTATCTATAAAAGCTTATTGGAAAATTTTAAATTAATTTATTTTGTTTTATCTTCATTATTATTTAATTTTGTTCAATGTTATAATTAAAAAATACTTTGAAGACTTCTCTCTACAGTTATATAACTGTGCACAATATTGTGCATTTATTTTACTAAATATACAGAATTAATCATGTTTCAATGAAAGAAATACAATCTTGTAAGCGATAAAATAGAAAATGAATGCCAATATATTTTAATTTAAAACACATAACTACTTTTATTAAAAAAGACTTTAATGACTTCTCTCTACAGTTATAAAACTCAGCACAATATTGTGCATTTATTTTACTAAATATACAGAATTAATTGCGTTTAATGAAGCAAATACAATTTGTAAACAACAAATGTAAAATGATGCCAATATATTTTAATACAAACACATTCCTTTCTTTTATTAAGAAAAGACTTTAATGACTTCTCTACTATTTAACTGTGCACAACACTGTGCATTTATTTTACTAAATATACAAATTAATTGTGTTCAATGAAACAAATACATCTTGTAAGCGATAAAATAGAAAATGAATGCCAATATATTTTAATTTAAAAACACATTCCTACTTTATTTAAAAAAAGACTTTAATGATTTCTCTCTACAACTATATAAATATGCACAACATTGCATTTTATTTTACTAAATACAGAATTAATTGTGTTTCAATGAAACAATATACAATTGTAAACGATAAATAAAATAGAAAATGAATGAAATATATTTTTAATTTAAAATACATTCCTACTTTATTATAAAAATATTTAATGACTTCTCTCTACAACTATATACCTGTGCACAACATTGTGCATTTATTTTACTAAATATACAGAATTAATATGTTTCAATGAAAAAATAACAAATCTTGTAAGCGATAAAATAGAAAATGAATGCAATATATTTTATTTAAAACACATAACTACTTATTAAAAAAGATTTAATGACTTCTCTCTACAATTATCTCAGCACATATTGTGCATTTATTTTACTAAAATAATGAATTAATTGTGTTTAAATGAAACAAATACAATTTTTGACGATAAAAATAGAAAATGAATGCCAATATATTTTAATTTAAACACATAACTACTTTTATTAAAAAAAGACTTTAATGATTTTCTCTCTACAACTATATAACTGTGGACAATATTATGCATTTACTTTACTAAATGTACAGAATTAATTGTGTTTCAATGAAACAAATACATTCTTGTAAACGATAAAATAGAAAATGAATACCAATATAATTTAATTTAAATCACATTCTTACTTTTATTGAAAAAGACATTAATGACTTCTCTTTACAACTATATAATTGTGCACAACGTTGTGCATTTATTTTACTAAATATACAGAACTAATTTTGTTTAAATGAAACAAATACAGTCTTTTAAACGATAAACTAAAGAATGAATTCCAACATATTTTAATTTAAAACACATTCCGGCTTTTAATCTTATTTAAGTTTTACATAAAAACAAAAACTGTTTTCATGTAATTTTTTTATTAATTTTCTTTATTATTTTAATTTTAATTATTTTTCATGATTCTAAGGTAGACGCAAGTAATTATTTCATTAGTCAGTATAATTGTTATCTATAAAAGCTTATTGGAAAATCTAAATTAATTTATTTTTTTTTAATTATTATTTAATTTTGTTCGAATAATTAAAAAGACTAATGACTTCTCTCTACAACTATATAACTGTGCACAGTATCGTGTTTTATTTTACTAAATATATTAATTGTGTTTCAATGAAACAAATTCAATTCTTGTAAACGATAAAATACAAAATGAATGCTAATATATTTTATTTTAAAACACAATCCTACTTTTATTAAAAAAGACTTTAATGACTTCTCTGTACAGTTATAAAACTGAACATAACATTGTGCATTTATTTTACTAAATATACAGAATTAACTGTGTTTCAATGAAACAAATACAATCTTGTAAACGATAAAATAGAAAATGAATACCAATATAATTTAATTTAAAAACACATTCCTACGTTTTTATTAAAAAATACTTTAAATGACTTCTCTCTACAACTATATACCTGTGCACAACATTGTGCATTTATTTTACTAAATATACAGAATTAATCATGTTTCAATGAAAGAAATACAATCTTGTAAACGATAAAAATAGAAAATGAATGCCAATATATTTTAATTTGAAACACATAACCTACTTTTATTAAAAAAGACTTTAATGATTTCTCTCTACAATTATAAAACTCAGCACAATATTGTGCATTTATTTTACTAAATATACAGAATTTAATTGTGTTTAAATGAAACAAATACCATTTTCTTGTAAACGATAAAATAGAAAATGAATGCCAATATATTTTAATTTAAAACACATAACTACTTTTATTAAAAAAAGACTTTAATGATTTCTCTCTACAACTATATAACTGTGGACAATATTATGCATTTACTTTACTAAATGTACAGAATTAATTGTGTTTCAATGAAACAAATACATTCTTGTAAACGATAAAATATAAAATGAATGCCAATATATTTTAAATTAAAACACATTCCTACTTTTATTAAAATAGACTTTAATGACTTCTCTCTACATTTATATAACTGTGCACAATATTGTGCAATTATTTTACTAAATATACAGAACGAATTTTGTTTAAATGAAACAAATACAGTCTTTTAAACGATAAACTATAGAATGAATTCTAACATATTTTAATTTAAAACACATTCCGGCTTTTATTCTTATTTATGTTTTACATGAAAACAAAAACTGTTTTCATGTATATGTTTGTTAATTTTCTTTATTTTTTTAATTTTAATTATTTTTGTGATTCTTAGGTAGACGCAAGTAGTTATTTCATTAGTCATTATAATTGTTATCTATAAAAACGTACTGGAAAATCTAAATTAATTTATTTTTTTTTAATTATTATTTAATTTTGTTTCATGTTATAATTAAAAAAGACTTTAATGACTTCTCTGTACAGTTATAAAACTGAACATAACATTGTGCATTTATTTTACTAAATATACAGAATTAACTGTGTTTCAATGAAACAAATACAATCTTGTAAACGATAAAATAGAAAATGAATGCCAATATATTTTAATTTAAAACACATTCCTTCTTTTATTAAAAATGACTTTAATGACTTCTCTCTACAACTATATAACTATGCATAACATTGTGCATTTATTTTACTAAATATACAGAATTAACTGTGTTTCAATGAAACAAATACAATCTTGTAAACGATAAAATAGAAAATGAATACCAATATAATTTAATTTAAACCACATTCCTACTTTTATTAAAAAATACTTTGAAGACTTCTCTCTACAGTTATATAACTGTGCACAATATTGTGCATTTATTTTACTAAATATACAGAATTAATCATGTTTCAATGAAAGAAATACAATCTTGTAAGCGATAAAATAGAAAATGAATGCCAATATATTTTAATTTAAAACACATAACTACTTTTATTAAAAAAGACTTTAATGACTTCTCTCTACAGTTATAAAACTCAGCACAATATTGTGCATTTATTTTACTAAATATACAGAATTAATTGCGTTTAAATGAAACAAATATAATTTTGTAAACGATAAAATAGAAAATGAATGCCAATATATTTTAATGTAAAACACATTCCTACTTTTATTAAAAAAGATTTTAATGACTTCTCTCTACAGTTATAAAACTGAGCACAATATTGTGCATTTATTTTACTAAATGTACAGAATTAATTTTATTTAAATGAAACAAATACAATCTTTTAAACGATAAACTATAGAATAAATGCCAACATATTTTAATTTAAAACACATTCCGGCTTTCATTCTTATTTAAGTTTTACATAAAAACAAAAACGGTTTTCATGTATTTGTTTGTTAATTTTCTTTATTTTTTTTAATTTTAATTATTTTTGTGATTCTTAGGTAGACGCGAGTAATTATTTCATTAGTCATTAAATTGTTATCTATAAAAGCTTATTAAAAAATCTAAATTAATTTATTTTGTTTTATTTTCATTATGATTTAATTTTGTTCGATGTTATAATTAAAAAAGACTTTAAAGACTTCTGTCTACAGTTATAAAACTGAGCATAACATTG
The DNA here is from genome assembly GCA_032207245.1 of Pardosa pseudoannulata. Classification (NCBI taxonomy): domain Eukaryota; kingdom Metazoa; phylum Arthropoda; class Arachnida; order Araneae; family Lycosidae; genus Pardosa; species Pardosa pseudoannulata. The sequence continues at coordinate 57,662,822 of CM063506.1, read as the reverse complement.
TGCATTTATTTTACTAAATATACGGAATTAATTGTGTTTCAATGAAACAAATACAATTCTGTAAACGATAAAATAGAAAATGAATACCAATATATTTTAATTTAAAACACATTCCTATTTTTATTAAAAAAGACTTTAATGACTTCTCTCTACAATAATATAACTGTGCACAGCATTGTGCATTTCTTTTAATAAATGTACAGAATTAAATGTGTTTCAATGAAACAAATACAATTTTGTAAACGATAAAATAGAAAATGAATACCAATATAATTTAATTTAAACCACATTCCTACTTTTATTGAAAAAGAATTTAATGACTTCTCTTTACAACTATATACTTGTGCACAACGTTGTGCATTTATTTTACTAAATATACAAAATTAATTGTGTTTCAATGAGACAATCTTGTAAACAATAAAATAGAAAATGAGTGCCAATATATTTTAATTTAAAACTCATTCCTACTTTTATTAAAAAAGACTTTAATGACTTCTCTCTACAGTTCTCTAACTGAGCACAATATTGTGCATTTATTTTACTAAATGGACAGAAGTAATTTTGTTTAAATGAGACAAATACAATCTTGTAAACTATAAAATATAGAATGAATGCTAGTATATTTCATTTAAACACATTATTACTTTTATTCTTATTGAAGTTTTACATGAAAACAAAACCTCTACTACCATGTTCTAAATCTTATATAATAAATGTAAGTTTACTCAGTGTATATGGATTTTAAGCCATACCCATTTAAATAAAAACTAAGTCAATATCATTTTACCGTTCTTTAATTGCGCTTATACATGATTTAGAAATACAGTATCTCTATAATTTATCTTCTAAATCTGTTTCTTTTTTTACTTCTAATATATCATACTTTTTTGATCAAACTTCTTGAAAATGTTATATGTTATTAACAATATATTTATGTGAATGTGCTTACAGTTTCAAAATAAGTATGTAATAAGTTATAAAGTTATCAATTATTATAAAAAAGTATCACAACAAATATCTCAAGAATGCCTAATTTAGATATAATATGCTTATATTTATTCATATCCACCTTTTACCCTTTATATCAGGTGTCAATTATTATTAGAAGCATTTTCTCAATACAAATAGAAAAATATAAAAGTTAAAAGATTTGTATTTCCATATAAATATGAATAGTAGATCTTTTAATTTGAAAAAAAGATAGATTTATTATCTTCGAAATATATTAATTTTAACTAATTTTTATTTTATAGTCTAAAATGTTATTTGTTGATACGTCACATTTATCTTATTTTCAATTAATCGGTTTATAATATTTTCATTAATGTTATTCACCAAACATCGCCAAACGATGGCAGAATGTTTAGGGTGTCGACCTTCGGAACCGAAGTTCGTCAGTTCTAATCCCACTGTGCCATGGATGTTCGTAGTCTTTCGGAATCGGCTTTAAGCAGTAGGTCCCAGTCTCATTAGCCCTCGTGTTGCAAAAAGTAGACCGTAGTGCTCCAAACGAAACGAAACCAATCACCAAATATCAGACTACTAGTCCGTCATTTGACGGGATCAGTAAAATTTTTAATTTTCCAGAATTGTAAAGTACCCTATGAGGCAGGTAAAAAAATTATTTGTTTTTTGGATGAAAATTATCTTTCAACAAAAATAATCTATTAAAATTATCACATATGTACCTGATCTATTATTTAAGATAAATATAAAAGTAAATTATTGAAGTCATATCTAAGTTCAGTGAAAAAAACGGAGGGAAATAATGCAGATGATGTTTAAATAATTTAAAATAAGAAATGATTAAATGAGATGGTTAAAGGAATGACGTCATAATGCTAGGAAAAAAATTGTTATTTTTACCTATTTATTATGTGAAAAATTGATAAATTTAATCGCCTGCTCTTTAAATGGGGCTTGACATTATACGCTCTAAAAGGGGTGGATTTTGTACGTTTTAAAGATGACAGTATGTTTCGCTGTGATATAAAGCTTATTCATATCAATTTATTTTAGAATCGGATCTATAGTTAAGGAAAAAATAAACTTTACTCGATTGGAATTTCGCTAACCCTTACTCATCAAAAATCCAATATGAATTCTCTATCCATATCAGATCCAAACGCTTCATAAATTCGAGGACAGACAGATAACTTAGGCTATTATTACATTACGAAAAGAAAGTTTAAGGGTACACAACATGAAATGTCTATGTGTCCAGGGACATCAGTAAAAATATACGTAAATTTAATAAAATAAAAATAATCAGAATTATAAAAAGTTGAAAAAACAGTAAAAATTTATTTTAAAAATAATAAAACAACTTTCTCAATAAGAATTTAAAAGAAAAAGCAGAAAATATTCAATTTATTAAACATTAAAAATAACTGGCTACGTAGGGGATAGAACCGTCAACCCCAGAAGTACGATGATCAACTGGACGGACATTCTACCAAATGTACAACGCCTGCACATTCCGAGCGAAATAATTACAGTATATGAAGTCAGGTAGTCAAGAAGAAACAGTCCAGAAATTTAAATATTACCCTCCGCTTTTGCCATCCTATCAAGAATGAATTTCGTATAGAATAAGAGGAAGGATAAGGCTTGAAATAATAGTATTAAACGATCGAAAAGAGGGGATGGGGTGGATTTCGAACTCGCTTTCAATTTTGTTAACCCTAACATATGAAAAATCCAATATGGATGCATGTGTCCATTCCAGGTACAATCGCTTCAGAAATTCGAGGACAAACAGCTTAGGCTATTATTATATAGGGGATATTAGCCTTATATTGAATCATTCCATGTTATCTTTATATACCAAAAACTACAAAAAAAGGTATATCTTTCAGACTGTATTTTTATCTTTTCGATAATTTATCTTTTCTCGTATTTAACTACATATTTTTCAAAAGAAATTCAAAAATAACTGTAAATGGATTTAGAAATGGATATTTTCAGTATTTACCAGTATCCGAAGCTAGAATGAACTGAATATGCTTCATTGAGCATAACGTGTCAAAGTTTCGGACAATACCTGATAATGGCGGATAACAAAAATAGTTAAGTAAATCCTGCCTTATTTCCTTTGGTAGAGAGGCCCTGGGGTTTGAAGCATATGTTTACGGTCAGGTGACCAGCCTTACGCGGAATCCCCTGTGTTTAGTTCTCAAGCATGTGTGGTGAAGAGGCCGACATAGCGTCAAGGCCGGCCGTGAGTCTAGTGGTATTTTAAAAAAAACTAACTCTTTCTGCTGAATTTTGTTTATTATAATATTAATAAAGATGTGACTGGCATATGCTATGTAACATGGTATTTGGGCTATGATGCAAAAAGAACCACACTAGGTTGAAGATCTATCAAAATGGCGTCTTAGGAGAAAATGGTGCTCGAAACTCTTTCTGAAGATCCCAAGCTCCAAGCTTCTTCCTCTGAGCTCTCTCTCCGAAGGGGTCTGCAGATCATCTAAAAAAAAGTTCGTTGGGGAGCGTTGCTGGGCCGAAGCGGGCTACTCCGCGGTTAGCAACCCCTTTTGACCAATAGGGTCGAAGGAGGGTCACTCCGCTTTCATCTCTAGGTTGGTTTCGCTCTGGCTGGTTCAACTGTAACTCTTTGTTACAGCATGCATGGTCCTCAGTTTCCCTGCCCACTAAAGGGATGAAAGGCCCAGTAAACCTTGCCTAGTCCGAGGATCAAACCGTGGACCTGTGGCGTGGGAGCGCAAATCCCTACCCTAAAGCTACTGGGCTTCAAAACGTCAATTTTAATATCTACAAACGTCAATATTATCATTTTCACAAACTATATTACAAAATACATTTTTAAGTCCAGTTTTATCCGGTTGTTAGAACCTGAATCACACTATAATCCCTAGATAATTGAAATTGCATTCAAAAGTTCGTGTAGAATTTTACAAGCTAAGATGTCATCGCACAAAATATAAAATTTGGATGAACCTGATTTATATGAAAAATAAGAAAAAATATATGCTGCTGAAAAAAATTATCCATCATGTGATAGAGTCATAGACATGATATTTTCGTATTTCTGTTTATAAAATATGAATATCATAAAAATTTTAAAGATAATATTTTTTAGATTCACTGACATGCATAATGAATTGATGAATTTAACTAGACTACGGCATAAATCATTCCACTTCATATTTTAAAACAACTTCTTTCAGATTTTTTACTCTTTCCTTGTGACTTACATATAAAGAAATCGTATTGAATTTATAGTTGTTTCAGGAGATGTATGACTTTTAAAACTTTAAAAAAATCATTTTTTTTCAAAATTTGGTTTATCTAATAGTTAATTTTTTCTCTAACATCCTTTCTAAATGAAATAAAAATATTTCAAACACTAAAATTTTTAAATATAAAACTACATGCGATTTTGAAATGATGTGCCAATAAGACTGTTATTGATCAAAACATTGATTTTGCAACTTACATGGCATCTATGCATATATTGTATCTGTAAATGTGGTTCCATATTATTAATGGATTAGCAACAATAATGTTTAAGTGATTTGTGCCAAATATTTATATATATATATATATATATATATATATATATATATATATATATATATGAATATATATATATATATATAAATATATATTATATAAAACTATATAAAAGCATATATATAATATATATATATATATTATATATATATATATATATATATATACATATATATATATATATATATATATATATAATATATATATATATATATATATATACATATATATATATATATATATATATATATATATATATATATATATATATATATATAATATATATATATATATATATATATATATATATATATATATATATATATAGATATATTGTCACTACACTATAATATATATATATAATATATATATATATATATATATATATATATTATATATATATATATATATATATAAATATATATATATATGTAATATATATATACATATATTATAGATACCTACATATATTTATATACACACAGATATATATATATATAATATATATTTAAAAAAAAAAAAAATATATATATATATATACATATATATACATATATATATATATATACACACACTATATACACACACATATATATATATATATATATATATATATATATATATATATATATATATATAATATATATATATATATATAATATATATATATATATATATAATATATATATATGTATATGTTTGTGATATCATACAGAAAAATAGTATTGTATAGTCATGCTTTCTTATAGATAAAGCTTTGTTTGATTAACTATCCAACAAATTAAATTTTCTTTCTAATTATAAAATAATCGACACAGTTATAAATAATAAAATAATTT
>CM063506.1:57647444-57652444 GCA_032207245.1 Pardosa pseudoannulata | reverse complement strand
TATCAAGAATGCAGATACATTTTGGACAAAGAACAAATATACTGTCATATACCGACAAATAAGCACTTTTTCTATCATATGAGGAATCCGTAAGAGAGTCCCGTAAACGCTGCAAGAAATGCTATAAAAATTTATCGAAGAAAAAAGGCAGAGATTATATCTCTAACAAACCTACAAGAGTTAAGACGAATTGTGGGCATTGCAAGGGTCAGCCAGCACTTTGCTTGAAATGGCTTAACAAATTACACACAAAACAATAAGTAATGAAATTATAAATAAAATAATACTAAATTTTTATGTTATTTTTACCGAATTTGAGTTACATTTAAAGTATTGTATTATTATGTTTATGTTATTGAACAAAGCTTATGTTTATGATACGTTATTAATTATGATTGTAATTAAAAATAAATATTTTTAATAAAAATACGTTACATTTTCAGTATTTTGATTTTCAGTTTCTAATAGCACAATCGAATGCATGCCACCGGTGTTACGGGCCGCCCGATGAGACAATCTAGAGTGGGTCACCGGTGATACGCTCCGACCGATGAGACAAACTAGTACTGGCCACCGGTGGTACGCGCAGCCCAATGAGACAATCTAGAGCGGGTCACCGGTGGTACGCGCCGCCCGATGAGACAATCTATTACTGGCCACCGGTGATACGCGCCGACCGATGAGACAATCTAGTACTGGCCACCGGTGGTACGCGCAGCCCGATGAGACAATCTATTGCTGGACACCGGTGGTACGCGCAGCCCAATGAGACAATCTAGTACTGGCCACCGGTGGTACGCGCCTTCGTGAACATGTTAAGATTAAAGATTCTTTATATTCGCAATTTTCTATTTTACCCCATTTTGTATTTTAAACATATTTTCCAATATATTTCAAAAATATTGAAACCGATGAAAACAAATCAAGTTAACCGCTTGCCTGATTATCCCGAGTTATCTCGGGTTCGTATATATTGAAATTAATTATTATCCCGAGAAAACGGGCGAATCAGAATTTGTCAGAACGATTTAGTTTTATCATGATAGTACTCGACCTGGAGGAAGTTAAAGAAAATAATCAGCTTTGATAGGTATTTTGTCAAGATTTGTTGGTTTCTCGGTCCTTTTGACGAAACTGATCATGCGTTTTTCACTAATTAGAAAATTAATTTCTGAAAATCATCATGACGAGTTTTCTGCTACAGCAGGAAGACTTAGTATTAGTCCTTTACCTCTCAGGTTAACCTCAAGGCATTTTCCAGATGTTATTCCTGCTAGTAAAAAAAAATCAAATCTAATGAGACAGTGTACTCTGTGCACCCGTAAAACAGATTTCAAAGGTAAGCCAATAAGAAAAGAGATGAGATACCAGAGTTCAGAATATCAGGTATCACTTTGTCTTGTCCCTTGTTTGAAACACTATCATAGAATGACAAATATTTAACTTTTTCCATTTGCTCGAGATAACTCATAATGGTAAACAAATATTGAAACTAAATGCTTTTACACCTGTAAAAAATTTAAAAAACATACATATATATATATATATATATATATATATATATATATATATATATATATATATATATATATATATATATATATATATATATATATATATATATATATATATATATATATATATATATATGTATGTATATATATATATATATATATATATATATATATATATATGTATATATATATATATATATATATATATATATATATATATATATATATATATATATATATATATATATATATATATACATATATATATATATATATATATATTATATATATCTATATTATTATATATTTTTTATATATATATTTATGTTTTTAACCGCTTGCCTGATTATCCCGAGTTATCTCGAGTTCGTATATATTGCAATTAATTATTATCCTCTGAAAACTCGGGCATATCAGAATTTGTCTTACGATTTGTTTTATCACTGTTTTACTCGGCCTGGAGGAAATTACAGAAATTTTCAACTTTGATAGCTGGTTTGTTAAGTTTTGTTGGTTTCGCGTTCCTTTTGGTGGAACAGGTTACTTGTTTTACACTGATGAGAAAACATATTTCAGAAAATCATTGTGACGAGTATTCTGCTATACCAGGAAGACCTAGTATTAGTCTCTTACCACTAAGGTTAACCTCAAGGCATTTCGCAGATGTTTTTCCTGCTACTGGAAAAAAAAATCAAATCTAATGAGACAGTGTACCATGTGCTCCCGTAAAATAGATTTTAGAGATAATCCAATAAGAAAAGACACCAGATACTATTGCACAGAATGTCAAGTATCACTTTGTGTTGTCCCTTGCTTCAAAAACTATCATGAAAAGACTAATGTTTAACTTTTCCATTTACCCGAGATGACCCGGGATAGCTAATAAGCATTAAAACTAAATGCTCTTACACATGTAAAAAAATTAAAAATTCAACTTAAAACCTACATATTTTGTTTTGTTTTATTTCATTGTATTTAATACCAAAATAAAAAAAAATGTCATGGTTTTTTGCAATTTGTTTAAAAAAACTTAGTAATGGAAGCGGATAAAGAAATATAGTATTTTAATATCATTTGCGGAAACTCAACAATAAATTATTTATTATATCAAAGAATCATTCTATCCCTCTGGGCATTTTCGATGCGTGAAACAAGATTAAATTATTAAACATTCCCTACGAAGTGATTTTTAATAGAATCATTATATTTTTCTTTATTTTAAAAGAATACTTTGAAGATATGCCATTTGATAAATATTTATGTTTTAATAAATTTTAAATTGATTTTATTCATAACGTAAAAGATACATAAGTTTAATAAAATTTAAAATTATCAAAAGCTAATGAAGAAACGGAAGTTTTAAAATAAAATGTTTTGTTTAAGTAAACATAATGTTTTTAAATAAAACGTAGAAAACATTTTTAAAGTTCTTGCCCAAAATTTCATTAAAGTAGAAATATTGTTATTTAATAAATTTTCCTTGGTATGATACATTTCACCATGGGAATTTGCACAAAGAGCAACTCTTAAATGTCCCAAAAAGCCACGTGATATCCAAATGTTTTGAGCTCTGATCTTTGGTACCGGATTCCATGGGTTCGAATACCACTGTGGAATGGATGTTCGAATTGGCTTTAATCATTTGGTCCTCATCTCGTTATGACTGGAGTTAATTTGTCCAAAGAGCAACTTTTAAATGTTCCAAAAAGCCTCGTGATATCCAAATGGTTAGGGCTCTGATCTTCAGTACCAGATTTCATGGGTTCGAATACCACTGTGGAATAGGTGTTCGAATTGGCTTTAATCATTTGGTCCTGGACTCGTTATGGCTGGAGTTACAAAAGAGCAGACCGCATCCCTCCAAACCAAACCAAATTTTTCCTCAGTTTTTCTTTCTGCCGTAAGATCGCTTTTGCAAACCTAATAATTCCTCAGTCTTCTAGATCTGTATTGCTTTTTATTTAAAATAGAATGTTGTAGATAACGATAGAATAGAGAAGGCACATATATAAATAGGAATATATTTGTTCATAGAGTCCACATTTGATCCCGAGAGGTAAACTGTGTTTAGTTTGCTTTGACGAATACTGTAAACTGAGTTATTCCTGCTAGTGGAAAAAAAATAAAATCCAACGAGACAGTGTACTCTGTGATCCCGTAAAACAGATTTCAGAGGTAAGCTAATAAGAAAAGAGACCAGATACTATTGAACAGATCACTTTGTATCACTTTGTTGTCCCTTGCTTCAAAAACTATCATACAAAGACTAATGTTTAACTTTTCCATTTGCCCGAGATGACTCGGAATTAGTAATAGTTTTAATGTTTATTTACACATGTAAATAAACATTAAAACTAAATGCTCTTACACATGTAAAAAATTAAAAATTCAACTTAAAACCTACATATTTCGTTTTATTTTATTTCATTGTATTTAATAATAAAATAAAATAAAAATGGGATGATTTTTTGCAACTTTTTTCAAAAAACTTTGTAAGGGAAGTGGTTAAAAATGTAGTATTTTAATATCATTTGCGGAAACAAAACAATAGATTATTTATTATATCAAAGAATCATTCTGTCCCTTTGGGCATTTTCGATGCGTGAAACAAGATTAAATTATTAAACATTCCCTACGAAGTGATTTTTAATAGAATCTATCGCATAATGATGATAAATATTTCGCCTACGTTATGTTTATGTAACCCTGGAAATAAATATATTAGTTTAATTCAGAATACGTCTCGACTAACTGCCCTGAAATTTTGACGAACCCATTGCCTTCCGTTTTGCAGAGAATTTCATTATAATCTTCGCAGTGAAATGTGCGTTCCCAGTTAAATTCGATATTTAGTAAGTAATTTGAGTATTATTGCACGCCACGCAGCTGTTGAAATTCAAAATTGGGAATTAGAGAGAGATATTAATTAAATTTTTCTCTTATAGGTATTTCTATCTACACTTGAAAACCACAGAAATCGAGTTTCATAAATTTGAATATAGTTAAAAAAATAAAATATACGTTATTAATTTTGAAACTACATATATGTTGGAGTTCGTATTAAATATATCATATGTAATTAAACAAATTATTACTCTTATTTGTATGACTAATATACTCTTCTAATTAAAGTTCTAATTTATGAATATTTTGCATTTATTCCAGATATACATGAATATCTATACACCTAATGAATATAAATATCCCATACATCTGTCAGATGACGCTTGTAAATACGAATTTAATTTTTGCGTACAGTTGTGCATAAGAGTAGGAATTACATAACTATTACGTACTAATGACTCATACCAGGCCATGTTGAGATAACACGGAGTAAGATACCAGATACAAATGAATGACGACTTACCGTTTTATAGACTTTTTATTTACAAATCTAATTTTGCTTGGTTTGATTTGGAAACTTGGTTTGGAGTGCTACGGTCTACGTTTTGCAACAAGAGGGCTAATGGGACCGGGACCTACAGC
>CM063506.1:57634944-57642444 GCA_032207245.1 Pardosa pseudoannulata | reverse complement strand
TACAAAGAGGAAAAATTAGAAATCCATTTTCATTTAAAATACTTCTAAGAATTTATACATTAGAAAATATTTTATCAAATAAAATCTAATTATGTGTGAGCATCATTTATATTAATAAAAAAAATCCTTTTGTTTTATGGGGAAAAATTAAAAAAATTAAATTTATTTTTAAAAGTCAGATTCATCTTAAGAAATGTAAGTTTTCAGAAGAAAAGTAATTTTACTTCATTTTTGAATAAAAATTTAGTTTTTAATGTTCTTATTAAAACTTATTTTGAGTAAAAATTAATTTCATTTTGTTATTTGATTAACACTTTCTACATATTTAAGCAATATTCTACTTCCAGTGATAACACTAAACATTCCTTTAAAAAAGTTATTTAATGGATTTGTATATAATACATTGAGAAAAGAGCAAAATATTTTGTTAAAAAAAGATTTTCATAATGAATATTTAAGCCTCGAAAGGTACACCACTTAAAGTTGTCCCTTTAAATTTACAAAAGAACATTTTCGGAGATGGTTTTTACGTTTGTAAATAATTATATTGCGATTTAAAAATATTTTTTAATATAAACAGTACAAAAACCATAAAATGAAAAATTATTTTACATAAATAATTAATATCCATAATAAATTATGCATCCATTTAATGCCATAATATAATAACGACTAAACATGTAAATTAATTACATCCGTCTGTTATTAAATAGTAATAAGTACAGCTATAAATATAATATTTTATTATCAGTCTTTTTTACCATAACTTACCCTTTTAAATTAATCATATGCACTTGTATAGACATAAAATATTGCTAATTATTTTTCTTAACCTTTAGATTTAATTTCTAACATTTTAATTTCATTCTTTAAAATGGTGTTCGAATACAATGAACATTTTAAGAAAGCAGGAATTTTCTCCATTTTTTCTCTTAACTATTACTTAATGCTAGTAAATAAATGTTTTCGAGATGAATAATTGTAAAAAAAATATTTTTGATAGGTAATGTTAAACTTACTAAAAAAAATTTCAGTTTATACTTTAAAATCACAGGATGTGCTTGAATAAAAATTTATTAAAATACCATACAAATCTATGAAGCAGAAATTTCATTTACGCTTTTATAAAATATATATCTGTTCAATTATTTATTTATTAACGATAAAACCTCTGAAATAGCTAAATCCACATATAAATGCATCGAAAATGACAAGTACTGCTATTAAGAAATTATTTTATTATCTTTAAAACTGTATATTTTAATCTATATCAATTTTTAATAAATAATCTACACCAATTTTTAATAAATAAATAATGTGGGCTTGTAAATATATAAGAAGTTACAATGTCATTTCTTTTCATTTAGAATTAATTTCAAATATTTGTTAGTGCTTTAAAATTATGCTAAATATATAATTCAAAAATTACGTAGCTGTTACCAATAATCTAGTTGAATAATTGTAAAGCAAATATTTATCATAGTTAATGTTAAACTTACTAGAAAACATTTTCTGTTTCTCCTTTTAAAATCACAGGATGTGCTTGAATAAAAATTTATTAAAATATTATGCAAACATATGAAGGAGAAATTTCATTTATGGTTTTATAATACATATATATATATATATATATATATATATATATATTTATACATACACATATATATATATATAATATATATATATATATATATATATATATATATACATATATATATATATATATATACATATATATATATATATATATATATATATATAATATATATATATATATATATATATATATATATATATATATATATATATATATATACATATATATATATATATATACATATATTATATATATATATATATATAATATATATATATATTAATATATATATATATATATATATATATTATATATATATATATATATATATATAAAATATATATATATTCAATATATATTATATATATAATATATATAATATATATAATATATAATATAACTGTATAAAAGTAACAAGTAGTACTATAAACAAAATATTTTATTATTATAAAAACTGCATATTTTAATCTACATCAATTTTTCTGTATAACTAAATAATGTGAGCTTGTAAACAGATAAGAAATTACCAATGTCATTTCTTTTCCTTTAGAAATAATTTCAAATATTTTCTTTAATGCTTTAAAATTATGCTAAATATATAATTGTAAAATTATGTAGGTGTTAACAATAATATCACTGTTGTCCATAACAGAATACTTATGTACAATTTTATTTGAATAACAATGTTTACCCAAAAGTTATCCCCTAATTACAAAATTATGACATCCAAGCCATGTGATTAACACTTGCTGGTATAAGCTAATTCAACTCCCTGTTTCGACTCAGGTTTTAGGATAAATTTTGATATTTTGTTAAATATTGTGAAGACATATAACTTAATTAATATTTCATTATATTTTTCGTTATTTTAAAAGAATACATTGAAGATATGCCATTAGATAAATATTTATGTTTTAATAAATTTTAAATTGATTTTATTCATAATGTAAAAGCTACATAAGTTTAATAAAATTTAAAATTATCAAAATTTAATGAAAAAAAGGAAGTTTTAAAATAAAATGTTTTGCTTAAGTAAACATAATTCTTTGACATAAAACGTAGAACAAATTTTTAAAGTTCTTACCCAAAATGAATTTTAAGCAGAAATATTGTTATTTTATAAATTTTCCTTAGTATGATGCGTCTCATATTGTGAATTTGCACAAAGAGCAACTGTTAATTGTTCCAAAAAGCCGCGTGATATCCAAATGGTTAGGGCTCTGATCTTCAGTACCAGATTACATGGGTTCGAATACCACTGTGGAATGGATGTTCGAAATGGCTTTAATTATTTTGGCGTGGTCTTGTTATTGCTGGAGTTAATTTGCACAAAGAGTAACTCTTAAATGTTCCAAAAAGCCGCGTGATATCCAAATGATTAGGGCTCTTCAGTACCAGATTTCATGAGTTCGAATACCACTGTGGAATGGATGTTCGAAATGCCTTTAATCATTTGGTCCTGGTATCGTTATGGCTGGAGTTAATTTGTAGAAAGGGCAACTCTTAAATGTTCCAAAAAGCCGCGTGATATCCAAATGGTTAGGGCTCTGATCTCGTGTACCGGATATCATGGGTTCGAATACCACTGTGGAATGGATGTTCGAATTGGCTTTAATCATTTGGTGTCTTGTTATTTCTTATGGATCATGTTAAAAAGATATCCAAATGATTAGTAGAACATGTTCGAACATAACAATTTAATCATTTTTTGTTATTGTTACATAATCCTCAGTTTTTGTTTCTGCCGTAAGATCGCTTTTGCAAACTTGATAATTCCTCAGTCTTCTAGATTTGTTTTGCTTTTTACTTAAAATAGAATGTTGTAGATAATGATTGAATAGAGAAGGCACATATATAAATAGGAATATTTTTGTTAATAGAGTCCACATTTGATCCCGAGAGGTAATCTGTGTTTAGTTTGCTTTGACGAATAGTGTAATTTGATTAAGACGCAAAGGTCATATCAAAGTATTAAAGGTCTCATGTCTTCTAATGTGGTGCCAGTTTTACGTCATCTAAAGTTATAAAATATCTGTGAGAAATTAAACATTTGTTTGAACTTTTATATTATTAAATAATTCCTTAAAATAAATATTAAAAAATTCATGTTAATTTATGATAAAAAAATGGAATAATTAAGGAAAGCGATTTAAAATCTAAAGGTATTTGCGGGAATCTTAATACATTCTACGTTATTTTATAAAAGATAAGTTAAAATATAGGTTAGAGCTTCCAAATTATAGATACTTCAATTTTATATTCTACGTAATGTATTTAGTTTGTTTTGACGAATATTGTAGTCACAGTAAGACGCAAAGGTGATATCGCAAAGTATTAAAGGTCTAATGCCAACTAAACTGGCGTCAGTCTCAGGTCATCTAAAGTTATAAAATATCTGTGAGAAATTAAACATATGTTTGAACTTTTGTATTATTAAATAATTCAATAAATGAACATTAAAAAATTCATGTCAATTTATGATAATAAAAAATTAGATTAATTAAAAGAACTAAATATTTCTGTAAATTATTAAAACTTAATTATCATTAAATGTTAACTAATATATAAAACCAAATATTTTAAAAAATTTTTTAATTTTTTATGTAATTCTGTTATAAATAGAACAAACTTTACATGTAAAAAAATAACAAATCACTTGCATTGAAATAAGATTCATAGATATTTAAAACGGTCAAAACAAAGTAAACATTACATTTTAAGCATATGTAATTTTTAGTACAAACTGGCAGTAAAAATAATTATCTGCAAAAAATCTCCATTCTGAATACAATAGACATCTATTTATTGTGTCCAGTGTTGTGAACATGTTTTAATTTATAAAGATAAGAAAAGCATTGCGCTATCATGAAATATCGAATTCATAGAAAAATAATCATTTATTTAATTTTAATTATTTTTTATATTACAAAAAATACACGTGTAAAATATATTTTTAACAAAATTTCAGCTACATTATATTTGTTTTTAAACTAAAGTAACCTATGTTAAATAATAATAATAATATATAAAATTAAAGATTAAAAAATCACAATTTTAAGAGGTTCTGAAAATAAATTTTACAATACATATAATTTGATTTCTCAGTTTATTTTTTTTGTTGTTTATGCTATGTGTCTATTTTAAAAATAAAATAAATCCACTAGAAAATATTTATAAAACTTTATTATTAAATATTTTTTTTCTGTCCTTTATAAATAATATTTAATTAAGGAGAATATTTAAAATATGGTTCTGCAGGAATGTAAAACATTCTAATTTTATTAAGATAACTTAAAATATATTTATAGCTTAAATATTTAAAATAATCAAATTTTTTCTAACGTTATGTATTTTAATAGAAATTTATTTTGTTTGAAATTACAAATGTCTAATTTATAAGTAAACAGAACATATGATGAATTATAATTAAAACACATATTTACAAAAATATTTATATATAATTTTCTGAATAAAATTAAATCATTACATTATAATCTAATATAATTCAGAAATCATTAAACAATTAAGTAGAATTAGATATTTCATTTTAGAATTAATATATACCTATATTTTATAAAAAATCTAGAGAAGTAATTTACAACAAAATATAAATATTTCAGCATTCTGTACAGTTTTATAATACAGAAAACTATATTCAATTAAGTAGAATTATGGTTTAATTTTTGATAATATTATCCTATATTTTTGAGTAAAAAATAAGAGAAGTAACTTTTTAAAAGGAATAAATATTTTACAATACTACAGTTTATATAATTAAAACATTCTACATGGTAATTTTAATCTTAAGAAAAGTATGTTTTATTATTTCTCCAAAAATACCGTATGCAACGAAATCTTTAAGATTTAGGTATTTTGTACTTTTATTTACAACTCTATTCGCATTGTAAAATGTAAAACTCTAAAATTTGCAAGTAAATAAAACAATATATATACAAAACTTCATTGTATCATTCATTCTTTATAATATTACAGCGAATAATTCTAGGCTGAACTGGATTAAACAGACTCAATAGAATTTTTGTTCTGAAAGAATATATTAACTTCGGCATCTGGTGTTATTTATTGATATATAGGCTATATTTCCATAAATGATTTTTTAAATAAATATATCATAACTTCATAAATTAAAGAATGTTTTTAATTTTAGAAATCATGTATAGAATACATCCACGCTGAACAGTATTAAAGAGTATCAATTACAATTATTTACAACTCTATTCGCATTGTAAAATGTAAAACTCTAAAGTTCTCAAGTAAATAAAACAATATAAATACAAAATTTCATTGTATCATTCATTCTTTTAGAATCTTATATCATATAAATCTAGACTGAACTGGATTAAACACACTCAATAGAATTTTTGTTCTGAAAGAATATACTAACTTCGGCATCAGATGTTATTTATTTATATATCGGCTATATTTCCATAAACGATTTTTTAAAGTAATGTATCATAACTTCATAAATTAAAGAATGTTTTTAATTTTAGAAATCATGTATAGAATACATCCACGCTGAACCGAATTAAAGAGTATCAATTACAATTATTTACAACTTTATTCGCATTGTAAAATGTAAAACTCTAAAGTTCTCTAGTAAATAAAACAATATAAATACAAAATTTCATTGTATCATTCATTCTTTTACAATCTTATATCATATAAATGTAGACTGAACTGGATTAAACACACCCAATAGAACTTTTGTTCTGAAAGAATATATTAACTTCGGCATCTGGTGTTTATTGATATATCCGCTATATTTCTATAAATGATTTTTTAAAGTAATGTATCATAACTTCATATATTAAAGAATGTTTTTAATTTTAGAAATCATGTATAGAATACATCCAGAACTATTAAGGAGTTATACATTATTTAACTATTATGTAAAAAAATAAAAACTCTAAAGTTCTCAAGTAAATAAAACAATATAAATACATACTTTCATTGTATCGTTCATTCTTTTAGAATCTTATATCATATAAATTATAAACATTAAAAACCATAGAATTTTGTCTAAAGAAATAAATATTCAATATTATTTATATAGATATATATATATTATAAACTAAAAAAATATAGAATATAAATAAATAATATAATAAACATAATAAAAAGAAAAATAGAATTAATATATAAATTGTATAGAAATTAGTTATAAATAAAACTAATAAAATTAATTATATTTTATAAATATAAATATATATAAATTACCCAATACGAAATATTATTTATGCTGAAGTAAAATTTAAATGATTAATATATTATAAAAGATATTCGTCAAAATAATTATTTGAGAAATAGCAATTTTTACAGAATTCTTATTATTTCTATAATATAGAAAATGTTATTATCGTAGAAAAGATACAATATATATAGACATTGTACTACAAAAATTATTCAGTAATAATTTCATATTTTAGAATATGTTAGAAAAATATAATAAAAACAACATATAATATGTAGACAAATTCATAAAAATTAAATTAGTATTAATATAAATACATAATTATTATAAATAATTATTAAATGTATATTAACACATTGTGTGCGGGTAAATTTCGCAGCGGAATTGTATCGGATTTTTGCTTGTAAATTATTATTCAGTTAAATCTCAATAGATAAAAATATATAATTTTTTAAAACTTTTCGTATTTTAATTGAAATATATAAATAATGTATATAATATATACAATATAATATATAAATAATATATATATATATATATATATATATATATTATATATATATAAATATATAATATATAAATATATATATATATATATATACATATATATATATATATATATAATATTTATATATTATATAAAATATATATTATATATATAAATATATAATATATATATATATATATATAT
>CM063506.1:57587444-57629944 GCA_032207245.1 Pardosa pseudoannulata | reverse complement strand
TCTAATTATCTATCACCAGCTGTATCCTAATCATTGCACTGTCAACTAATCTACTGTTAAACCTTTTTTGCACTTATGGTTCAAGTAATAAATTTTTTTTTTGAACCTGAAATTATGATTTTCGGAGGATTTGCAAATTTTCTGCTCAACCATAAATTACATAGATTTAAGGAAGCTATGAACTTTTGAAAATTAATTTATTTTGCTTATTTAATCTGCTTGAAAATTTAGCATGTTGTTAGGACTATAAGTATATAATATTAATTGCATTACGAAAAATATTATTTACATTAGACCCTTTTGCACATTATTACTTGAAATGGGATTTTACAAATAATAATTTTCTAAAACTAGTAGGTTTTAAGCAAATTATCCTTCTCTAGCCATATATTAATCACTGAACTTTTAACTAGTACAAATTCTATTAAACCGCTTTTCAATATTTAATAACTTTTTTCACTTTTACAGTTATATTTATTAAACTTATTCTATTAGAAAGGAAATTCTGATTTATGGCCAACTTTCAACGGTAAATAATAATTAGATTAGAAACTATTATTTTTAAATTTTCTTTTTTAAAATTGTAGTATGTCTTTCATATTTTGCTAAAATTGAGTTACTATCATATGAATTCAAGTAAATTACTAAAATAAACATTAGCAATAGCTAAATTATCATTCGGTGTAAGACAATTTATATTATCTAGCTCCAGTGCAGAACTAACAAAAATTGCAAAATTGTCCTGTTAAAGATATTAATTTATATTAACTTTAACTAACTTTTGTTTTATATAAAAAAAAATTGGTACATCTCAAAGCAAAAGAGGAGTTAGAAATTTATCAAGTGTATTTCAAGTATTCATAAAATTAAAACAAATAAAGTCTATTTTTAAAAAAAACCTTTAATATTATTATTACTACAAATTGTATTTCAGTTTGTGTAAATAATTACATTTATTATAGGATGCAGGATAAAACAAATCTACTTTAATTATCGTTTTGAGCTATATTGTATAATTTAATGACACAAAAATTGAATCTTTAGTTCAAATTCATCCAGTTGAAAAGTCACTGTCCTCATAATTGCTACTAGTTTTGCTTTAAACAGATTATCGTTTGCAACACGATGTCAAATTAACAATAGCCTTATAAGATGTATAGTTAAATGTTAACAGATGTGGATGTATGGAATTTAAAAAATAACTATATAATGCAATTAAAGCCAGAAAGATTCAGACTATACTAGTTTAAACTTTACTTCTAGAATTTACAGATGTTCGTACATATAAAAAGTACAAGCAAACTTATTATTTAAGACCCATAATATGTTAATTTAGTTAGAAACTACATTTAGATTTTTTCTGAACAAATTTTAATTCAAAAGTTAAGGAGTTTAGAAAGAAATTTAATAGTTAGAACCATTAGAAATGTATCAGGTTTTTTTTTTCAAGCATTCATAAAAGGAAAAAAGTAAACTTTTTTTTAATGTTAAGTTATCACTACTAAAAATTGTATTACAGTTTGTATGAAGAAATACAATTATAATACGATGCTGGATACAATAACATATTTTTACTTCCCATTTTGAACTATATTGTATATTGGAATGATACAAACCATTGAATTATTATTTAGATTTCATCCAGTTAAAAAGTCCACTCTCCTCATAATTGCTACTACAGTTTGTTTTAAACTGATTATCGTTTACAACACGATGTCAAATCAACAATAGCTTTAAAAATTGTATAGTCAAATGTTAAGAGATGAGGATATAAGAAATTTAAAAAAATAAGTTTATACTGCAATTAAAGCAGGAAAGATTCAGACAACACCACTTTAAACTTTACTTTAGAATTTACGAATGTTGACACGTATAAAGAATATACGCAAACTAATTATTTGCGACCCAGAATACGTTAACTTAGTTAGAAATTACATTTAGATTTTGTCTGAACAGATTTTAATTCAAAAGTTAAGGATTTTAGAAAGTTATTTAATACCTAGATGAGTTAGAAACTTATCAAGTGTTTTTCAAATATTCATAGAATTAAAAATGTAAAGTTTGTTTTTAAACACTTTTAATGTTATTATTAATAAAAATTGGTTTTTAATTTGTGTGAACAAATATAATTATAATCCGAAGCAGGATAAAGTAACATACTTTTCTTTTCTTTTTAACTACATTATATATTTCAATAAGACGACGTATTGAATTATTATTTCAATTTTATCCAGTTAAAAGACCGTTGTTCTCATAATTGCTACTACATTTTGTTTTAAACAGATTATCATTTACAACTTGATGTTAAATTAACAATAGCCTTAAAAGGTGTATAGTTAAATTTTAATAGAACAGAATGTTTGAAATTTAATAAGGAACTATATACTGCAATTAAAGCAGGAAAGATTCAAACTACACTAGTTTGAACTTAACTTTTAGAATTTACAAATGTTCATATCTATAAAAAATGTAAGAAAACTGATTATTTACTATCCAGAATACGGTAATTTAATTAGAAACTACATTTAGATTTTGATCTGAACAAATTTTAATTCAACATTTAAGGACTTTAGAAATTCCTATCATAGATAGAACAGTTAGAAACTTATCAGGGTTTTTTTTCAATTATTCATAGAATTTTAAAAAAAGTCAAGTTTGTTTTTAAAGAATTTTAAAGTTATTATTATTAAAAACTGGATTTCAGTTTGTGAGAACAAATATAATTATAACATGATGCAGAATAAAATGAGCATACTTTTACTATATTGCATATTTCAATAAGACAAAACATTGAATTTTTAGTTCAATTTCATCCAGTTAAAAGACCACTGTCCTCGTAATTGCTACTACATTTTATTTTAAACAGATTACCGTTTACAACACGATGTCAAATTAACAATAGCCTTAAAAGGTGAATAGTTAAATGTTAACAAATTAGGATGTATAAAATTTAGAAAGGTACTGCAATTAAAGCAGGAAAAAATCAGACTACACTAGTTTAAACTTTACTTTAGAATTTACAGTTGTTCACACGTATAAAAAATATATGCAAACTGATTATTTATGGCCCAGAATACTTGTAGTTAGAAACTACATTTAGGTTTTGTCTCAACAGATTCTAATTCAAAAGTTAAGGACTTTAGAAAAACATTTAATAGCTACGAATGTTAGAAATGTTTCAGGTTCTTTTTTTTTTCAAATATTCATAAAATGAAAAATGTAAAGTTCGTTTTTAAAAAAAATTAAAGTTATTACTACTAAATATTGGATTTCAGTTCGTGTGAACAAATATATTTATAATACGATGATGGATAAAATAAACATACTTTTACTTCTCGTTTTGAACTATATTGTATATTTCAATGAGATAAAATATTTAATTTTTAGTTATATTTACTATAGGATTCAAAGTAAAATTAATCTACTTTTATATTTCGTTGAGCTATATTGTATAATTTAATGACACAAAAATTGAATCTTTAGTTTAATTTCATCCAGTTAAAAGACCACTGTCCTCATAATTGCTACTACATTTTACTTTAAACAGATTATCGTTTACAACACGATGTCAAATTAACAATAGCCTTATAGGTGTATAGTTAAATGTTAACACAGTAGGATGTATAAAATTTAAAAAGGAACTATATACTGCAATTAAAGCAGGAAAGATTCAGACTACGCGAGTTTAAACATTACTTTAGAATTTACAGATGTTCATACGTATAAAAAATATAAGCAAACTGATTATTTACGACCTAGAATACGTTAATTTAGTTAGAAACTACATTTAGATTTTGTCTGAACAGATTTTAATTCAAAAGTTAAGGACTTTCGAAAGTCATTTAATAGCTACGTTAACAGAACTTAGATCTCAAAAAGAGTTCCTGATAATAACCACAATCACGCGAGACCAATTAGTAGGAATTCTAACTAATTCATGTGTGCTGTTTTTATCTCACCTATTGTGTAAGGGACATTATGAGAGGAATTTAGATTAGTTTAAGTCAAGATAAAATTAGACTACTACAGGAAAAGAACGAAAATATTTTTGCAATTTCTGGATTTATTCTTATATGTGTGTAGGATATATGTATATATATTTATATATATATATATAGTTTTCGCAAAAATAAACCTATAAAGAACAAAATACGGATGAATAGAAGTAAATGCGGATATAATTTTAGGAATTGAAACATTTGTATGCAGCTTTGCGTCCTCGGTAATAATATTAGTTGTTAGAAGAATAAAATATTTTAACCCTAGAAAGTATATATATATATATATATATATATATATTATATATATATATATATATATATATATATATATATATATATATATATATATATATATATATATATATATATATATATATATATATATATTTATATATATATATAAGTTTTTCTACGTGATTTGACCGTTAGCAATATTATTTTTTATTAAAAACATATGTGGGTGGTTATACATTTAATATCAAAATATTTATTATAGGTTTAAAGGTTACGTTTTAAGAACCAAATATCATACCTTTTCGTAGTGCATATACAGGCATTTATATGCGTATTTTATAGTTTGTTAATATAAATATATTTCAGACAAAGCATTGAGTATGAAAACTATAAATTATTTTTTCTTTTAAAGTTGTGTAAGCCCATTGTATTATATATAAATACAATTATGGGTGTTTATGGGTTTTGGAAAATAATAGTATATGTTTAAATCACTCATTTTATATTGTTTAGAATGTTGATTAGTTTAGCATATAATGCGATCATTTATAAAATATTTGTTAAAAGTATTTAGTATAATAAAGTAAAATATTTTTTAACTAAATGCAATATCTTTGTTAAATAGGACGTATACCTTTTTCAAAGTAATTATAATAATGAAATATAAATTGTTTGACTGGATGCATTATCTTTTTCAAAAAGGACATACAATACTTTCAAATAATTATAATAATGTAGTATAATATTTTTTAATGAATGCAATATCTCTGTCAAAAAGGACATGCAACTCTTTTAAAGTAATTATAATAATGTAGTATTTGTTTTAACTAAATGCAATATCTTTGTTAAAAAGGACAACTAACTTTTTCAAAGTAATTATAATAATGATTTATAATTTTTTATGAATTATTTTAATGAACTTATTATTTTAATGAATTATTTTAATTATGTATATTTTTTAAGGAATGCAATAACTTTGTCAAAAAGAACACAAAACTCTTTCAAAGTAATTATAATGAAGTATAATTTTTTAATAAATTATTTTAATGAATTTACTATTTTAATAAATTATTTTAACTATGCATAATTTTTAATGAATGCAATATCTCTGTCAAAAAGTACGTGCAACTTTTTCAAAGTAATTATAATAACGCAGTATAATTTTTTAACTGAAGACAATAACTTTGTTAAAATGAACAACCAACTTTTTCCAAGTAATTATAAGAAGGAAATATAATTTTTTTTAACTAAAGGCAATATCTTTGTAAAAAAGGACATACAACTCTTTCAAAATAATTATAAAAATGTTGTATAAATTTTTAAAACTCCATGCAATGTGTTTGTTAAAAATGACATACAATTCTTTCAAAATAATTATATTTCATTAACTACTATTAATTTGTATTAATAAAATAATGAAAATTTGAATTATATTTTTAGAGGAGAGTTTCTTTATAGATAGACAGCTCATGGCAAACTGCATTAATTTTTAGCATCAACTAACTTCTCAAAATTGGAATTTAACCATTTTCAAAGAAAATTGTCAAATAAAGAAAAGCAGGCAAATTCCAAGGCAAATAACCTTTGCTTTTAAAAATAAAAACATAGTCTTAGAGCTTAAAAAAACAAGCATTTTTCCTACATGTTTAAAAATTTAGTTATATCATTTAAAACAGAACAAATATTGTATTTAAGGGTTGATGTATGAACATATATTCTATGTACTTTTACATTTTTAAGCATATTTTTACTAATAAGTGAAATTAGAGGATTTTTCTATTGGTTGGGGTTTGAAAATGTATAATTTTATACGAAACTGGGTCAGCATTGGCGAGTTTGTAAAGCATCATATGGGTATGATTGCATTTAGCAAACTTTTAAGAGGTAATTCCACTTTTAATGAAGATTAATAACAGTGTCTTGTTTACATTTTTGTACCACAAAAATAAACTCAAAAACTTTTCAGTATAACCTGTTTGGGGAGAAATTGGAATTGTTAATGTATGAAAAAGCTTATCGAATAGAAATGAAACACTCTGAATTATTCAAGGAATTTCCACTCCATAAATTTAAATTATTCTAAAAGGGATAATGTGCACAGGTCCATTTTATGCACTCAAATATTTAAAGTTTTTCATTTAAATGGATTAAAAAGTATTTATATATATTAATACATTCATTTTGTTTTTTAAATATTAAATTAACTATAAATAATTGGTCAAAAGAATTTAGTAAAATTAGGTAGTATATTTTTTAACAAAATATTAAGGCTTTTCATAAAGTATACTTACACTTATAAAGTAATTGTATTTGTAACTTCATTAACTACGTAAATTAATATTGACGAATTGATGTAAATTTTGAAGGATTTTCTTGATGAAACCGATTACAGACCAGTCAATTTTACTCATTGTTATCATTAAGTAACATGTAGTCAAAATGGACTTACACTTCTTTAAAATATATTTTTATTTAAAACTTCTTAATTATTTTAATAATTATTAACAACATAAGCTTAAAATGTACGATGTTTTTTATATATTTTAAAGGTTACGAATACAAATTATTGCAAGATAAACCATCATGCATGCAGATTGATAATATATAGGAATTTTCTATGAAATTTCTATTATATAAATATAAATCTGTTTTTATAATAATCTTTTCTTCTATAGCAAAAAGTGTTATTTTAATAACCTAATATTTTGCATATAAAAATATACCACAATTTTATGATATGTTTTTGATTTAATAACGATAATAAAAGTTTTAAGACAAAATATTATGCCTTAAATATTAACTATTAAAAAGCCATTTCTTGTACATCGAAAGTAATAACTTTCATTGTAATAAAATGTGTCAGTAGAAAACTAAAAAACAACGCTAACATTGAGTAACTCATATATTTTTGTTACATCACAATTTCTTTAAACATGACAAATTAGAGTTTAAAAATATCATATTAAAACTATTAGTTAATTAATGACATATCTCAAAATTAAATAATTATTTAAAATTTATCTAAATCACATTTAAAGCATTATCAAAAAATAATAAGCTTTAAATATTAAGAAACTTTTCTTAAACGTAATTCCATGTTTTATGTAATGTAGACAAAGTGATATCTTCCTCTATTTAGTAGCTCAGAAACTCAAAAAGTAATTTTATTCGATAACGCTAAGTCACGAACAAAACACATGAGTTACCACTTTATTTTTTATTCTACAAAATGAAAGAGAATGAATGTTTACAAAATTTCTCTAAACCCAAGATTCCTTAACGTTTAGAAAGATCATTTTTTCCTATGGCTAATTCTTTTTGTTGTTTCATACTTTATGTCGTTGTATCTCGCATATATAAAAACGAATTTTATGATGATAAATTATTTTATGCTAAAAAAACACTTTTAAATAGGGACTAGTATTTATTGCTTAAGGTATCTCTTGCCATCTAAAGTGGTTTTGATATAGGCATCAAGTGTATATGTGCAATAAAATATAATTTTTTAAATACTTAACAAACTTTACAAAACGTTAAAGACCTGACAAACTTTGATTTAGCTGATGTGTAAAAACTTTTAATGAAAATTTAATCTGCAACCTCTTTAGGGTAATGTTTACTCTCGTATTAACAATGTTTCATTTTTTTTCCAGAATTCGGTCCAAAAAATGTCACATTTTTTATTGCATTTTTTTGTTCATTTTACTTTTTTAAGTAAAGATATGTTATTAAAATTAACATTTCTAATATTTTTAAGCATTTATTACAACTTTGTTTCTTTCTATGAATCATATGTTTCATCATAGAATTGAAGTTTAACTTTAGTCTCATCGATATCCAAGTTAATTTTTGGAATTCCAGTGAAAGCAAATCTAGGAGGCTGATCCGAAGGAATATCACAATTAATTTTAAAAATTTGCCTTGCTTGACTGATTCCATTTGTACTACTATCAGATTCACTACTATCCAGGTCATATAGTAAACTTTCGCTACTATCATTTACAGATAATTCAGTTTCTGATTTCGAGGCACACTTCGAATCACAAGCAATTAGCTCCATACGCTCTGAATTATCCATTACTTAAAAGTAAAAATATATAATTCGACTCTTAAATCAATAAAATTATCAGGCGGTTAGTAAAATATAACGAGAAAGCTATACAATGAAAGATAACTATTCGTCTTCTGATACAAAACATGATACAAAACCTGCGCTTTTGAACCAATGCGAGTAGAAAATACAATAAACTTCAAACTATCATTTACTGGACGAATAAATTACTATACGAATAATTTGTTACTAAAACTTGAAAAAATACGGCCAAAACAGCGCTAGCGCAATAGAACTCAGATTGCCCGTGCGCCGTACGGGCAAATCAGTAAAGTCCCGAAAGCTTTGCACATACGGGGTACGGGCAAAACAGGGATGGGTTAAACAATTTTAAGTATAATCGTTTCATGATAGGAAGTTACTGAATTAGAATGAATTGGTAAGTAAACTCATAATTGACTGATATAGTTCACATTTATGCTTCTTCGGAAAGGTATATCACAGGACATAGAAGTAAATATTATAAATATAATGTATTTTCTATAAAGATGTAAAATGTATTTCTTATGAATCTTGTAAGTGTTTTTATTTTTGCTCAATAGTTTTTTTTTTCTGAAATAAATGTGGTACTGAAGTTTGGAAAAAAATACTCCACATCTCATTTTTACTTTTAAGATTTTACTGTATCATTAGTTCTCAACACCAACCATACTAATTTTTGGACACACACCAACCATATCACAGGACATAAAAGTAATATTATAAAAAAATATATTTTCTACAAAGACAAAAAATGTATTTCTTATGAATCTTGTTTTTATTTTTGCTCAACAGTTATTTTTTCTGAAATAAATAGGGTACTGGAGTTTGGAAAAAATACTCCACATCTCATTTTGACTTTTAAGATTTTACTACATCATTAGTACTCAACACCAACCATATCACAGGACATAAAAGTAAATATTTATTATAAAAAATTGTATTTTCTACAAATATAAAAAATGTATTCTTATGAATCTTGTCAATGTTTTTATTTTTGCAAAACAGTTATTTTTTCTGGAATAAATGTGGTACTAGCTTTTGGAAAAAAATACTCTACATTTCATTTTGACTTTTAAGATCTTACTATACCATTAATACTCAACACCAACAATACCATTTTTGTGAACTCTCTTAAAACTTCTTAGTAGACTTTCTGTGATAAGCGTATAGGTAAAGCTCTAAATATTGGTAGAAACGAAATGAAATAATATCCTAATGAAAATAATATTTTTAGTATCTGTATGGAACTTTCTCGAGATAATCTTAACATAAAAAACGTGAGAAATGATATCTTTAATTAAAATCTGCAGTATTTAAAAATCCTCAAAATTAATTTTCTATGCCTAAAGATATTCACTTTAATTTCATCTCCCCGAAATGTCAAATACCATCCGACAAAACCACACATTTGTGTGTAAAAGAACACTTTAACTTCTAACTTAAACAAAGTTCAAAAATTAAAACCAGTTCTGCGAGATAAGTCATTTATTTCCTTCCCGTCATAAAAGGTTGCGTCATAACGTTAAATCCTGTCCTTTGGATCATAAAGATAAAAGCAATTGATTAAAGAAAATCGATTTGTTGTGCATAGATAAGATGACTTCAAGAGAATTTTCCTGCTTAAAGGTAATTGCTCTGTGCGTAAGTATTATAACATTCCACAAAATATCAAGTTAAAATTAGTTATTCGTAAAACAATTCAAGAGCTCTTAATTTTTAGCGAGAGTAATTTATTTTAATTATATATGATTAATGTAACTAAGATTCATTTCCCTGAAATTTCTATTAAAAAAGATTATAAACTTAATTGGGTTAGATATTGATATTAATTAGCTTTTATAGAATTAAATGTTTACATTTTAACAGGTATAAAAACTGCTATTTTATGTTGTTGTACTGTTTTTCCAAGCACAGGTATTTACTCTGCTTATTAACTCAAGTTATGATTGCCGAACGATGCCTGACTGGTTAGGGTGCTGGATTTCAGAACCGGAGTTCGTGGGTTCGAATCCCATTGTGGCATGTATGTTCGTAGCCGTTCGCTTTAAGCAGTAAGACCCGGTCTCATTAACCCTCGTGTTTCCAAAAGTAGACCTTAGCTCTCCAAATCCAAACTAATCCCATCAAGTTACGATTAGAAAAAAATCTGTATAAAGTAATGGAATAAAATATGAAAACATTTTTCCATATGAAACAAAACAAATTTTGCTTTTTTGTGTGTAAAAAAAAGATACAAACGTAAAATTTGTAATATTTTTTACTAAACTCAGGTGACATCGATTATGGACTTGAAGTTTGACTTGCTTTCTTTTAGAGATTGGTTTCCATTCCAGACCCACTTAGTCTCAACCAAAAATTTTACAAGATTTAAATCCCCACTCCCCAGCGTGATGGCGGGAATGCCAGCTACTATGACATTTTGGCAAATATTGTTGATAACAGTTCTGAACTTTTGAAAGAAGTTACTTTTCTGTGAAAGTTCTTTTTCTGAGAAAGATCTCTTCAAATTATGTAACCTGTTTTCTATTAAAGAGCATAATAAGAACTCGTGTGTTTATTGCAAGTGTTTTCTTTGACGCATCTTTAACTGTTTATCAATCTCAGTGTGTATATTTTTGTAAATAAAAATTTACCATCTATAGTCTGTTCAACGCCTACCATGTAATGTACGGGGGAAATGGTGAAAACTTATATTTCGTGTATAAAGTGAGCCTAAAATTTCATATTCAGTATCATTCCAAATTGTAAACCAATTATTACGAGGACTTAATAACTCAAGCTACAACTCTCTTTCACTGAAATTCAGAAGATCCCTCTGTTCTTAACGAAGTCTTCCCCACGTTTTTGGTTTTCTGAGGTTTTTAGGAAGGATTTCGCTAATAAGATGAGACCATTCTAATAAAATTGAAGACTTCGCACACACCCCTCCTTTTTACTATGATATATTAAGAGTAGGATTGTCATTTCTTATTTTTCTCTTCATAATAAAAGAAAAGAGTGTAAAGTGACAACGGTCAAGTAACATGAAAAATATCTAGGTATACTGCATTATTTATGTTGCAAAAATTACAATACCATGATTTACAAAAATAAGAACTTTGGAATGTTTTCACAGGGTAATCCTAGTATAAGCTCTACCCCTAAAATAACTCCTTGTTAAGAATCTCCGATTTATTTTAGAATTACAAAGCAATTTATAAAACCTTTTGCGAACGAATATCAATGATTACATTAAAAATAGAATGAAGTGAAATTACGGGGACATTTTGTGTAGCTTTACCTCTAAGAAGTTGCGGAAAGAAAGAATGGGGCAAAATAAGGGACAACTCAGATGTCAATAAACTGTGATCAGGCTACATAAATAAGAAGAGGCGATTTATATTGCTCCACATAAGAAACTAGGAACCATAAAAAATAAAGGAAGTTCGCAAAATTATCGGGTCATAATTATGGATTAGTTCGATGTTAAAAAAAACGACATTATACTATCTGAATAAATAATGTTGTTCATTTTTAATTTATTTTGAACTTGAATATACACATTTTTTGTACCTAAAGGAATGTGTTTACTATAAATTAACAAATGCTAATTATCGTGTTTGAAAATAATAATGTCCTAAATTTAAGTGGGTTTAATTTGTTGAAGGCTATTTACTTATATATTTCTCCTGTATCAAATTTAATATTATATATTAAATTTGTAAAGAAATAAACATTTCCATTATAAACTTTCATTAATCATATTTTAGTGTTAAAATTTGTAATAAATTATTACTTTCTAATATGAGACATTATTTAAAAAAATTATAGAATGATTTTTCAAGTTTACTGCATATGGACTTATAATAATTATCAAAATGTTTTTGATGTTTTGTGAATTATTTATCCCTAAATACCAACATATGTATCGATTATTTATTTAATTATTATAGAAATTTTTAATAGAACAGTGCGTTTTCATCATAAATTTTTCTAAGTTATATTATAGTGATAAAATCTGTAATTATTAATTACTTTTTACAATGAGAAATTACTTTAAATTTTTTTATAAAGGAATTCTTTATGTTCACTACATATAGATTAGTAAGAATTACCAAAAATGTTTTTGATATTTTGTGGACTATTTATCCCTAAATACGAACACATGTATTAATTGTGTAAAAAATAATTATAGAAAGTTTTAATATAAAAGGGTGTTTTCATTATAAATTTTTCTGAAGTGTATTATAATGATAAATAAATATAGTATAAACTGTGATAAATATGGTATATATAGTAAAATTTTGTAATTATTAATTCCTTTATTCAAAAGAAAGAATTATAGTTTTTCATTAAAGTGCCGATATTCACTTTCTTGAATATTAATTTATAGGAATTATATTTTTTAATCATATTATAATGATAAATTCTGTAATCCTAAATTACTTTATAAAAAAGAAAATATTTATAATTTTAATTGAAGTTTCGTTATTCACTTCCCTAAATATTAAATTATAAGAATTATTTTTCTAAGTCATATTATAATAATAAGATCTTTATTTATAAATTATGATATAAAAAGAAAATTATATGCAGTTTTTGATTAGAGTTTCTCTTTTCAGTTCCTGAATATTAAATTATTACAATTATTAATAACAAAACCAATCCTTAAAGAATATTTCATACCATATGCTTATACATATCACGGCTTCAACATCATTTATGAAATATTTATCGTAAACAACATTTTTATTACGAAATTTTTTGGAGTAGAAGAATATTTATCCCGTTTTAAATTCATGTTGGCAAAAAGTGTAAGAATTCTAAAAATGTAATTTTGAATGTGAAAAGCGGAGACGTCCAAACAGAATTCACTTTAATGCTGTCGACCGAAAATAATCAGAGTGGCAAAAGTTCGGTAGTGTTCCAAAACGGAAGCATCGAGAATTGAAGCGTAAACGTTGACGTGTTTATCTGTTTAGAACATTCCCGTTTAAAATGGTTAACAAAACGTGACAATTCTTGGCGTTAAAATGTTTATCGGGTGAGACAGAATTTCTAGTAATGGGTATAGTATTATGACTCGGGGTTTCTTTCTTCTTGGTTCAAGGAAGTGCTTGGAATTGATATATCGATAGTTTTAGTACTCGGCTAAATAATCCGTAATAATTAGGCACTTAGTAATAAAAGATGATAAATTATGTAATACTTTAGTGTAGTCTCGTTCCACCAGCCAAAGGACTGTTACAAGGAATATTATGGAAAGGAATATTATTAAGTTTTTCCTGTCTCGTACATTGAAATAAATTTATTTATCTAATTTATAATATTTACATTGCTTTAACAATTTTTTTTAATTTATATCATAATCAACATATTTTTAGACATTTTTTTCTAACGTATTGCAAAGACAAAAATTTTTATTACACTCTAAAGTTTAAAATTATTATTAGTTTCTGACTAAACTGTGTTTCTAAATATTACCTTACGAGAATTATCAAATTACTGTCCAAGCTTCTGTCTAATTTGTCATCTCAGTTGTTATATTTAATCCCGTAAACGTACAGGGATATTGTATTCGACATCAATTATGAATTGTTTGTCTTAAACTTCATTTTATTTCATTATTTCAAAATAGGAAAATATCAATTTAAATTCGAATTCTAGTCGCCATAGAATAGAAGAAAAATATTCTAAAATTGTTTCATTTTAAATTCAACATTTTTTATTTACATTTTTCTAAGTCGTATTATAAAGATTAAATCTTTCATTACATTCTAAAGTTTAAAATTATTATTAGTTTCTGACTAAAGCGTCTTTTTAAATATTAACTTATGAGAATTATCAAAATACTGTCCAAGCTGTTA
The DNA here is from genome assembly GCA_032207245.1 of Pardosa pseudoannulata. Taxonomy (NCBI): domain Eukaryota; kingdom Metazoa; phylum Arthropoda; class Arachnida; order Araneae; family Lycosidae; genus Pardosa; species Pardosa pseudoannulata. The sequence goes on along the minus strand of CM063506.1, from coordinate 57,615,770 downwards.
TCGAATTTGCCATCTCAGTTGTCATATTTAATCCCGCTCACGTACTCGGATATTGTATTCGACATCATTTATGAATAGTTTGTCTTAAACTTCATTTTATTTCATTATTTCAAAATAGGAAAATATCTATTTAAATTTAAACTATAGTCACCATTGAATAGAAAAAATATTCTAGAATTGTTTTATTTTAAATTCAACATTTTAAAGACATTTTTCTAGGTCATATTACAGATGAAATCTTTAATTGCATTCTAAAGTTGAAAATTATTATTAGTTTCTGACTAAAGTGTCTTTCTAAATATTAACGTATGAGAACTACCAAAATACTGTCCCAGCTGTAGTCAAATTCGCTGTCTAAGCTCTTATATTTAATCCAGCATACGTACACGGATATTGTATTCGACATCATTTATGAATAGTTTGTCTTAAACTTCATTATATCGCATTATTTCAAAATAGGAAAATATCTATATAAATTTGAATTCTAGTCGCCATAGAATAAAAGAAAAATATTTAGAATATTTTTCTTTTATTCTATGGCGACTAGAATTCAAATTTATATAGATATTTTTTTCTTTTAAATTCAATACTTTTAAGTCATTTTTCTAATTCATATTACAGATGAAATCTTTAATTACATTCTAAAGTTGAAAATTATTATTAGTTTCTGACTAAAGCGTCTTTTTAAATATTAACTTATGAGAACTACCAAAATACCGTACAAGCTGTTATCAAATTTGCTATCTAAGTTGTTACATTTAATCCAGCATACGTACACGGATATTGTATTCGACATCATATATGAATAGTTTGTGTTAAACTTCATTTTATTGCATTATTTCAAAATAGGAAAATATCCATTTAAATTTGAATTCTAGTCGCCATAGAACAGAAAAAAATATTCTAAAATTGTTTTATTTTAAATACGATAAACGGTGACATCCAAACAAGATTAACTTTAATGGCGTTATATCATGTTTGTTGTTTACCTCAGATCCTAAATAGGTGAAGCAATCAACCACCTCAAATGTATATCCTCCCATTTCTAGATATTCACTTACGTACCCAGTTTTTGTGCATGGCATATATTTTGTCTTATTTTCATTTACTCTAAGGCCCATCTTAAGAGCCTCTTTCTCTAGAGATAGAAAGGACTGTGCTGATGCTGCTGTTATTCTGGCGATAATGTCTACCTCATCTGCAAAAGCCAACAGTTGAGTTGATTTGCTGAAGATATTTCCTCTGGCGTTCATGTTTGAGTCTATAGTAAAAATTCAGATCCTAAAAATTCTAATTCTCAAACATGAAAAGAAGAGACGTTAAAAAAGAATTGGATTTAATGGTGCCATCCGAAATTAATCAGAGAGGCAAAAGTTCTGGATTGCGTTCCAAACGAAAGCATTGATAAATCAGGCGTAAACGGTAACGTGTTTATCTGTTTAATACCTTCCCGTTTAGAATAGTTAACAAAATGTGACATATAATGAGTTATGATATTCATCGGAGGGACAGTATGTCTAATAAAGTTCACTGAATTATGAAATTTATTTTCTTTCTTCTTAGTTCAATGAAGTGTGTTTAGAATTCATACAATGATTATGTTAACTCGACTAAAGAATACACAATAATTAGGTTCTTAATTATTGAAGATAATAAACTCTGTTGAAAATCAGTGTTGTATCTATCTAAGTTGTACAGTTAATATTGCCAACTGCTTGCTTACAAAGAAACTTCGCCAACGAAGTCAGTGGCTGAATGGTCAGAGCACGAGATCCAAAGTTTGTGGATAAGGTGCTCGCCATGGCAGTCGATCCAAAGTATGGATTTTTAATTTTAAAATGTTATTTATTGTTGCCTTATGTTCTCTAATATTCTAAATCTTTTTTAATTACGTAAATTAATTATTTCTCGAATATTCTGTCCAGGTATAAAAGCTGATAAAAACCCACTAGTTGTAGGCAACTTCTCGATCTTGTAAAATTGCTAGTTTCTACTTTGCTTCAAAAAATTCGTCTGTTAGAATAAACGGTGTGTTCATTCGAATCTTCGTAACAATATAAACCATTTACCAAATTTTCGAGGATCTCCTACTGTTATAATGTTGTCATTAGTTTCAACACTTGGGCTTCGTACACAAACTTACTGTTGAATTTGATAGTGTTGTTATTCTTTTTCATGGAAGATTATGATGTAAGATCGTAGTGTTATGGTAGTGAATCGTTCGAATCGTGACAATATGAGCTATGTAAGATAATGTTTATATTTACCCTGTTGTGTCTACCATTTGTTTATTTATTTTTTGACGTCAAATATTTAAATAGTTATGAAAAGAAGAGTAATTTTAAAAACATACCTTACAATTTAAGAAAAGCATGCATGCATACTTGCACATACATTAAAAAGTTTTATAAAATAGTGTTATAAAAAATTTACAAAAAAAAGATAAATTTATACTTTATGTTTCTGAAAATGGTATTTTGCTATCGTAGATTTTCGAAACAAATAAAATATTTAATTATGAAAAATTAATTTATTTCCAGGCTTTCAAGTATAGACCTTAAAATAATCTAAGACACTAAGAAAAATAAGAAGTTACTTTAGAAAGGGTCATTTCGTTTTTCCTTTAATATTTATTTATTTTCAGCCAAGTTTTCTTTTCTCTATTTAGACATCGTAGTAATCTCTCTACTGGTATTTGTACACTGTTTGCTACTTTCTTTGTAGATATTTGTGCGTAATAACCCTCATTTTTCTTAGTGTTATCACTTTTATAAACCAGATTTTTGTCTTATATTTTTTTTTTCTGTATTTATTTTCCTTTTTTTATTTTTGAGGCTTAGTGGATTTCTACTGAAGTTTATCTTCTGAGTTTTTGTTAATTTCTTACATTGTTTCATTTTTTTACAAAAACATAGTACATTTTTGTGTCAAAAAGTAAACTTCTATTTTATTCTTAGTAATTTGAAATCTTTATTAAATTTCTGTAATTTTTCACCACACAGAAAAATTAATTTTAGTTTAAAGTTAAAACTTTAATGCTAAGCATTAGTTTATCAAGTGGGGGATTTTTCTTTCACAATTTTTAATTTGACGTTGCATATTAATTATAATGCAATATTAGGATTTGCAAACTATTTTTCTCATAAATAAATTGCCGAAATCATAAATCGAATTTTTAGAGAAAACTAAACTTCACCTTAATAGTAATCTTTCGTCTATCAGTTAAGTAATTACTATTGCATGAATATTAAATTTCAATAAAAAATAACTATAATACAATACTAGGATTTCATTTTACCCCAAAGTCATAATTTTAATGGTAAGCATTAATTTATCAAGATAGGGATTTTCCTTTACCAAATTTTAATTTGTCGTTGCAAATTAATTATAATGCAATATTAAGATTTGCCTTAATTTTAACCCAATCGTAGATTGAAAATAAATTGCCGAAATAGTAAACCGATTTTCTACAGAAAATTAAATTTTACCTTAATAATAAGCCATAGTCTATCAGTTAAGTACTTATTCATGCATGAATATGAAATTTTCAATACAAAAATGATTATAATACAATACTAGGATTTCATTTTAGCTCAAAGTTAGAACTTTAATGCTATGAATTTGTTTATCAAGTGAGACATTTTTCTTTCAGGAAATTTAATTTGGTGTTGCACATTAATTATGATACAATATTGAGATTTACAAACTATTTTCATCACTATTGTAGAGTAAAAATAAATTGCCGAAATGATAAAGCTAATTTCTACAGAAAAGTAAATTTTGCGTTAATAGTAAGCCTTAGTCTATCAGTTAAGTAATTACTCTTGCATAAATTAACTTTTCAATAAAAAATAACTATAATACAATAATGGATTTCATTTTAGCTCAGAGTTAGAACTTTAATGATAAGTATTAGTTTATCAAGCGGAGGACATTTCTTTCACAAATTTGAATTTGAATTTGCAAATTAATTATGATGCAATATTAAGATTTACAAACTATTTTCATCACTATCGTAGAGTAAAAATAAATTGCCGAAATGATAAAGCTAATTTCTACAGAAAAGTAAATTTTGCGTTAATAGTAAGCCTTAGTCTATCAGTTAAGTAATTACTCTTGCATAAATTAACTTTTCAATACAAAAATAACTATAATACAATAATGGATTTCATTTTAGCTCAAAGTTAGAACTTTAATGATAAGTATTAGTTTATCAAGCGGAGGACATTTCTTTCACAAATTTGAATTTGAATTTGCAAATTAATTATGATGCAATATTAAGATTTACAAACTATTTTCATCACTATCGTAGAGTAAAAATAAATTGCCGAAATGATAAAGCTAATTTCTACAGAAAAGTAAATTTTGCGTTAATAGTAAGCCTTAGTCTATCAGTTAAGTAATTACTCTTGCATAAATTAACTTTTCAATACAAAAATAACTATAATACAATAATGGATTTCATTTTAGCTCAAAGTTAGAACTTTAATGATAAGTATTAGTTTATCAAGCGGAGGACATTTCTTTCACAAATTTTAATTTGAATTTGCAAATTAATTATGATGCAATATTAAGATTTACAAACTATTTTCATCACTATCGTAGAGTAAAAATAAATTGCCGAAATGATAAAGCTAATTTCTACAGAAAAGTAAATTTTGCGTTAATAGTAAGCCTTAGTCTATCAGTTAAGTAATTACTCTTGCATAAATTAACTTTTCAATACAAAAATAACTATAATACAATAATGGATTTCATTTTAGCTCAAAGATAGAACTTTAATGATAATTATTAGTTTATCAAGCGGAGGACATTTCTTTCACAAATTTGAATTTGAATTTGCAAATTAATTATGATGCAATATTAAGATTTACAAACTATTTTCATCACTATCGTAGAGTAAAAATAAATTGCCGAAATGATAAAGCTAATTTCTACAGAAAAGTAAATTTTGCGTTAATAGTAAGCCTTAGTCTATCAGTTAAGTAATTACTCTTGCATAAATTAACTTTTCAATACAAAAATAACTATAATACAATAATGGATTTCATTTTAGCTCAAAGTTAGAACTTTAATGATAAGTATTAGTTTATCAAGCGGAGGACATTTCTTTCACAAATTTGAATTTGAATTTGCAAATTAATTATGATGCAATATTAAGATTTACAAACTATTTTCATCACTATCGTAGAGTAAAAATAAATTGCCGAAATGATAAAGCTAATTTCTACAGAAAAGTAAATTTTGCGTTAATAGTAAGCCTTAGTCTATCAGTTAAGTAATTACTCTTGCATAAATTAACTTTTCAATACAAAAATAACTATAATACAATAATGGATTTCATTTTAGCTCAAAGTTAGAACTTTAATGATAAGTATTAGTTTATCAAGCGGAGGACATTTCTTTCACAAATTTTAATTTGAATTTGCAAATTAATTATGATGCAATATTAAGATTTACAAACTATTTTCATCACTATCGTAGAGTAAAAATAAATTGCCGAAATGATAAAGCTAATTTCTACAGAAAAGTAAATTTTGCGTTAATAGTAAGCCTTAGTCTATCAGTTAAGTAATTACTCTTGCATAAATTAACTTTTCAATACAAAAATAACTATAATACAATAATGGATTTCATTTTAGCTCAAAGTTAGAACTTTAATGATAAGTATTAGTTTATCAAGCGGAGGACATTTCTTTCACAAATTTTAATTTGAATTTGCAAATTAATTATGATGCAATATTAAGATTTACAAACTATTTTCATCACTATCGTAGAGTAAAAATAAATTGCCGAAATGATAAAGCTAATTTCTACAGAAAAGTAAATTTTGCGTTAATAGTAAGCCTTAGTCTATCAGTTAAGTAATTACTCTTGCATAAATATTAACTTTTCAATACAAAAATAACTATAATACAATAATAGGATTTCATTTTAGTCCATAGTTAGAACTTTAATATTAAGCATTAGTTTATCAAGTGAGGGATTTTCCTTTAACAAATTTTAACTTGACTTTGCAAATTAATTATAATGTCATATTAGGATTTGCGAACTATTTTCATGTCAGTGAAAGTAAATTGCCGAAATGATAAAGCGAACGTCTACAGAAAAGTAAATTTTACTTTAATAGTAATCCTTAGTCTATCAGATATGTACTCATGACTATTGAGTTATACAAAAATGCTTATAATACAATAATAGGATTTAAAAATAATATTTAAAATTATTAGAGAGTGATTCTAAACTACCAATATGGTAGCGTGAATTTCTACTGAAAAATAAATTTTAGTTGAATGCTAAAATTTTAAGCCTTAATCTATAGAGTCAGTAATTATTCTTGCCCAAATTTTAATTTGACGTTACAAATTAAGTATAATTCTGTGGATTAGAAGGAATATTCAATATAAGTATAGAGTAAAAGTGAACTTAACTGGTAATATTAAAATATAAATGTTAATAAAATAATTAATAAAATGTTAATTTATTTTTTTATCAATGTACATATAAATTAAAAAGATCTTTACTAATCTTTCTAAACAATGTGTCAGATATCTGAAACATACACAAATTTTACTGTAGTATCCCTAGCACACTTTCATAGATTTTCTTTGTCGATTGCTGTTATCCTGCAACATTTCATTTCTAACATTTATTTCATTATTGGGTTAGAAGTGAGTGAATATTGCTGAAATTTTGAAGTACTTTTAATCAAAACCCACTAGATATTACAAATAAATTTCCTTCAATGTTATTTTCAATTTCTTTATATAAATTTAAATTTTGGTAAAGTAATGAGAATATTTATAAGAAATTAATATATATTATGCATTATATGTATTCCTTGCTCATAGATAATTTTTTTTGTGTGTTACATCCTCTTAAAACTTTTACACATTTATATGAATTTTCTTTTTTATCAGTCAATGCTTTTTTTAAATATGCATTGTTGATATGTAACAGAGGTAGCCAAGCTCCTTAATAGTCCGAGCCATTTTTCAAATTTGAAATTTTTCGCGACCCGCAATTAAATATGTAATTAAAATGTATGCAAAAAAGGTATTAAAAATATTTTTTACAGAAATTACATTTATTAAATGTCATTTGGAAGTTCTTCGTCCTTTAAGAATTCAAGGAAAAATTTCAGAATTGTCGATGATTTTTTGCATAGGTGCGAATGTAATTTACAATATATTACACTGTTTTCATAACATCAGGAGATTTTAAATATTTTGTAACGAGATATTCTTGGTGAATTATACAGTGAATCGATATGAATTGTGGATTTTGAGAATCATCCCTTAAAAGCCCAATAAGGCCTATTTTTCCCCAGCATTGCCGGAGGACCATCAGTTGTAATATTTTTTTTAAATATAAGAACACAAAATTGAAAAAAAGGAACTAAGGTACATATATCGAGAGCCACAAAAAATCCTTCAAAGAGTCACATGTGGCTAGCAAGCCGCATGTTGACCCCCTGATATATAGGGTTAAAATTCATTTATAAAACAGTTTACATAGAACATGTATACACATTAGAATATAGCAATTTTATACATGTTTAATTACACTTTTTCTGAGTTAAAAGGAAAGAAATATATGGAATAAAGTGCAATACCATTTCTAGTTTATGTTACAAGTGTTTATTCTGAACTCCTTTTGTTATGCAACATAAATCCAACCTTACTACTCTTTCGTTCTTCCCTAACGTTTATCCATAAGTTTGCAACTAGTTTTTTTACTGGTTTTTATTTTTCATAAACAAATCTTGTTTATGAAATCTTGTTTATGTCTTGCACGGTGATATGTAGTAAGAAGTAATAAAAAGCACACTGCAAAACACAAATCGTGTTCTGCTGCTGAGACACCATTTTTATTACGGAGGATGCAAAGCAGGGGAGAGAAAACTATCCATATATGCATGTGTATAATAATATTTAAAGTTTTTAAACTGCGTTTTATCATACAATTACCTACATACACTTCGTTTAATTGATGTTATAAAATATTTAAATTATTAAATTCTTTAATGCATTTATACATAAATTAAACGTTTAGAATTATTTTATGTACTCACACTAAATAATCGTCTGCAAATGAAATACAACCATGGTTATTGAATTTTAAATAAAATTAAAATTTAAAATGTAGAAACTATCCATATATGCATGTGTATAACAGTATGTAAAATTCTAAAACTTTTCCTGCGTTTTATCACACAATTACCTTCGTACACTTCATTTAATTGATTTTATAACTCGTTTAAACTATTAAAATCTTTAATGCACATTACATAAATTAAATGCTTAGAATTATTTTATGTACTCACACTAATTAACCTTCTGCAATTAAAATATAACCATTGTTATAGAATTCTAACTGAAACTAAAATTTAAAATGTACCCATCATTTACTTACACTTTATCTAACTGATATTAAGACGAATTCAAACTATTAAATACTTTTATACAATATATTACCAATGATGACAAGTCACTTGCGATTTTAGACATTTTGTTGAATATCTAGAAAAATGCAAGAGGAATTATCCGGAAACCTCAGACGTGTAAACACGATGGTAGACGTCAAATAGTCCAACTGAGTATTTTTCCCGAAACCTCACAGTGGACCATCAACAAATTAAAGAAAAACTAATATATTGAGGATAACCCTGTAAAAAGTAATGTATGAAAAGCATTTAAACTTTAGCACAGGATTATGAAGCTTTTCGTAATAATTTGTGTTTATTGTTATGAGGATAGCACGAACAGTCGTGGAGAAATTCAGGTTTTTATAAAAATAATCCGCAATTTCTGCATGTGTTTTGCTTATAATTTACAGAGTTCTTATTATCAAATGCCGAACGATGGCCGATTGGTTAGAGTGACCGGAGTTCGTGGGTTCGAATTCCACTGTGGCATGGATGTTCAAAGCCGTTCGAAATCGGCTTTAAGCTGTAGGTCCCGGTCTCATTAGCCCTCTTGTTGCAAAAAGTAGACTGTAGCATTCCAAACGAAACCAAACCAAACCAACTCAATATCAAGTAATGTTATTTTCAGAACGCATGAAAAACAACATTGTAGACAAAACCCTGCAATTATAATTAAAACATAATAAATATTGGATTAAAAATGAGAAGTTTTACTAAAAAGTGTTTCACTGCGCATGCGCAAATTAAATTAAATCTAATGTGCATAATGTATTAGCTAAATGTATAGAACAAGTTTTGTGGAAGTTCCAAAAATACAGTTTGAAAATTCTAAAAATGATCGTCGATAGACAAAGCTCGAAATCCGTTGTTTCCAAATGGAAGCAAAAAGTAAAAAACCAGTCGCAAATAATCTTTCATCATTGGCAAAATAGTGTAAGTACCATGTGTATCAAAGAAAGTGTCATACTCTAAGAAATTAATTTGTCACATCTTTTTTCAAAATTTTATTCATTTAAACTTCTTTTATAGAGTACTAATTAGCAAATATTCATAAAATGTAAAGCGAAATAAGAGCTTAATGATCTTTTGCAGATTCTATCCTAATTAATTATCAAAGTGACAATACTAGTTGACAGGTAACCCCAAAGTAAGAATGTGACTCTAACAGATTCATTCCATTTCTAAACTATCTCTCGATTTTAGGGAAATTGTGTGGAATCTGGAGTCATCGATCATCCCTATGCGTCGTCTGCTGTGGTTCTCTCAGGAAGTTCCGAACATTGCTGCACGAACAATCCAAAGTAAATATTTACTATACCGGCATTAATTCAGCTTCTAGTAAATTATACAATATCCTGTCATTTGAAGCTTGCTGTTTTAAACTTTAATATTTCTTTATTTAAGAAATTAAGATTTTGCACTTCTATGATGCTCTCCTTAGATATATATTCCTCAAGGCTTTATATATTGATTAAACCTATGCAATCTATATCTTCCCCATCATATTGTCTTAGCATTTAAGTGTGACAAGGACTTGTACGTCAATACATCACTCTTCCACATAGGCTGGGATTTCGGTCATTGATAATTATTATTATAAAGAGGAAATTCATTTCGTGTTTCAATATTCCTAATAATTCAATAGATATCGCTGCTAGCTTTTCAGCACGATGATATACTATACTCATCTAATTAGTAAGACTCGTATTCGAGATTATTAGAAGTTAATTAGGAGTCGTGTAATCAAAGCCAATATCTTGACTTTCTACAAAAACAGCGGTCGGAATAACATGAACTGGTATAATCTTTCCTAATAAAAATAAAAAATGGATACTCATTAAATTAAATTTCAGTAATAAAATATTGCAATAAATCTAAGAGGAGAGTGACTAGCAAAAGAAGAAAGAGAAATACGTCAAGGATTTCCTTTTGAAAACTTTTCGAACCTTTGTTTTCATTTTTCACTGCACATTTCTATTTATAATGTTCAAACTACATTTAGTAAAAGTTTAGAATATATTCGTTTAGAATAGCTTTTATGGAAAGAAGATATAGTATACTTATCTAATTAGTAAGAGGCATATTCGAGATTATTACATTTTAATTAGGGGTCATGTAATCAAAGTTAAGACCTTGACTTTTTACAAAACAGAAGTCGGAATAACATTAATTGGTAAATCTTTCCTAATAAAAGTAAAAAAAATGGATACTATTAAATTAAATTTCAGTAACAAAATATTACAATAAATCTAAGAGGAGAATTCATGAGCAGACGAAGAAAGAAAAAAATACGTCAAGGATTTCCTTTTGAAAACTTTTCGTACCTTTGTTTTCATTTTTCACTGCACATTTCTATTTATAATGTTCAAACTACATTTAGTAAAAGTTTAGAATATATTCGTTTAGAATAGCTTTTATGGAAAGAAGATATAGTATACTTATCTAATTAGTAAGAGGCATATTCGAGATTATTACACTTTAATTAGAGGTCATGTAATCAAAGTTAAGACCTTGACTTTTTACAAAACAGAAGTCAGAATAACATTAATTGGTTAAATCATTCCTAATAAAAGTAAAAAAATGGATACTATTAAATTAAATTTCAGTAATAAAATATTACAATAAATCTAAGAGGAGAGTTCATGAGCAGACGAAGAAAGAAAAAATACGTCAAGGATTTTCTTTTGAAAACTTTTCGTACCTTTGTTTTCATTTTTCACTGCACATTTTTTTATAATGTTTAAACTACATCAAGTAAAAGTTTAGAATATATTCGTTTAGAATAGTTTTCGGTACGAGGATAAAGTATACTTATATAATTAGTAAGATGCATATTCGAGATTATTACACGTTAATTAGGGGTCATGTAATCAAAGGCAAGTTCTCGACAAGATCTCTAAGGATTTTTCCCGAAACCCCATAAGGGACCGTCAACAAATAAAGAAAAACGAATTCATTTGGGATAATCCTGTAAAAAGTAATGTATGAAAAGCGTTGAGACTTTAGCATATGATTAGGATGCTTCTTGTAATAGACTGTGTTTATTGTTATGAAGGTAGCACTCATACTCGTGGAGAAACTAAAGGTTTTTATAAAAAAATTCGTAATTTCTCCAAGTGTTTTGCTTATAATTTGCAGAGTACTCAATATCAAATAATGTTATTTTCATGACGCTTGGCAAACAACATTTAGACACAATTCTGCAATTGGAATTAAAAAATAATAAATATTGCATTAAAAATGAGCAGATTTATTAACCCTCTAAGTGGTTCGCACGTACAATTCCACCGGTTGTCATGGACAGTTTTCGACCTCCAAAAACGTTCCGAAAATGGATGTAGTGCACATTTCTGACAGTGCTATCCCCAATGGAGTTTTGAGGTAGGAAGGTCAGGTCGATTGTTTAGGGACTGCACCCCTCTTTGACATTTATTGAGGGATGCGCCCCTACTCCTTGAGGAACAAAGACACCGATAGCTTTTCATGGCTTTGTCAATCTATTTCGAAGTATTTCGTTTGCAGTAACACATGTATCTCTCATTTCACCACTTAAATATCTTGGATGACTTTCGTAAAAGAATATAAATCATTCTCTTAAAAAATAGTTTTATTCATACTTTTAGAATTCATTATTTCTTATGGAATGATCTTCGAGACTTGACGAGCTTTATGTGTATTAGAATTAACAATCTCTAATGTCTATTTATATATCTATTTATAACCTGAAGTAAAGGGACAATAAAGATGGTGGGTTTCCCGTATTCCAATCTAGTCGAGAAAGGGTGAAATAAAAAACCATAGAACACTTTGGTCACTGACACAATGAAACTTTAGCGTATTTTTTGGAGAATTTTCCTCGATGTGTTCCACTCGGAGGGTTAAATGTTTCATGGCGCATGTGCAAATTCATTCAAAATATAATGTGCATAATGTATTAGCTAAATGTATATAGCAAGTTATGTGGAAGTCCCAAAAATTCAGATTCAAAATTCTAAAAATAATCATCGATAGAAAAAGCTAGAAATCCGTTGTTTCTAAAAGGAAGGAAAAGGTAAAAGACCAGTCACAAGTGACTGGTCATCATTGGAAATATAGTGTATGTACCATGTGTATCAAAGAAAATGTTACACACTAAGAGATTAATTTGTCACATCTTAAAATTTTATTCATTTAAACTTCTTTTATAATAGCATTAATAAGCAATAATTTCTATTCATAAAATGTATAACAGAATAAGAGTTTAAAGATCTTTTGCAGATTGTATCCTAATTAATTATCAAAGCGACAATACTAGCTGACAGGTAACTCCAAAGTAAGAATGTGACTCTAACAGATTCATTCCATTTCTAAACTATCTCTCGATTTTAGGGAAATTGTGTGGAATCTGGAGTCATCGATCATTCCTATGCGTCGTCTGCTGTGGATCTCTCAGGAAGTTCCGAACATTGCTGCACGAACAATCCAAAGTAAATATTTACTATACCGGCATTAATTCAGCTTCTAGTAAATTATACAATATCCTGTCATTTGAAGCTTGCTGTTTTAAACTTTAATATTTCTTTATTTAAGAAATTAAGATTTTGCACTTCTATGATGCTCTCCTTAGATATATATTCCTCAAGGCTTTATATATTGATTAAACCTATGCAATCTATATCTTCCCCATCATATTGTCTTAGCATTTAAGTGTGACAAGGACTTGTACGTCAATACATCACTCTTCCACATAGGCTGGGATTTCGGTCATTGATAATTATTATTATAAAGAGGAAATTCATTTCGTGTTTCAATATTCCTAATAATTCAATAGATATCGCTGCTAGCTTTTCAGCACGATGATATACTATACTCATCTAATTAGTAAGACTCGTATTCGAGATTATTAGAAGTTAATTAGGAGTCGTGTAATCAAAGCCAATATCTTGACTTTCTACAAAAACAGCGGTCGGAATAACATGAACTGGTATAATCTTTCCTAATAAAAATAAAAAATGGATACTCATTAAATTAAATTTCAGTAATAAAATATTGCAATAAATCTAAGAGGAGAGTGACTAGCAAAAGAAGAAAGAGAAATACGTCAAGGATTTCCTTTTGAAAACTTTTCGAACCTTTGTTTTCATTTTTCACTGCACATTTCTATTTATAATGTTCAAACTACATTTAGTAAAAGTTTAGAATATATTCGTTTAGAATAGCTTTTATGGAAAGAAGATATAGTATACTTATCTAATTAGTAAGAGGCATATTCGAGATTGTTACATTTTAATTAGGGGTCATGTAATCAAAGTTAAGACCTTGACTTTTTACAAAAACAGAAGTCGGAATAACATTAATTGGTTAAATCTTTCCTAATAAAAGTAAAAAAAAGGGATACTATTAAATTAAAATTTCAGTAACAAAATATTACAATAAATCTAAGAGGAGAATTCATGAGCAGACGAAGAAAGAAAAAATACGTCAAGGATTTTCTTTTGAAAACTTTTCGTACCTTTGTTTTCATTTTTCACTGCACATTTCTATTTATAATGTTCAAACTACATTTAGTAAAAGTTTAGAATATATTCGTTTAGAATAGCTTTTATGGAAAGAAGATATAGTATACTTATCTAATTAGTAAGAGGCATATTCGAGATTATTACACTTTAATTAGAGGTCATGTAATCAAAGTTAAGACCTTGACTTTTTACAAAACAGAAGTCAGAATAACATTAATTGGTTAAATCATTCCTAATAAAAGTAAAAAAATGGATACTATTAAATTAAATTTCAGTAATAAAATATTACAATAAATCTAAGAGGAGAGTTCATGAGCAGACGAAGAAAGAAAAAATACGTCAAGGATTTTCTTTTGAAAACTTTTCGTACCTTTGTTTTCATTTTTCACTGCACATTTTTTTTATAATGTTCAAACTACATTAAGTAAAAGTTTAGAATATATTCGTTTAGAATAGTGTTCGGTACGAGGATAAAGTATACTTATATAATTAGTAAGATGCATATTCGAGATTATTACACGTTAATTAGGGGTCATGTAATCAAAGGCAAGTTCTCGACAAGATCTCTAAGGATTTTTCCCGAAACCCCATAAGGGACCGTCAACAAATAAAGAAAAACGAATTCATTTGGGATAATCCTGTAAAAAGTAATGTATGAAAAGCGTTGAGACTTTAGCATATGATTAGGATGCTTCTTGTAATAGACTGTGTTTATTGTTATGAAGGTAGCACTCATACTCGTGGAGAAACTAAAGGTTTTTATAAAAAAATTCGTAATTTCTCCAAGTGTTTTTGCTTATAAGTTGCAGAGTACTCAATATCAAATAATGTTTATTTTCATGACGCTTGACAAACAACATTTAGACACAATTCTGCAATTGGAATTAAAAAATAATAAATATTGCATTAAAAATGAGCAGATTTATTAACCCTTTAAGTGGTTCGCACGTACAATTCCACAGTTGTCATGGACAGTTTTCGACCTCCAAAAACGTTCCAAAAATGGATGTAGTGCACATTTCTGACAGTGCTATCCCCAATGGAGTTTTGAGGTAGGAAGGTCAGGTCGATTGTTTAGGGACTGCACCCCTCTTTGACATTTATTGAGGGATGCGCCCCTACTCCTTGAGGAAACAAAGACACCGATAGCTTTTCATGGCTTTGTCAATCTATTTCGAAGTTTTTCGTTTGCAGTAACACATGTATCTCTCATTTCACCGCTTAAATATCTTGGATGACTTTCGTAAAAGAATATAAATCATTCTCTTAAAAAATAGTTTTATTCATACTTTTTAGAATTCATTATTTCTTATGGAATGATCTTCGAGACTTGACGAGCTTTATGTGTATTAGAATTAAACAATCTCTAATGTCTATTTATATATCTATTTATAACCTGAAGTAAAGGGACAATAAAGATGGTGGGTTTCCCGTATTCCAATCTAGTCGAGAAAGGGTGAAATAAAAAACCATAGAACACTTTGGTCACTGACACAATGAAACTTTAACGTATTTTTTGGAGAATTTTCCTCGATGTGTTCCACTCGGAGGGTTGAATGTTTCATGGCGCATGTGCAAATTCATTCAAAATATAATGTGCATAATGTATTAGCTAAATGTATATAGCAAGTTATGTGGAAGTCCCAAAAATTCAGATTCAAAATTCTAAAAATAATCATCGATAGAAAAAGCTAGAAATCCGTTGTTTCTAAAAGGAAGGAAAAGGTAAAAGACCAGTCACAAGTGACTGGTCATCATTGGAAATATAGTGTATGTACCAGGTGTATCAAAGAATATGTTACACACTAAGAGATTAATTTGTCACATCTTAAAATTTTATTCATTTAAACTTCTTTTATAATAGCATTAATAAGCAATAATTTCTATTCATAAAATGTATAACAGAATAAGAGTTTAAAGATCTTTTGCAGATTGTATCCTAATTAATTATCAAAGCGACAATACTAGCTGACAGGTAACTCCAAAGTAAGAATGTGACTCTAACAGATTCATTCCATTTCTAAACTATCTCTCGATTTTAGGGAAATTGTGTGGAATCTGGAGTCATCGATCATCCCTATGCGTCGTCTGCTGTGGTTCTCTCAGGAAGTTCCGAACATTGCTGCACGAACAATCCAAAGTAAATATTTACTATACCGGCATTAATTCAGCTTCTAGTAAATTATACAATATCCTGTCATTTGAAGCTTGCTGTTTTAAACTTTAATATTTCTTTATTTAAGAAATTAAGATTTTGCACTTCTATGATGCTCTCCTTAGATATATATTCCTCAAGGCTTTATATATTGATTAAACCTATGCAATCTATATCTTCCCCATCATATTGTCTTAGCATTTAAGTGTGACAAGGACTTGTACGTCAATACATCACTCTTCCACATAGGCTGGGATTTCGGTCATTGATAATTATTATTATAAAGAGGAAATTCATTTCGTGTTTCAATATTCCTAATAATTCAATAGATATCGCTGCTAGCTTTTCAGCACGATGATATACTATACTCATCTAATTAGTAAGACTCGTATTCGAGATTATTAGAAGTTAATTAGGAGTCGTGTAATCAAAGCCAATATCTTGACTTTCTACAAAAACAGCGGTCGGAATAACATTAACTGGTATAATCTTTCCTAATAAAAATAAAAAATGGATACTCATTAAATTAAATTTCAGTAATAAAATATTGCAATAAATCTAAGAGGAGAGTGACTAGCAAAAGAAGAAAGAGAAATACGTCAAGGATTTCCTTTTGAAAACTTTTCGAACCTTTGTTTTCATTTTTTCACTGCACATTTCTATTTATAATGTTCAAACTACATTTAGTAAAAGTTAGAATATATTCGTTTAGAATAGCTTTCATGGAAAGAAGATATAGTATACTTATCTAATTAGTAAGAGGCATATTCGAGATTGTTACATTTTAATTAGGGGTCATGTAATCAAAGTTAAGACCTTGACTTTTTACAAAACAGAAGTCGGAATAACATTAATTGGTTTAAATCTTTCCTAATAAAAGTAAAAAAAAAGGGATACTATTAAATTAAATTTCAGTAATAAAATATTACAATAAATCTAAGAGGAGAGTTCATGAGCAGACGAAGAAAGAAAAAATACGTCAAGGATTTTCTTTTGAAAACTTTTCGTACCTTTGTTTTCATTTTTCACTGCACATTTCTATTTATAATGTTCAAACTACATTTAGTAAAAGTTTAGAATATATTCGTTTAGAATAGCTTTTATGGAAAGAAGATATAGTATACTTATCTAATTAGTAAGAGGCATATTCGAGATTATTACACTTTAATTAGAGGTCATGTAATCAAAGTTAAGACCTTGACTTTTTACAAAACAGAAGTCAGAATAACATTAATTGGTTAAATCATTCCTAATAAAAGTAAAAAAATGGATACTATTAAATTAAATTTCAGTAATAAAATATTACAATAAATCTAAGAGGAGAGTTCATGAGCAGACGAAGAAAGAAAAAATACGTCAAGGATTTTCTTTTGAAAACTTTTCGTACCTTTGTTTTCATTTTTCACTGCACATTTTTTTATAATGTTTAAACTACATCAAGTAAAAGTTTAGAATATATTCGTTTAGAATAGTTTTCGGTACGAGGATAAAGTATACTTATATAATTAGTAAGATGCATATTCGAGATTATTACACGTTAATTAGGGGTCATGTAATCAAAGGCAAGTTCTCGACAAGATCTCTAAGGATTTTTCCCGAAACCCCATAAGGGACCGTCAACAAATAAAGAAAAACGAATTCATTTGGGATAATCCTGTAAAAAGTAATGTATGAAAAGCGTTGAGACTTTAGCATATGATTAGGATGCTTCTTGTAATAGACTGTGTTTATTGTTATGAAGGTAGCACTCATACTCGTGGAGAAACTAAAGGTTTTTATAAAAAAATTCGTAATTTCTCCAAGTGTTTTGCTTATAATTTGCAGAGTACTCAATATCAAATAATGTTATTTTCATGACGCTTGGCAAACAACATTTAGACACAATTCTGCAATTGGAATTAAAAAATAATAAATATTGCATTAAAAATGAGCAGATTTATTAACCCTCTAAGTGGTTCGCACGTACAATTCCACCGGTTGTCATGGACAGTTTTCGACCTCCAAAAACGTTCCAAAAATGGATGTAGTGTACATTTCTGCCAGTGCTATCCCCAATGGAGTTTTGAGGTAGGAAGGTCAGGTCGATTATTTAGGGACTGCACCCCTCTTTGACATTTATTGAGGGATGCGCCTCTATTCCTTGAGGAACAAAGACACCGATAGCTTTTCATGGCTTTGTCAATCTATTTCGAAGTTTTTCGTTTGCAGTAACACATGTATCTCTCATTTCACCGCTTAAATATCTTGGATGACTTTCGTAAAAGAATATAAATCATTCTCTTAAAAAATAGTTTTATTCATACTTTTAGAATTCATTATTTCTTATGGAATGATCTTCGAGACTTGACGAGCTTTATGTGTATTAGAATTAACAATCTCTAATGTCTATTTATATATCTATTTATAACCTGAAGTAAAGGGACAATAAAGATGGTGGGTTTCCCGTATTCCAATCTAGTCGAGAAAGGGTGAAATAAAAAACCATAGAACACTTTGGTCACTGACACAATGAAACTTTAGCGTATTTTTTGGAGAATTTTCCTCGATGTGTTCCACTCGGAGGGTTAAATGTTTCATGGCGCATGTGCAAATTCATTCAAAATATAATGTGCATAATGTATTAGCTAAATGTATATAGCAAGTTATGTGGAAGTCCCAAAAATTCAGATTCAAAATTCTAAAAAATAATCATCGATAGAAAAAAGCTAGAAATCCGTTGTTTCTAAAAGGAAGGAAAAGGTAAAAGACCAGTCACAAGTGACTGGTCATCATTGGAATATAGTGTATGTACCAGGTGTATCAAAGAATATGTTACACACTAAGAGATTAATTTGTCACATCTTAAAATTTTATTCATTTAAACTTCTTTTATAATAGCATTAATAAGCAATAATTTCTATTCATAAAATGTATAACAGAATAAGAGTTTAAAGATCTTTTGCAGATTTTTATCCTAATTAATTATCAAAGCGACAATACTAGTTGACAGGTAACTCCAAAGTAAGAATGTGACTCTAACAGATTCATTCCATTTCTAAACTATCTCTCGATTTTAGGGAAATTGTGTGGAATCTGGAGTCATCGATCATCCCTATGCGTCGTCTGCTGTGGTTCTCTCAGGAAGTTCCGAACATTGCTGCACGAACAATCCAAAGTAAATATTTACTATACCGGCATTAATTCAGCTTCTAGTAAATTATACAATATCCTGTCATTTGAAGCTTGCTGTTTTAAACTTTAATATTTATTTAGAAATTAAGATTTTGCACTTCTATGATGCTCTCCTTAGATATATATTCCTCAAGGCTTTATATATTGATTAAACCTATGCAATCTATATCTTCCCCATCATATTGTCTTAGCATTTAAGTGTGACAAGGACTTGTACGTCAATACATCACTCTTCCACATAGGCTGGGATTTCGGTCATTGATAATTATTATTTAAAGAGGAAATTCATTTCTTTTCAATATTAAGAAATTCAATAGATATCGCTGCTAGCTTTTCAGCACGATATATACTTACTCATCAATTAGTAAGACTTCGTATTCGAGATTATTAGAAGTTAATTAGGAGTCGTGTAATCAAAGCCAATATCTTGACTTTCTACGCGGTCGGAATAACATTGGTATCTTTCCTAATAAAAATGGATACTCATTAAATTAAATTTCAGTAATAAAATATTGCAATAAATCTATATATAAAGAGGAAATTCATTTCTTTGAAAACTTTTCGTTTGTTTTCAATATTTCTAATAATGTTCAATACATTTAGTAAAAGTAGAATATATTCGCTAGAATAGCTTTTCAGGCACGATGATATAGTATACTCATCTAATTAGTAAGACTCGTATTCGAGATTATTAGAATTAATTAGGAGTCGTGTAATCAAAGCCAATATCTTGACTTTTTACAAAAACAGAAGTCGGAATAACATTAACTGGTATAATCTTTCCTAATAAAAGTAAAAAAAATGGGATACTCATTAAATTAAATTTCAGTAAAAAATATTACAATAAATCTAAGAGGAGAATTCATGAGCAGACGAAGAAAGAAAAAATACGTCAAGGATTTTCTTTTGAAAACTTTTCGAACCTTTGTTTTCATTTTTCACTGCACATTTCTATTTATAATGTTCAAACTACATTTAGTAAAAGTTTAGAATATATTCGTTTAGAATAGCTTTTATGGAAAGAAGATATAGTATACTTATCTAATTAGTAAGAGGCATATTCGAGATTATTACACTTTAATTAGAGGTCATGTAATCAAAGTTAAGACCTTGACTTTTTACAAAACAGAAGTCAGAATAACATTAATTGGTTAAATCATTCCTAATAAAAGTAAAAAAATGGATACTATTAAATTAAATTTCAGTAATAAAATATTACAATAAATCTAAGAGGAGAGTTCATGAGCAGACGAAGAAAAGAAAAAATACGTCAAGGATTTTCTTTTGAAAACTTTTCGTACCTTTGTTTTCATTTTTCACTGCACATTTTTTTTATAATGTTTAAACTACATCAAGTAAAAGTTTAGAATATATTCGTTTAGAATAGTTTTCGGTACGAGGATAAAGTATACTTATATAATTAGTAAGATGCATATTCGAGATTATTACACGTTAATTAGGGGTCATGTAATCAAAGGCAAGTTCTCGACAAGATCTCTAAGGATTTTTCCCGAAACCCCATAAGGGACCGTCAACAAATAAAGAAAAACGAATTCATTTGGGATAATCCTGTAAAAAGTAATGTATGAAAAGCGTTGAGACTTTAGCATATGATTAGGATGCTTCTTGTAATAGACTGTGTTTATTGTTATGAGGGTAGTACTCATACTCGTGGAGAAACTAAAGGTTTTTATAAAAAAATTCGTAATTTCTCCAAGTGTTTTGCTTATAAGTTGCAGTGTACTCAATATCAAATAATGTTATTTTCATGACGCTTGGCAAACAACATTTAGACACAATTCTGCAATTGGAATTAAAAATAATAAATATTGCATTAAAAATGAGCAGATTTATTAACCTTCTAAGTGGTTCGCACGTACAATTCCACCGGTTGTCATGGACAGTTTTCGACCTCCAAAAACGTTCCGAAAATGGATGTAGTGCACATTTCTGACAGTGCTATCCCCAATGGAGTTTTGAGGTAGGAAGATCAGGTCGATTGTTTAGGGACTGCACCCCTCTTTGACATTTATTGAGGGATGCGCCCCTACTCCTTGAGGAACAAAGACACCGATAGCTTTTCATGGCTTTGTCAATCTATTTCGAAGTATTTCGTTTGCAGTAACACATGTATCTCTCATTTCACCACTTAAATATCTTGGATGACTTTCGTAAAAGAATATAAATCATTCTCTTAAAAAATAGTTTTATTCATACTTTTAGAATTCATTATTTCTTATGGAATGATCTTCGAGACTTGACGAGCTTTATGTGTATTAGAATTAACAATCTCTAATGTCTATTTATATATCTATTTATAACCTGAAGTAAAGGGACAATAAAGATGGTGGGTTTCCCGTATTCCAATCTAGTCGAGAAAGGGTGAAATAAAAAACCATAGAACACTTTGGTCACTGACACAATGAAACTTTAACGTATTTTTTGGAGAATTTTCCTCGATGTGTTCCACTCGGAGGGTTGAATGTTTCATGGCGCATGTGCAAATTCATTCAAAATATAATGTGCATAATGTATTAGCTAAATGTATATATAGCAAGTTATGTGGAAGTCCCAAAAATTCAGATTCAAAATTCTAAAAATAATCATCGATAGAAAAAGCTAGAAATCCGTTGTTTCTAAAAGGAAGGAAAAGGTAAAAGACCAGTCACAAGTGACTGGTCATCATTGGAAATATAGTGTATGTACCAGGTGTATCAAAGAATATGTTACACACTAAGAGATTAATTTGTCACATCTTAAAATTTTATTCATTTAAACTTCTTTTATAATAGCATTAATAAGCAATAATTTCTATTCATAAAATGTATAACAGAATAAGAGTTTAAAGATCTTTTGCAGATTGTATCCTAATTAATTATCAAAGCGACAATACTAGCTGACAGGTAACTCCAAAGTAAGAATGTGACTCTAACAGATTCATTCCATTTCTAAACTATCTCTCGATTTTAGGGAAATTGTGTGGAATCTGGAGTCATCGATCATTCCTATGCGTCGTCTGCTGTGGATCTCTCAGGAAGTTCCGAACATTGCTGTACGAACAATCCAAAGTAAATATTTACTATACCGGCATTAATTCAGCTTCTAGTACATTATACAATATCCTGTCATTTGAAGCCTGCTGTTTTAAATTTTAATATTTCTTTATTTAAGAAATTAATATATTGCACTGCTATGATGCTCTCCTTAGATATATATTCCTCAAGGCCTTATATATTGATTAAACCTATGCAATCTATATCTTCCATCATATTGTCTTAGCATTTAAGTGTGACAAGGACTTGTACGTCAATACATCACTCTTCCACATGGGCTGGGATTTCGGTCATTGATAATTATTATTATAAAGAGGAAATTCATTTCGTGTTTCAATATTCCTAATAATTCAATAGATATCGCTGCAAGCTTTTCGGCACGATGATATGCTATACTCATCTAATTAGTAAGACTCGTATTCGAGATTATTAGAAGTTAATTAGGAGTTGTGTAATCAAAGCCAATATCTTGACTTTATACAAAAACAGCGGTCGGAATAACACTAATTGGTTAAATATCTCCCAATAAAAATAAAAATTTGTTACTCATTAAATTGAATTTCAGTAATAAAATATTACAATAAATCTAAGAGGAGAGTTCACAAGCAGAAGAAGAAAGAAAACATAAGTCAAGGATTTTCTTTTGAAAACTTTTCGTAACTTTGTTTTCATTTTTCACTGCACATTTCTTTTTATAATGGTAAAACTACATTAATAAAAGTTTAGAATACATTCGTTTAGAATATATTTTAGGTTCGAGGATATACTATACTCATCTAATTAGTAAAAGACATAATCGAGATTATTACACGTTACTTAGGGGTCACGTAATCCGTAAAGCCAAGATCTCGACTCTTTACAAAAACAGAGGTAGGAATTATATTTATTAGTTAAATCTTTTTCAATAAAAGTAAAAAAAATGGATACTCATTAAATTGAATTTTAGTAATAATATATTACAATAAATCTAAGAGAAGAGTTCACCAGTAGAAGTAGAAGAAAGATACGTCAAGAATCTACTTTTGAAAGCTTTATGAACCATTGTTTTCATTTTTCTACTTCACATTTCTTTTCATGGTGTTGAAACTACCTTAATTAAACGTTTAAAATCGAAATTTAGCCATGATTATTCAATTTAATATTTCATTTAATTGAAACAATTTTCCAGCTGAAAACCTTCATTATACCTGCTTTTTATCTACTCATTATAAAATAAAATATTCTGATTGCAATTAAAATATTAAGCATATGAAACAAATTAATATGGGAAATTTACTTCCCACTACATAATGTTCCAGATATACAGATATTATAAACTTCACATATTTTTAATTTCATTTTAATGCCATATTAAATTTCAGTTTCTATATATTTAAAAGTTATCTAGTGAGAAAATAAATTTCCTTGTTTTGTAAATTTTGCTTAAGTACATTTTCTATACTTAATTATAATATATAAATGATTATATGAAATATTTTATATTTAACTAAATACTTTTTTAAAACTTGTGAAACTTATAATTTTAAAACAGATTTTAAGATTAATATTCTTCACCTTTAACTGCACTGTCATCTCTTTAAGGCTTCACTCGACAATTTCTTATAATTAATATGAAATCCAGTAATTAAAACCCCATTATATAATTCATTAAAATCTCATACTTTAAATCACAAATACAAATTTTCAAGTAATTCATCAAACTCATAGTAACATGTAGATTAATCAAAAGCTATACACCATTAAACTTTTAAGGGTTATAAAAGTAATTATTTGACTTCAAGTTTAATACAGTTGGCATACTGACTGAATTCTGTCAAATCCTAAAAATAAATCACTTCTTTAAGATACAATTTAAGAATACATTTAATAGAAAAAAGAAGAAGAAATATGTAAGAACACGTTTCTTCTCATAAACTATAAAGACAAATTTAGCGTTTAAAGATTATATTTTCTTTGAATTACTTTATCTTTTACAGTGTATGTTTAATAGTATAGTGACACACAAAGGTTCTTAGTAAAACTATGAAAACAATAATTTTAAATTATATTCATTGTTTTGTTAAATAAATGACATCCAGATACAAGTCTAAATAGTCCAACTTATAATATTTATTCATTTTTCATTCATTTTTAATCACCATTATGTCTAGCTTACGTAGACAAGTTTTAACACTTTGACTGCCAAGCCAAAATTGCAACGGGGCCAAACTTTTTTTTGTGTGTAATTTGTATTTTTTCAACATAAAACTATATATAAAAACAATATTTCAAAACAAACAATATTTTAAAACAAACTCTCTCTATTTATATATATTCCCTTTTTTGTTGCATGTTCCAAATATTTAATTTTTCATAAAACTTAGCTCATAAAATCGTCACATATACCAATTTGCGCAAACCACGTATACCTAACACATCGTAGGGAGCCCAACAATCAAACTCCAATACGATTTTCATGTAACTGATAACATCTTTGATAGCCATGGCCTGAAGTGTTAAAACACCATGGCTATCATATCGGATAGCCATTGTCTCAACGAAAATATCACTGGATATCACATATGATAGCCATCGCAGTCAAAGTGTTAAAGATCATTGGGTAACATTATAATAAAAATACATTAAATGATGTAAAAGATGAATCTTCAGATCTGTTTTGAAAATGAATATAAAAAACTCACATAGTACAAATAGCGTTATAACAGAAAACTATAAATATATGTATATAAATTATATTCTCTCAATAAACACTCGCATATCTGAGTTCACTGGAATAACAAATAAAAATATTTTCTATTCCATACGATAAGATATATTATCAAATCACTTAATAAAATATTTATTTATCATTATTTATTTAAATGGTTATGATCGAATATTACTGCCGTATATTAATATCATGAAATTTATTATCAAAATCGTTTTAAGCATTCTCCTTTGCAATTTAAATTTGCATTCTAATGAAAACAACTACTTATATGAGAAAACATCATCCTTGAATAAATCTCTCCAAGAAAAGTAATTATCCCCATTGCTTAATTTACAATAAAAATCATATTGCTTTATTTTACCTTATCAAAATTTGAAAGAGAGCCAACTTCTTATTCAGGTCTTAATTTAATTTTAAATGAATGTTTCGGAGAAATACTTTAATCTTTCGTGATTTCCTTTAATTTTAAAATAGTACTCTTAACGAAAGAAAGATATATGATAGCGTAATTCATTTAAAAATGTATAAATAAATCGTACACAAGCATACACGTTGATAAATCAACTTGAATTTTGGTACAGTTATTAAATATTAACTCCATCAACCAACATGATGGATATTTAATTTTTTAACTTCAGTTTCAGACTTAACAATAAATTTGTGAATCATACATCTAAAATGGAATTTATTTTCCATGTCATTAAAAATGGGGATAGATGCATATATAAGGGGAAGTTCATTAAACTCTTTCTTTCAAATTAAAATGAATAATGCAGAAAATATTACAGTCAATAGATATTAAATAACATAAATGGATATTTAATTTTTTAACTTCAGTTTCAGACTTAACAATAAATTTGTGAATCATACATCTAAAATGGAATTTATTTTCCATGTCATTAAAAATGGGGATAGATGCATATATAAGGGGAAGTTCATTATTTACCTTCTTTCAAATTAAAAGAATAATACAGAAAATATTACAGTCAATAAATATTAAATAATATAATGGATATTTAAATTTTTAACATCAGTTTCAGACTTAACAATAACTTTGAGAGTCATGCATCTGCAAAGAAGTTTATTTTCCATGTCATTCAAAATGGGAATAGATGCGTATATACGGAGAGGTTCATTAAATTCCTTCTTTCAAATTAAAATGATAATGCAGAAAAAATTACAGTCAATAGATTTCAAATAACATAATGGATATATTTAATTTTTTAACATCAGTTTCAGACTTAACAATAACTTTCAGTCATACATCTGCAAAGAAGTTTATTTTCCATATCATGCAAATAGGGATAGATGCATATATACGGGAAGGTTCGTTAAATGCCTTCTTTCATATTAAAGTAATAATGCAGGAAAGATTACAGCCAATAGATATTAAATAATATAATGGATATTTATTTTTTAGCATCAGTTTCAGATTTAACAATAACTTTGAGAGTCATACATCTACAAATAAATTTATTTTCCATGTCATTCAAAATGTGGACAGATACATATATACGAGGAGGTTCATTAAATACCTTCTTTCAAATTAAAAGAATAATGCAGAAAATATTATAGTCAATAGATATTAAATAACATAATGGATATTTAATTTTTTAATATCAGTTTCTGATTTAACAATACCTTTGAGAGTGATGCTTCTACAAAGAAGTTTATTTTCCATGTCATTCAAAATGGGGATAGATGTATATATACATAAATACCTTTCTTTCAAATTAAAATAATAATGCAGAAAATATTACAGTCAATAGATATTAGATAATATAATGGATATTTAATTTTTTAACATCAGTTTCCGACTTAACAATAACTTTGAGAGTCATGCATCTACAAAGAAGTTTATTTTCCATGTCATTCAAAATGGGAATAGATGCATATATACGGGGAGGTTCATTAAATTAATTCTTTCAAATTAAAAGAATAATGCAGAAAATATTACAGTCAATAGATATTAAATAACATAATGTATATTTAATTTTTTTAACATCAGTTTCAGACTTAACAATAACTTTGAAAGTGATGCTTCTACAAAGAATTTATTTTCCATGTCATTTAAAATGGAGATAGATGTATATTTACGGGAAAGTTTACTACCTTTAAATACCTGTCTTTCAAATTAAAATGATAATGCAGAAAATATTACAGTCAATAGATATTAAATAACATAATGGATATTTAATTTTTTAACAGTTTCAAACTTAACAATAATTTTGAGAGTCATGCATCTACAAAGAAGTTTATTTTCCATGTCATTCAAAAAGGGGATAAATGCATATATAAGGGAATGTTCATTAAATACTTTCTTTCAAATTAAAAGAATAATGCAGAAAATATTACAGTAAATATATATTAAATAGCATATTGGATATTTAATTTTTTAACATCAGTTTCAGACATAACAATAAATTTGAGAATCATATATCTACAAGGAAATTTATTATCCATGTCACTAAAAATGGGGATAGGTGCATATATATGGGAAGGTTCACTAAATACCTTGTTTCAAATTAAAATGATAATGCAGAAAATATTAAAATGAATAGATATTAAATAACATAATGGCTATTTAATTTTTTAACTCCAGTTTCAGACGTAACAATAAATTTGAGAGTCCATGCATCTACAAAGAAGTTTATTTTCCATGTTATTCAAAATGGGGATAGATGTATATATACGGGAAAGTTTAATACCTTTAAATACCTTTCTTTTAAATTAAAATGATAATGCAGAAAATATTACAGTCAATAGATATTAAATAATATAATGGATATTTAATTTTTTTAACATCAGTTTCCGACTTAACAGTAACTTTGAGAGTCATGCATCTACAAAGAAGTTTATTTTCCATGTCATTCAAAATGGGGATAGATGTATATATATGGAAAAGTTCATTAAATACCTTCTTTCAAATTAAAATGATAATACAGAAAGATTACAGTCAATAGATTTCAAATAACATGATGAATATTTAATTTTTTAACATCAGTTTCAGACTTAAGAATAATTTTGAGAGTCATGCATCTACAAAGAATTTTATTTTCCATGTCATTCAAAATGGGGATAGATGCATATATAAGGGAAGGTTCATTAAATTCTTTCTTTCAAATTAAAATGATAATGCAGAGAAGATTACAGTCAATAGATTGCACTAGTGTTTAAACACCCTCACTAATGGAGATATTACTTGTCAGTTCCTGCATACATACATTTTCAATGAGCTTATATGGTTTTTAAGAGATTTTAAAGAAGGTATTATGCAGCTGAAATAGAAAATGAGGTCAAGAAATATGCTT
>CM063506.1:57564944-57574944 GCA_032207245.1 Pardosa pseudoannulata | reverse complement strand
GTGGGAAATACAGCGTTTTAATTAATACATTTTATTGGTATTTATATTGTGAAAAATAACACAGTGTTAAAAGTCTTATAAAGCATTAAATACCATTAAAATTTTCTTTTACAGTCTGCAAACTTAAAATGTTTTCGCAGAGAAAATAATAATATGTGAGAAAAGTTTTCACCTCTGAAACATGAAATTTGAGATTAAAACCGATGTCAGCATGCGGAGATTCGTGTTCTAATATTTTCAACATAGGTAGTTTTCAAGATGTAGAGTTTGATAATTACTGGTATTTGGATCCAGTAGTACAGTATTTTTAGCTTTCATCTTTTTCATTTCCTTTGGATTTGCGCAGGATTATGGTCTCTCAAAATCCCTACAGGCTGAAATTTCTTGTATGTCTAATGTGTTTAGTTTCCTCTGGTAGATTTTATAGGCAATGTAAATTTAACACAGTGGACTCCGCTTAATGTGATCAGTTTGGGACTCCGTGATTTTGATAACAATAAACGATATGCAAAACATATATGGAACTTAACATATCGAAAACTTTTCTCTTTTTTTTTGTTATTTCTTCTGTGGGAAATACAGCGTTTTAATTAATACATATTATTGGTATTTATAGTGTTAAAAAAACCACAGTGTTCAAAGTGTTAACCCTTTAAAGGACACTACTATAAATTTCTTAGAGTTTAATGGAATTAGTTTATAAATGTTATCTATGAACCTCATAAATGTAAATCACAGGAAAAAATGTGCCTTCTTTGGAAGGAAGAAGGGTAAGAGGGCTGGTTTAAATGCAAAACTATCCCTTTGTACTATGGGAAAGTAATACTTTCTTTTAAATTTTCTATTAAGGTGGGAGTACAATGAATAATAATCATTAAAAGGGTATAATAAAAATAGCTGAAGTGTTTTTAAGTGTGATTTGGATAAATATAGGCATTTGGGGTCACAAGGAAGATAAATCGAATTTCTGAATTTTCTGGGTAAACGAAGTTTAAACATGCATATTTAAAATTAAAAAATAAATTAAGAGTAGTGTTTTTATTTGCTGTAATTTTAACATACCATAAACATAGAAAGTTTAAAAGAAAATCATTCATATGTCTTTAAAAAGCAGAAAAAATAAATTTTTAACAGGTGGTTTCGCCGCAAATCCACCGTTCGTTAAAGGATTAAAGCATTAAATACCATTAAATTTTCTTTTACAGTCTGCAAACTTAAAATGTTTTTCGCAGAGAAAATAATAATATGTGAGAAAAGTTTTCACCTCTGAAACATCAAATTTGAGATTGAAACCGATGTCAGCATGCGGAGATTCGTGTTCTAATATTTTCAACATAGGTAGTTTTCAAGATGTAGAGTTTGATAATTAGTGGTATTTGGATCCAGTAGTACAGTATTTTTAGCTTTCATCTTTTTCATTTCCTTTGGATTTGCGCAGGATTATGGTCTCTCAAAATCCATAAAGACTGAAATTTCTTGTATGTCTAATGCAGTGTTTCTCAACCTTTTAGTATTCACGGCCCAATTTTCAATCATAATTTTCATCGCTCCCCCCTCCCCACCGCGTACAATAAAATGTATACAATAATAATGTATTTTGAGCATTATGGCGCTAAACCTGCACTACAACCTTAATTTTAAACTTTGCAAATTACCAAGAATACGGAAATTTATTGACATTTTGCAACACTGATACTCAGCATTGAAAAAAACAATAATCCTATGCCTTTTTATTGCTCTTGTGTCCCGCCATGTCGGGCATTCTCACGGTTTCGCGAGAAGTTTCGATTTGTCTGGAATTTGTCTGGTCAGCTTAAAAGTTAAGTTAGGAGCGTGCGCAGATGTGAACAAATGTTTTCTCATAGGGAGAAGGAGAAAGTTCTATGACGCCAATTTCAATTCCAGACAATCTCATTCGAGTCGATCCTTCTTATCGCTATTGAATCTATTCTTAATGTGTATGTTATATATATTTTCGTGTAATTGCAATTCACGGTATTAAATATTCACGGCAGCAGACTTCGAGCATTAGACGATAGACAAGGAGCATTAGACGATAGACAAGCATCAACAAGTACACAGACGAGCGTGGTTCCGAAAATAAAATCAAGAAAATATTCTCAAGAATACTTAAATTTTGGGTTCACTAGTACTGAAGTAAATGAAGAAGAAAGGCCCCTGTGTATCATTTGCTCAAAAATGTTGGCGGCAGACAGCATGAAACCTAATAAACTTAAACGACATTTGGAAACGCTTCATAGTGAGTACGTAAACAAACCCAGAGAATTCTTCGAATTAAAATTAAAATCATATGAAAAGCAAAAATCATTGTTTAAAAAAACTTTGTCTGTGAATGAAAAAGCTTTAATTGCCTCTTACAAACTTTCATATAAAATAGCCAGATGTAAAAAGCCTCACACCATTGGTGAAGAGCTTATTTTGCCAGCCGCAATTGAGATTGTAGAAATTATGTTTGGAGATAATTTTGCAAAACAATTGCAGTCTATACCTGTTTCAAATGATACTGTTGCCCGTCGAATTGCTGATATAGCTGAAGATGTAGAGTGTCAGCTTTTGTCGAAGTTGCGTGACAAATTGTTTTCAATCAACTCGATGAGGCAACAGATAGTAATAAAGATGCTCATTTCATTGCCTATGTTAGATTTTGTGATGATTTGTCAGTAGTAGAAGAATTACTTTTCTGCAAACCAATAGAACTCAAAGCAACAGCACTCACATTATTTGCTATCTTAAATGATTTTATGAACGAGGCAAACATAGAATGGAAAAATTGCGTCGGAATATGCACCGATGATGCTCGTTCTATGTCCGGAAGATTCCAAAGTATTCAAGCACTTGTGAAACAAAAATCGCCACAGTGCGTCTGGACACATTGCATGATCCACAGAGAAGCTTTGGCTTCCAAAGAAATGAGTCCTGGTTTGAATATTGTGTTAACTACGGTTGTAACAGTAGTAAATTATATAAAAATGAGACCCCTGAAATCAAGAATCTTTTCCGCACTTTGTAAAGACATGGGTGCAGTACATTCAGCGTTACTATTTTATTGCGAGGCAAGATGGTTATCACGAGGGAAATTTTTGCAACGTGTTTATGAATTAAAAGAAGAAATCGCCGTTTTCCTAGAAGAGGAAAACAGACCGGAAGCTGAGAATTTTCGCGTTAGTTTATTTGTGATGAAATTGATCTACATGGTCGACATATTCGAGAAATTAAATAACTTGAATCTTCATCTGCAAGGAGCAAATACACATATATTGGATACGAGTGATAAAGTTGATGCTTTTTGTAGGAAATTGGAATTGTGGAGCAGAAATTTAAAGCAAGAAAACTTAACAATGTTTGCAAATTTGAATGATTGTATTAAAACTTACAAGGCTGAAGAACAGCATGTAAAAGTTGTTTTTGCAACCATTGAAAATCATTTAGCAATGCTAGCAAAGAATTTTAAAAAGTATTTTCTTGCTGACGACAAACTGATATCAAGTTACAAGTGGGTGAGGGATCCATTTCAAAATACTCCCGAAGGACTCTCAATTGAAGAGGAAGAAACCTTCATAGACTTCACGGCAAGCGGCGAAACCAAAAGACAATTTAGTAATAAATCACTCTTTGAATTTTGGGCAGGAGTGGATGATGAGTTTTCTGCACTAAAAACAAGGGCATTTCGCATTCTACTACCATTTTCAACATCTTACCTTTGTGAAACTGGATTTTCTGCAGTGGCTTCTTTGAAGACAAAATATAGATCTCAGCTAAATATAGAAAAAGAACTGAGAGTGTCTACTTCTAATATTAAACCCTCCTTCGAAAAACTTTGCTCTGAAAGACAGGCCCAAGGAAGTCACTAATAATTATTAAATTTGTTTTTAATTTAGTAAGTTATTTTAATTTAAAAGGTTAATTATTAAATATGTCGAAATGTATTTTGTTTTGTATGTGTGTGTGTGTTCTTTCCTTTCAGTCACTTAATCAATTTTTTAAATAACATTTTCTCTTGGATATGCTCGCGCCCCCCCATTAGTGTGCTCGCGCCCCCCTAGGGGGGCGCGCCCCACAGGTTGAGAATCACTGCTGTAGAGAATTATGAAGATAATCAAATTATTGAGCTTGTAGAAGATAATGCTTAGCCAAAAAACAAAACCATTTTTTTATCTGCCTTATAGGGTACTTTACAAGTCTGGAAAATTAAACTTTTTGCTGATCCCGTCATATCTCGATTATATGCTAATTATATATAATGTTGCATGTAGTAAAAAGTAAATAAACTATCTCCAAATAAACTAAACTACTCTAATACTGGTGCGATATCCCCCGTATAATAAAAGCCTATGCTGTAGAGAATTATGAAGATAATCAAATTATTGAGCTTGTAGAAGATAATGCTTAGCCAAAAAACAAAACCATTTTTTTATCTGCCTTATAGGGTACTTTACAAGTCTGGAAAATTAAACTTTTTGCTGATCCCGTCATATCTCGATTATATGCTAATTATATATAATGTTGCATGTAGTAAAAAGTAAATAAACTATCTCCAAATAAACTAAACTACTCTAATACTGGTGCGATATCCCCCGTATAATAAAAGCCTATGCTGTAGAGGATTATGAAGATAATCAATTATTGAGCTTGTAGAAGATAATTCTCAGCCAAAAAACAAAACCATTTTTTTACCTGTCTCATAAGGTACTTTACAAGTCTAGAAAATTAAACTTTTTGCTGATCCCGTCATATCTCGATTATATGCTAATTATATATAATGTTGCATGTAGTAAAAAGTAAATAAACTATCTCCAAATAAACTAAACTACTCTAATACTGGTGCGATATCCCCCGTATAATAAAAGCCTAAGTTATCTGTCCGTCTGTCCTCGAATTTATGAAACGGTTAGACATTGAATGGATAAGGGTATTCTATTGGATTCTGATGGATTCTTGATGACTTAGGATCAGCAAAATTCAAAGCGTGTCTTTAAAACGTTCGAAATCCACCCCTTCTCCCCTTTTCGAGAGTTTAATGTCATTATATCAACCACTATATTCCCTGGATAAGAGCAGGCGATTAAGTTTGTCACATAATAAACATGTAAAAATAACATTTTTGCTAGCATTATGATGTCATTCTAATAAATCTCATTTTATCATTTCTTATTTTAAATTATTTAAATATTGTCTGCATTATTTTCATACGTTTTATCACTGAACTTAGATATTACTTAAATAATTGTCTTTTATATTTGGATTAAATATTAGGTTAGGTACATATGTGATAATTTTAAATTTAATCAAGAATTATTTCTTGTTAGAATGAAAAATGTATCACCGATATTAACGGCAAATTCATTCTATAAAATTCTAGGAGAATTTCACAGACTAATAAATATCTAGCTTTTAATATATATATTTAAAAAATTAAGAAGTTTGTTCGTTTGTGTTAGTTTTTTATACATAACCACACGTTTTGGCTGAATGAATTCAATGTGAGTCTAAACTGCATTCGCAGTATCGTGAGACTTTAAAGGAGTGTGAAGATACAGAAATTATTGAGCTTGTACCAGGTAATTCTCCTCCAAAAAACAAGCCATTTTTTTACCCGCCTCATAGGGTACTTTAAAGTTATGGGAAATTAAAATTTTTACTAATCCCGTTATATGAGGGGCTATATGCTAATTTAAATTAGGAAATAATTTTTTTCCGGTTGTCATAAAGATATTGGTATTAATACATTGTATGCGGAACACGTACTAATACGTTTTCTGACGATTGATACTTGAACGCGGGTCACGTACTAGTACGGGTTAGTGTAAGAAGATGGTTTGTTTGTGGGTACAAAAATAATGGTATATACAGGAAAACGAAGTCGAATGTTCTTGTCTACTACAGAGATTCTGGAAAAATTTAGACAAATAAAAACTAGTTTTTACATCAGTCGATGGTTAACCAAGGAAAGGGAAGCTTGATTAAAAAAATAAATTTAGATTTAAAATTAAAATTTTATTTATCCTTTCGAAAAGGATATTATATATATATATATATATATATATATATATATATATATATATATATATATATGTATATATATATATATATATATGTATATATATATATATATATATATATATATATATATATATATATATATATATATATATATATATATATATATATATGTATGCATATATATATGTATATATATATATGTATATATATATATGTATATATATATATATATATATATATTATATATATATATATATATATATATATATATATATATATATATATATATATATATATATATATATATATATATATATATATATATATATATATATATATATATATATATATATATATATATATATATATATATATATATATATATATATATATATATATATGTATATATATATATATATATATATATATATATATATATATATATATATATATATATATATATATATATATATATATATATATATATATATATATATATATATATATATATATATATATATATATATATATATATATATATATATATATATATATATATATATATATATACATATATATACATATATATGTATAGTTATATATTATGTATATATTTGCATTTATTTATACATATATTTGTTTATTTTTCTATTTATATATTTGTTTATATATTTTAATATAAAATACGAAAAGTTTGTTAAAAAATTAAATAATTTTCGATCTATTGAGATTTAACTGAATAACTAAATTTACACGTAAAATGCCCACTTCCGGTACAATCACACTGCGAAATGTACCAGCAAACAATGCGTTAAAAATTGTTGTGCAATGCTTTCTAACATTCCAGCCCGGAAATATCACTGCTAGGAAAAATAAATTGGAAAACCTCAATCCCTGATATCGACGATTAAAGAAGGAGTTAAGAGGTCTATGAACCTTACACATACGGATCTCATGGTTTTGTTACTACAATTCGACTCTCCATAACTTTTTTATTTCACTCTAAAATGTCTGAATTTTTTTCTTGAAATCTGTTCTATACCTCATTAATAACTAACCTTGAATACTTATAAAAGTAATAAAAAATACTTTAAAAAACATATATTTATAAGTTGAATTTGTTTTGCTCATTAAGGCGGTTTTCCCTTACGGTCAAATTTACAAGAAACTTTTTGTACACAAATGTTAAATTTTAAGTTTTTAATGAAGAACATACTTTTAAAATAGAATCTAATTTTTCAAAAAATCATAGTTTTAAGCATATTTTACATTTTTAAAACATGTTTATTATTTTATCTCTTTTGGGGGTAATTTTCACGAGTACTTACCCCTCGAAAACAAAAAATATTACTCACATAACAATAATTATAGTCCAAGTACAAGAAATCATGATTATATTACTGAAAAATTTGTGGAAAAGTATTAAATAGTTTTTGATAAATTTTTTTCCAAGCAATATTAAAAATTTGCGTTGGGAGAAAAATCAACATAAATAATAAGTAAACAACTGTCAAGTCCACTGCCAAACGTAGAAATGATTAAAGCATCTTTTATTGATTTAATCAGAACTTTTTAAGATAAGCGGAATTTTTTAAGCCTTTTATTTAAATGTGTAAACCATATCAATCTATAACATATATATTTTTTGAAAAATTGAAAATTTTGAAGGCTTAAGTGTCGTAAGACCACACAAAGTGAATTTTGAATTTTTAAGTAATTTCAACATAAACATCCATGCCACACACAAAATATTCAGTCGATATTCATTTTCATGCGTTTCAAGTTGTAATGAATAGAAATAATTTTATTTTGAATAAATAGGAATCTTGAAATTTGGTTTTAAGTCAATTAATTAATTGAAATGTTAGTTTTTTAATACGTATTTTCCAGATAAGTATGAATTAAATCCAGATTAAATTAACAGAATTAAACGCACACCAAATACCAAACTAACAGTCATCTTTTCTTGGCCTTGAATCGTTGCAGGGTTAGCCATCTATTGACATACAAAGAATTAGAACAGAAACCACAGACCAGAAACTACAGTCAATAAAGAATAAAAGTGAAACAACTATTATGAAAAATTAAAATAGTAAGTCTTTTATGAAGACTGAACACAAGTCTTTTGCAGTCTTTCATCAAATATTAATCCAATAACTTTTTTTGATAACTCGTTTTTGATCATTAAATTCCGTAACTGGAATTGTGTACATTCGGCTATTAGCACACCTAAAAAGAAAAAGACTAAGGCCGTAATACCGGGAGACCATAACGGCCGGGTTGGATGCCGATAGAAAAACTATTTTTTTTTCAATTTTAAATTATCTTTATACAAAATCAGTATACATTCACGTCCTCTGATTCAAGCATTAAATGGGCTCAATGATTTTGAACTCCACTGATTTCATTTTAAACCAATCGCTTCGAACCAAGTCTACGGTGTGGTTTAGATTAATTGTGATTGATTTGAGTTCCAAATTATATTTATTTTAAAGTCCAAATTAGTTTTTAGATTCTGTTACGGTAACAATATGTTTACACTAAACGAGAAATCATCGATATATTCAATTTTCCATTTTTTTAATAAATTTTATCGCTTTGAATATATTTTTAAAAATCGCTGGCAAAATTATATTCGTGCCTTGTCCAATGTTCCCTGCTGTATAGGACTCAAAGGTTTTCAAATATATTGTCTTCTATGTATAACAGACAAAATTCATATTTGAAATTTAAAAAAATTAAAAAACTTCTTTGAAATTTAAAAAACTTCTTTCCATTTAAAAAGTTAATTCTCTTTTAATAAAAATATTTTGTTTATCTCGTAGTTACGTCAGTGAGCATTCATAGAAATGTCTGTAAAAAAATTTATAATATAGTCCGCATTACATTCTCATTATCTTGCGTAGTTGTCACTATTATTTACGATTTCTATATCTTTCAAAATTTCTAAATGTATTTTCTACTATTTGAAATGACAAAATTTGTTAGTTGACGTACATAACTTAAATGGATGTTTCTATGATAAATAAAATTTATTTTTTATGAATATTCTTTATTTATGTAACTATCGTTATGTCATTCATGATTTATAATATTTGTTTTTCATAAATTCGTTAGAATATGTTCCCTTTAAAATGGAAAGTGGCTCGATATTTTTAAGAGTATATCTTGTTTTGTAAAATAGAGAAATAAATAAATACAATAAATATTTGTTCCGTCCAACAGTCATGATGCGACAGCAATTGCTTAATATTTTTTATAACCGATGAGCGTAGCGCCATCTGTAATTATATGTAATGCAAGAGTGTTCGCTGAGAGCGAGAGGATTAAAGTGGCCACATATCCTGTTTTTTTCTTGATTTTCTTTAAAGTGGATGGTTTGGACGACGTTGGGAGTGAGAATAGTCAAAGTCATTGTAAGTAAATGCTTTATTCCTTTTAATCATAAGTCTTATTCGGTTGTCATTTTCCCAACTCTGAAATAATCCATATTCATTCAATTCTATTTTATTGTGTTTAAGTATTTTGGTATCCCTCTCATTCATATTATTCTTATTTATTATACATTTCAATAAGTCTTAACATCTCACAATATGTGTTTAATGGTTTCTTGGAAAGACAATTCAAAACAGCCCAACACGACAAAACTTTAAAGATAAATTTTAAAACTCTTACTTAGAAAACGTCATCTCTTAGAATAAATAAACTTTCTATATTTCTTGTTAGGCTAAATGTCTTAAGTGTCGGATATGGCTAAATGAATGTTGTTATGCAGTGAACGAAATAGCCCACAGTAGCACGAAAGTTGTTGTTGTCTTTTGCTACTTGTTCAAACCAAGCGCGTTTGCACCATAAGCTACTCGTATTAAGGCAAAGGAGTGATCCTTTCATTTTAACAAGAATCTCAAGGGTGAAAGCCCTAAATAAAAGGACTGGAGCACATTTACTGCAGATAACATTTCTGGAACATTTTACTTTA
>CM063506.1:57547444-57557444 GCA_032207245.1 Pardosa pseudoannulata | reverse complement strand
TTATTCAAATTTCACGTTGTATCCATTGGCACAATGCCAGCTGCTTGGGTTTTAAAAGGCAATGTGTTACGTTTCGAATCAATTGGACTGAAAGTTTATGTGAAATGTCTCCTTGTTTAGTCGAGCGTGCGTTACTGGTCAAATTCTTTTACCTCAATCAGTGCAACGCGTCAGCCGCTCTTCGTGCTTTTAGAACTCACAAAAATGCATAAAAGTAACTGTCCTGTGTCAGTTAATGGGCTAAAATCAATGGTTGAGACGTTTAGGAAAACATGTTCTCTGAAGTTTCAGTCAGGCAGATGACGAATACTTGTACCACAGGTTACAATCGAAGCAGTTGCCACGGCGATTGTCGACAGAGGATCAGACAATGTTGCTGTCACCTCTAGCGCTCGTGGAGTAGCTCGGAATAGGGATATGCCTTACAGTACGGTATGGAAAATCTTACAAAAGATTATCAACTTCTATCCGTACAAGTTGAGCCGGGTACAGGAGTTACTGTACCCCGACCATGATAAGCGATTGACTTTTGCTCTCACCTTTCTTGCCAGAATGGAGGTGGAAGATGCTTGATCGTGGAAAATCTTATAAGGAGACGAGGCCCACTTTTGCCTGAATGGAACTGTGAATACCCAGGACTGCCGAATTTGGGATGACAAATCACCAGATGCAGTCACAGCAATTCCCTTATATTCACCAAATGTAATTGTTTGACGTGGGTTCACAGCAGAATTTATCGTAGGTCCATTCTTCTATGAGAACATTACCCCGACAGGACCTGAAACCTGTTCTGTTACCGGAGAGAAATGTCGTCACATGTTGCTCAGCTTTGTCATTCCGGCACTTCAGCAAAGACAATGCCTGGTGGAAATCATTTTCATTCAAGATGGTCTCCCTCCACATGTTGCTGTACGGGTGCAACAGCTGCTACGACAGAAATTCACAACAGAAAGAGTCATTAGCCGCTACTTTCCAACTACATGGCCACCTCGGTCGCCTGATCTTACCCCATGCGACTTCTGACTATGGGGTTACCTTAAGTCCAAGGTCTATCAAGGAGTGGTCCAGGATCTGGCTACATTGAAGGATAAGATATCACGGACTGTACGGGAGTTTCCTGCAGACATGTTACTTTCTGCTGCTGTGCATACTATGCATAGAATGCAATATGTGGTCCACAACAACGCAGACACTTTGAACCTAATTTGAATGAAAAATAATAGGTAATTTCTGTATTGATTTGCATTTGTTAACACTATATTTTCTGTTACACAGCAACAATTATTAATCTAGGGGCGACTTTTCGAACTAATTTGTTTTTTCGCATAATACTTCGTCCCCGGTCTTGTTTAATCTTTCTACAAAATGTGGCGTCCTTCTCTCAAATAGATCGCTCTACAGAACACTGTGAGCACTGTCAGTTTAATTATGGCCACCCGGTATATATCTATATATACTTTAAGACACCGAGATAAAGTACATAGCATTTAAACAATTTTATTTAAGAAATTACAGAAGTTAATATCATATACAGATTCAGATAGTAAAATAATCCATTTCTCACGTTAGGTACTTATATAGATTACAAAATTAATAATATGGTTTTTACCTGAAAAGTATTACACGTTTGTCTATAATGTCCACCAGTGAATCCAAGACGTATGCAAATGTCGGAGTTCCATATTTACTTCATAAAAACAATTTCTAGATCATAGAAAAATGAGTTTTTAATTTAATAATTGAACCCGCTCTACTTTCTTGTATCACACACACACACACACATCTGTCTATCTATCTATCTATCTATCTATTTATCTATATATATATATATATATATATATATATATATATATATATATATCTATCTATCTATCTATCTATCTATCTATCTATCTATTTATCTATATATATATATCTATATATCTGTCTGTCTATCTATCTATCTATCTATCAGTCTATCTATATATCTATATCTATATATATATATATATATATATATCTATCTATCTATATATATATATATATATATATATATATATATATATATATATATATATATATATATACAAGTGTTTGTGTGTTAATGGGCGTGTATGAAAATTGATACTCAATTTGCTATCAACCAAAACACTTTGATATTTGCAACAGTACAACTTTCCAATAAAGTTGCATCCCCTTAAATCCTGATGATTATAAATAAATGTACTGAAATTTTTATATGCATATATCCCTTTGATTTTTCACCGCATAGCCATCTCTGTCTCAATTTACATGAATCGATTGAGTGTTCTCCAGCAATCTGTTTCAGAATTGTCTGGTGCCGCTAAACAAAGCGAGGATCAAGAGTTCGAGCATGATTTATCTCGTCGGATATTTATTCTCATGCGTTAAGTGCACGCGAAACGAAGGGGACTTTAACTCTCATTTTATTCAGGATAGAAAAGGCAATTGAAAGGAAAATCAAAGTGATGGCATGCCGCACGATATTTTGAATTGCTTACATTCATCGTCTAAAGAAAACAAAATGCATACAAGACTAAATTGGTTAGATATATTAACTACTTTGAAGAAATGTGTTTTGAATTTATCACTACTAACAAATGCAATGTATAGTTTTTAGGAAAACGTTTTGAAAATTTTTATTTTCTTTCTTTTTAACTTGAGGAAGAAAATCTTAATTTTTCTGGCATATAAATTGTGGAAGTTACATTTTTGTAGCTATTTTTAGAGATAAAAGAGTAATTAACAGTCTAAAAATTAAGGCATGGTACCTTTTGAGAGTTAAAATTTCTATGATTACAGATTGTTTTCGATACCTTTGTGACATGGTACATTTTGAGAGTTAAAATTTCCATCATTACAGATGTTTTCGATACCTTTGTGACATGGTATCTTTTGACATTTAAAATTTCCATCATTACAGATTGTTTTCGATACCTTTGTGACATGGTACCTTTTGAAAATTAAAATTTCCATGATTACAGATTGTTTTCTATACCTTTGTGACATGGTACCTTTTGAGAGTTAAAATTTCCATGATTACAGATTGTTTTCGATACCTTTGTGACATGGTACCTTTTGAGAGTTAAAATTTCCATGATTACAGATTGTTTTTGATATCTTTGTGACATTTTACTTTTTGAGAGTTAAAACGTCCATGATTACAGACTGTTTTCAATACCTTTGTGACATGGTACCTTTTGAGAGTTAAAATTTCCATGATTACAGATTGTCTTCGATACCTTTGTGACATGGTACCTTTTGAGAGTTAAAATTTCCATGATTACAGATTGTCTTCGATACCTTTATGACATGGTAACTTTTGAGAATTAAAATTTCCATCATTACAGATTGTTTTCGATACCTTTGTTACATGGTACCTTTTGAAAATTAAAATTTCCATGATTACAGATTGTCTTCGATACCGTTTTGACATGGTACCTTTCGAGAGTTAAAATTTAAATAATTACAGATTGTTTTCGATACCTTTGTGACATGGTACATTTTGAGAGTTAAAATTTCCATCATTACAGATGTTTTCGATACCTTTGTGACATGGTACCTTTAAAAAGTTAAAATTTCCATGATTACAGATTGTTTTCGATACTTTTGTGACATGGTACCTTTTGAGAGTTAAAATTTTCCATGATTACAGATAGTTTTTGATACCTTTGTGACATGGTACCTTTTGAGAGTTAAAATTTCTATGATTATAGATTGTTTTCGATACATCATAAAAAATATTCTCCTTATTCTATGCTTTTTACTGATCTCTTTAATAACTATCATATATCCCGTCATATGACGGAATCATTAATTTTTAATTTTTCATAATTGTAAAGTACCCTATGAGGCAGGTAAAAAGAATAGTTTGTTTTTTGGCTGAGAATTATATGATATACTTTCAATATTTTGTTTATCTTCATACTCTTCTAAAGTCTCCCGATACTGTGAATGCAGTTTAGAATCAAATTGAATTCATTTAGTCAAAATATGATGGTTATGTATAAAAAAAACACGCAAACAAACTTCTTAATTTTCAAAGATACGTAATTTAAACTCTATATATATATTAGCCCGTATGATAAACTCTTAGACTTTTTATGAAAATAATTTGTTTTTAATACTGGTGATAAAATTTTCATTGAAAACGAAACATAATCGATGCTTAAATTTAAAATATCGATGTTTAAATATAAAAGAAAATTATTTAAGTAACATCTAAATTCAGTTATAAAACATATGAAAATTATGCAGATGATATTTATATAATTTAATATAAGAAATGATTAAATTATTCGGTTAAAGTAATAATGTCATCAAACTAGGAAAGATCGAAGTTTTTACCTATTTATTATATGATAAATTGATAAATTTAACCTTCCGTTAAAGGGATCCTGATTAGGGCTCGAAATAAGGGCATTAAACACTAGACAAGTGGGAAAGGGGTGGATTTCGAACGTTTTAAAGACTACAGTATTTTTTGCTGTGATATTAAGCATATTTATACCAATTTATTTTAGAATTGGATCGATAGTTTAGGCGAAGTCAAACTTTACTCGTTTTGAATTTTGATAACCCTAACTCATTAAAAATCCACTATGGATACCTCTATCCCATCCAGATCCAACCGCTTGATAAATTCGAGGACTGACAGACAGATAACTTAGGTTATTATTACATGGGGGATATGCTCAGATATTAAAAAAAGTTATTTAGTCATGTTATTTTAAATACTGCTTTTTTTAATGTAACTAAAATATACATCAAATGTTAAAAAGGTAAATTAAACTATCTTAAAGACCTATGTATAGAAGAAACTAAATTTTTATATCCAATTGTACTAAAATGTTTCTTTTATTCTGAAAATGGTTTAACTTTAAATATATATGCAATTTAAATCTCCTAAAATTAAACTTAAATAAATTACATTTGTCATGCTATAAAAGAAAATATGAGCCGGTCAGTGTACACTTGACTAACTCCTTTTTTAAAAAATTGCAAATATATTATTAAAGCTCTTAAAAGTTCCTAAGAGTAGCCTATTAACCGACAAACTGACCCAAAAAGTTTATCA
The DNA here is from genome assembly GCA_032207245.1 of Pardosa pseudoannulata. Classification (NCBI taxonomy): domain Eukaryota; kingdom Metazoa; phylum Arthropoda; class Arachnida; order Araneae; family Lycosidae; genus Pardosa; species Pardosa pseudoannulata. The sequence continues at coordinate 57,552,367 of CM063506.1, read as the reverse complement.
TTAATCCATGCTAATAACTAAATTTTGTGAATATTGGTTTGAATGAGAACTGCGTGGCATATTTTGAGCACTGAGGTTCCAATTTAACTATCTTAAAGACCAATGTATAGAAGAAACTAAATTTTTATATCGAATTGTACTAAAATGTTTCTTTTATTCTGAAAAGGTTTAACTTTAAATATATATGCAATTTAAATCTCCTAAAATTAAACTTAAATAAATTACATTTGTCATGCTATAAAAGAAAATATGAGCCGGTCAGTGTACACTTGACTAACTCCTTTTTTAAAAAATTGCAAATATATTATTAAAGCTCTTAAAAGTTCCTAAGAGTAGCCTATTAACCGACAAACTGACCCAAAAAGTTTATCATTAATCCATGCTAATAACTAAATTTTGTGAATATTGGTTTGAATGAGAACTGCGTGGCATATTTTGAGCACTGAGGTTCCAATTTAACTATCTTAAAGACCAATGTATAGAAGAAACTAAATTTTTATATCCAATTGTACTAAAATGTTTCTTTTATTCTGAAAATGGTTTAACTTTAAATATATCTGCAATTTAAATCTCCTAAAATTAAACTTAAATAAATTACATTTGTCATGCTATAAAAGAAAATATGAGTCGGTCAGTGTACACATTGACTAACTCCATTTTTAAAAAATTACAAATATATTATTAAAGCTCTTAAAAGTTCCTAAGAGTAGCCTATTAACCGACAAACTGACCCAAAAAGTTTATCATTAATCCATGCTAATAAATAAAATTTGTGAATATTGCTTTGAATGAGAATTGCGTGGCATATTTTGAGCACTGAGGTTCCAATTTAACTATCTTAAAGACCAATGTATAGAAGAAACTAAATTTTTATATCCAATTGTACTAAAATGTTTCTTTTATTCTGAAAATGGTTTAACTTTAAATATATCTGCAATTTAAATCTCCTAAAATTAAACTTAAATAAATTACATTTGTCATGCTATAAAAGAAAATATGAGTCGGTCAGTGTACACATTGACTAACTCCATTTTTAAAAAATTACAAATATATTATTAAAGCTCTTAAAAGTTCCTAAGAGCAGCCTATTATACCGACAAACCGACCCAAAAAGTTTATCATTAATCCATGCTAATAACTAAAATTGGTAAATATTGCTTTGAATGAGAATTGCGTGGCATATTTTGAGCAGAGGTTTCAGTTTATCAATATCCAAAAAATGGAGTTAGTCAATGTGTGAACTGAACGGATCATATATTTCTCGTGTTTGTAGAACTGAGGTTCATAGAATTATAAGAGATTTGAAAAAAAAATTTCAATTTTACAACTCCTCTTCAACCTCCACTCAAAATACAGTTTCTTTTAAGTCAAAGAGTTTTTTGCTGGATGAGATCCCGCCTACCCTCCCTCATCCCTTTGGACTAACTTTCTCTTGGTATTTTCCAATTTTTTTGTGAATTTATTTCTATTAACAATTAAATTTCGTTATTATCGATGTTATTTTCATTTCTCATTCGTTCCATTTCCTCTTTCACTGCAAGATTACATGGTCTTGTACCAACTAATTCAATTGGATTTAATGCTTCGAGTCTTATGCTTTGCAATGATCGAGCGCGACTTAAAATGACATATGCTAAGCCTTTACAATTCCAAAGGTTTGATAAATAGGCTACTTCTCTATTTAGGGTGCTACCTTGCATTTTATGACCGGTTGAGGCCCATGAGAGAACAAGCGGAAGCATATATCTTTCGGCTATAGAATTTCCACTCGCATCGAATTCTTTAATGGCTGGATAAATTACTTCAATTTTTGTAAAATTTTTCCTCAAAATGTTGTTTTTGTTTATGTATCAATTTGTTGAGTTACGATCCCCTCGCCAGATTTCAAACGCCACGCTGCAAGCACGCCACGCACGCAAGCTGCAAGCACGCCAATTTCGCCAAATGTGGTTGAAGCATCAACAAGATCCATGATTAGAAACAGGAGAGTGGGCTAAGAAGAGGAGTTGAAAAAAGGTAACTAGCCTCTGTTAAATAAAAGAAAATTTCAAATTTATAAATTTAAAAAAACTAAATTCATTTTAGCTTTTGTTTAAAATGGTATCCAGTCAAAGTGAATGGTGTATCGCTAAGAAATAAGATCTAAACTGTAATAGTTATATTTTGAATTATTTTTATATGGAACTGTCACTGTATTAGGCATGCAACATATTTTGTACTTTGCAGGAGATTATTTCTAGAGTTTTATTAAATCACAGTGTAAGTAAAAGATGATTAAAAATATTTTTAAATAATAATTAGGATAATATAGCATTTACCGACATCTTAATATCTGTATATAAGCGGGAAAACTATCAGTGGCACAATTATGACACATTATACAAAATTAAAATGTACCGAATTTTTAAATTTTTGCTCATTTTTCGCTATTATTATTTTTTGTTATTCAGTAACATTGCTTGGATCTCTTTTATTGAAAATATATCTTGAACTAACATTATAATTAAATATTTTATAAAATTATAATAAAATTATATTATAAAATGATTAAAATATGATACATATAATAAAAATAGTTATAAATAGATTATGTTTGTTTACATTTAAACATACATTAGATCGTAACTGCAATTCTGTTACATTGATTATTTTGACTTTTGAGTGACCATTTCATCGTTAATATCTCGATTTACAAATATACGTTCAATCACTGTGATTGAACATCCGATAACATAAAATCCTTATGTTAAACAGCTTTTATTCATAAAATGATAAAAAAAGTATATTAATTTGTTTTACCTATATCTTCAATATACATATCAGTCTAGAAACAGGATTAGTTGAGTTTGTAATTTTATCTTTTAAAACTGCGAGCATATATTTACATAACAAATTAAGATACTGAAATTGAAGAATTTTAACTTGATATAACCTCTATATTTTTCCTCATTTTTAAAAATTTTGAGATATTCAGTAATATTTGTATGGTAATCAGTAATATTATATATATATATATATATATATATATATATATATATATATATGTATATGTATATGTATATGTATATATATGTATATATATATATATATATATATATATATATATATATATATATATATGTATATATATATATATATATATATATATATATATATATATATATATATATATATATATATATATATATATATATATATATATATATATATATATGTATATATATATATATATATATGTATATATATGTATATATATATATATATGTATATATATGTATATATATATATATATATATATATATATATATATATATATAATATATATATATATATATATATATGTATATATATATATATATATATATACATACATATATACATATATATATGTATATGTATTTATATATTTATTTATATATATATACATATATATATATATATATATATGTATATATATGTATATATATATATATATTATATATATATATATATATATATATATATATATATATATATATATATATATATATATATATATATATATATATATATATATATATATATATATATATATATATATATATATATATATATATATATATATATATATATATATATATATACTATATATAAAGAAATCTAAACTGTTTCAGAGATTAAAAAATTTAAAAGCCTTTTAAATATAGAACTGAACTGGAAAATTCTCGAAATCTTTAAAACAAGTTCATAAATGATAGGAAATAATTTTATCAAACTACTACAAAGCTTTTCAAAAAGTCTAATACGGAAATTAAGTTATCCTCTTATTTCCAAGGGAGGAATTCTGAACCATCGAATCCCTAAAGTAGCCCGCATCAATGTGTAATTGTCTGAAGCTAGGGAGTGAGAATGAGAAAAAAAAGGGGGCGAGATGAAAGTTAAGAAAAAAGAAGTTAGTTTTGTTTGAAGATAAACAAAATACGTTCGTTACCTAACGAACCTTGGATGTGATTTGCATTTTCCTTGAGTGAAAATTGTGATTGAAAAGAATGAAACTATCATAGCTTAGTTTCTTATTATTAACAAGTCACAAAAATATATACTAAGTTTCTGGGGATGTAATTGCGTTAAACGACAAGAAAAATAGTAGAAGAGAGGTTTTAGGAGAACCTAATGAAGCATTTACTGTTACACATTTTAGTAAAAATTCCCTAAAGTGGACAACATTAAGAACTGTTATTGATTTAGCATTATTTATGTTAGCATAATAAAAGAATATGCTTCATTTTAGAAATACTAAAAAAAACACATAATACTGAATAATTAATGAACACTTTTAACGAAATAATGAAATGAGATTCACAATATTCAGTAAAGGAATAGTTAGGGTTTTTTAGGGAAAATGTCAAGTGTTCAGTTTAAATAAAAGTAATTTATCATTACACTTTTTTATCCCTCTAATCCATTCCTTCAGAAGTCAAATAATGTCGTGAGAAATATTTTATTTTTCCTGTTTATTAGTAATAATAATGAGTAGCCAAAATATACTTATACATTTAGAGGACTGTAACAGTTTAATTAATTATGTAGGAATATATGTGACATGGGCGAATGGTTAAGGCAGGGAAGATATATTTGATTTCATATATAAAAATATTTATATTGTAATCCTTCTGTGTATGGCTATGTCATTTAGATATCCTTTGTTCTCATAATTCGCCACGATAAGAGTGGAGAATGTTATCAGCCCGAGTTCCCGCTCAGAACTATCTCTTTTGGCGATGCTACCTAAGCAAATTCCTATGCCTACACCGCGTCAGCTTTTTTACTCTATATAGATCCTCTCGAGAGTGTGTCTTTCTCCTATTAGGTTATCGTTAAGGAGTTCTAACTAGTTTTAATTATAACTCGCTCAATTCTTAACCCTCACTTTTAAACATCACA
>CM063506.1:57529385-57536885 GCA_032207245.1 Pardosa pseudoannulata | reverse complement strand
TAGATATAACACGTGAAAACTAAAAGTAAATTAGATCCGAAAAGGTCAAATAGTGTGGTTATACTTATATTCACATTTTGGCCTTAAACTCGAGGTTTAAATTTTATCAACTTCGGATGAACCACAGAAGAAAATTTCATTGCCAAATGCTATATGACAACCTATTTACATTTCAGCTTTATGTCAAGATTCAAACATTTCTATGTTGTGAACTAGGTTTTTAAACTCTATTTGAAATACTTTCCCTGATGTAATATTATATGGGCCTTAATGTGTCTTTAGTCTTTAAGCCAATTATGGTGAAGGCTTAGGGCAAATTCGAGACTATCATACATGTCGCATTTAAAATAATTCCAAAGTTTCAATGTTACAACAACAGTGAGAGTGGGCGTTTAAGAAACTCTAGAAATTGACATTCCTTTCTTTTATTTGAATGCTTCTTTGCAGAAATATTATAAAAGATTGCATTGAACATAATCCTTAATTTTGATGTCACACACAAGATTATCACTACTGTCTTTGAGGATTAAAATCCTTAAAGACAGTAGTAATAATCTTACTGTTGGTAATAAATTCTTTAAACTTCTCCGCTTTGCTTGTTGAGTTTATGTTTTCGCAGACGTCAAAGTTCTTCAAAATTTATATCAGAAACTATGTCTTACCATATGACATGCATTATGAATATAGAGTCAAAACATACAAATGCTTGTATATAAATTTTCGTAATAAGTGGATTTTGTTTTATACGCACTGTTTGTTTCCTCGTCCATTAGATGTTCATATAAAATCAGTTCTAGTAAATAAGAGTACATTTTTGAGAGTTAAGACATATAGAGTTTTACACTTGTAACGTGTTATTTCAACACTTTTAAAACTTATTTGAATAATTCTTACATTAAATACAAATTTACTATTAACCCTCTAAGCGGTTCGCACGTACATATCCGCCAAACCGATGATGACTTTAAAACGTAATTTTTGACCTCAAAAAATGCTCCAAAAATGGATGAAGTGTACATTTTTGCTAGTGCTTTCCCCATGGAGTTTTGAGGTAGGAGGGTCCGGTCTATTGTTTAGAAACTGCACCCCTCTTTCACTGACATTTCTTGACGAATGCACCCTTACCCCCTGAGGCACAAAGATGCTGATAGCTTTTCATGGCTTTGTAAATCTCTATTCCGAAGTATTTCGTTTGCGGTAACAGATGTATCTCTAATTGCACCTCTTAAATATCTTGGATGACTTTCGAAAAAATATAAATAAGTCTCTCAAAGAATATTTTTGTTTGTACTTTTAGAATCCATTAATTCTTACGGGATAATATTCCAGACTTGAAGAGCTTTATGTGTATTAAAAATTAACAATCTATAATATCTATTTATATATCTATATATAACCGGAAGTAAAAGGACAATAACGAGGGTGGGTTTTCCATATTCCGTTCTAGTCGGCTAAGGGTGAAGGTAAAAATCATAAAACTCTTTGGTCACTGACATTAGCGTATTTTGGAGAAATGTTTTGTAGATGAGTTCCACTCGGTGGGTTAAAGTATAGATTATAGAGCAGTAAATGCTGTCCATTAAACTTCTTATTTTTTTGTTAAGTTCATGTTTTTACAGACGTCAAAGTTCTTCAAACATTATATCAGAAACTGTTTTCCTTATGACATGCGTTATGGATAGAGAATTAAAAAATAAGAATGCTTTAATATAAATTTTGTTAATAAGTTGATTTTCTTCTCTACCAACTGTTTGTTTCATGATCCATTAGATGTTCATATAAAATCAGTCCTCATAAGTAAGGGCACATTTTTTAGAGTTAGAATATATAAAGTTTTACACTTGTACCGTATTATTTCAACACTTTTAAACTTATTAAAGTTTCTTTAACATTACATACCAATTTACCTTTAAAGCATAGATTATATATCATTAAATGGTGTTCTTTAAAATTAAATTGACACAATAATTAAATCGCTTTTCTATTCTATGTTACATAAATAACTGCACTCCCTGTGACTTATGTACATGTTTAAAGTTAACATCATATCATAATTTCAGTATTCATATTTGTAATATAATATTTATATATAAAATTATTTATTACATTAAATAAAAAGCCTTTATGTTATACATATATATTTGTATTTTAAATGTTGAATCTATATATTATATACTCTTTTATGTAGTAATAATTTGTTGAACTATTACATATATTTGGTAATAAATTTATATATTTTATGTATATTATATATATATTATTTTTAATTTATATAAAAATATTTAATATTATATTATAAAATTATAAATTATATATATATAATATAAAAATATATAATATATATATATATATACATATATTATATATATTATATAATATTTATTCTTATTGTATTTATATAAAGTATTAGGTAACAATTTGACTAATAATGCCCATATAACTTATTAGACTAGTTAAAAAGTCTTTTGTTTGCTCTAATATAACAGAAAATTCTCTTCTTAGCGATTAATAAAGATAAAAAATTAAAAGTATAAGAATTCCTGTATGTGGAAAACTGATACCTTCACTCTAAATTATAACGAGGAGACATATATATTAGCGTATTGTGAATAAATATATAAAGAATTACACCAGACTACAATTTAATAGTCTATAAAATTTAATAGTCAACAATTATTAGTGAAAAATTATTAACTTTGATAGAAATAAAACGTGCTAGAACAACACAAAAAAATACAGGTTACAAATTTTTGATAATTTTAAAATATAAATATATTAATATTTATATAGCAGCACTATATTTCTAAAGATCTGTAAGTATTTAAACAAATTTTAAAAAAACTGCGATATCTTATTTATATAAAAATATACCAGAGTGAATTTCTCAAAATAATTCATATTTGTGGAATTGATTTTGTAAATTTATTCCTATTGTATTTATATAAAATAATATGTAACAATTTCACTAATAATGCCAATATAACTCATTAGACTAGTTAAATGTATTTTGTTTACACTAATGTAACCAAACACTCTCCTCTGAGGCATTAGTAAAGATAAAAATCTATAAGTATGTGCGAAACTGATATCCTCCAGTCTAAAGTATTACGAGGAGAAATATATGTTAGCGTAAAGTGGATAAATATGTAAAGAATTACACCAGACTAAAATGTAATAGTCTATAAAATTTAAAAGTCAACACTTACTTGTGATAAATTATTAAGTTTGTTAGAAGTAAAAAGTGCTAGAACAGCACAGAAAAATTATCACATAACTATAAGTTACTATTTTTTGAAAATTCTGAAATATAAATATATTAATATTTATGTAGCAGCATTATATTTTCAAAGATCTGCAACTATTAAAATAAAATTTTAAAAGATTCTGTGTTATTTTATATAAAATATACCAGAGTAAATTTCCCAAATTAATGCATATTTGTGTAATTCCTATTGTTATTCCTATTGTATTTATATAAAATGTTATGTAACAATTTCACTAATAATGCCAATATAACTCATTAGACTAGTTAAAAAGGCTTTTGTTTACATTAATGTAACCGAAAATTCTCCTTTTAGGTGTTACGTAATGATAAATAAATAAAATAATTCTTGTATGTTCAAAACTGATATCCTCCACTATAAATTATTACGAGGAGAAATATGTAAAAATATGTTAAAAAGCATAAATATGTAAAGAATTACACCAGATTAAAATTCATTAGTCTATAAAATGCAACAGTCAACACTTACTGGTGAAAAATTATTAACTTTGATAGAAGTAAAACGTGCTATAACTGCACACAAATAAAATTACTTTTTTGATAATTCTGAAATATAAATATATTAATATTATGTAGCAGAATTATATTCCAAAGATTAAACTATAAACAAAATTTTAAAAAACTGATATTATTTATATAAAAATATACCAGATAATTCTGAAAATAATTCGGATTGTTCATTTAAAAAATCATATCGTATTCAAAGACTATCGACCTTTTATTTTAAAATGTCCTAGTTACGTCATTATAAAATTTAAAAATAATCAATACTGATCCAGGATGTAAAAATCATAAAATTGGAGATTCCGAAAAAAATCTGCAATTCGGATTGTTCCTATTTATTGAGAAGAGACAGAGAGTCTTTATCTTTGGAGATATAAAGCTATCGATTCAGTAAAATTTATTTTAGAAAAGGTCCTAGAAAAATATAATACCTTTCTCCGATTTAGACTTTAAAATTTAATCTCAACTGTTATAAAGAAATATAGATTATAAAATCTTCTATAAAATGTTTAATGATGAATACGAAGGAAAACTTTCATAGAAAAATATGCATTTGTCCTATGATCCATTTTTATCTTTTTGAGAATACATGTGTCTTATTATCTTTTTAAATTATGCTTTATTATTTTTAGATACTCAAGGTCCTCGGGAAAAATATAATCTTTTCCTTTTTTTTCTCCGATTTAGACTTTAAATGGGCTTCGAATCTCAAATATTTGTTATAAAGAAGTATATTATAAATTATTTATCTTCTATAAATGTTTAATGATGAATCGAAAAAAGAACTGACTTCATAGAAATATGCATTTTTTGCACAATGAGTCCAATGAATACATTTATTCTTTTTTGTATTATTTGGCTTTCATGTGTTTTTAAGTTATGCTTTTAATTATGTTTTAATACTCAAAGTATTAAGGATATACAAATTCTTTTCCTTTTTTTTTAAATTTAGACTTTCAATGGGCTTCGAATCTCCACTATTTATTAAAAAGAAGTATATATTGTAAACTAATTTATCTATCTATATTTTAACGGTGAATACCAAGAAAAAACCGATGGTCATAGAGTGAAATGAATTTTATTGCACAATCACCTTAATGAATACATTTGAGATTCTTTTTTTATTATTTCGCATTTCATGTGTTTTAAGTTATGCTTTAATTATGTTTTAGTACTCAAGGTTTTAAGGATACACCAATTCATTTCATTTTTTTTTAATTTAGACTTTAAATGGGCTTTGAATCTCAACTATTTGTTATAAAAAAGTATAGGTTATAAATTTATTTATCTTCTATAAAATGTTTAACGATGAATGAAGAGAGAACTGACTGTCATAGAGTAAAATGCATTTGTTTTGCAAGTGAATGAATACATATTATTTTCTTTTCTGTATTATTTGCTTTCCATGTGTCTTAAGTTATGCTTTAATTATGTTTTAATACTCAAAATCTTAAGGATATATAAATTATTTTCCTTTTTTTTAATTTAGAATTTAAATGTGCGTCGAATCTCAACTATTTATTATAAAGAATTATAGATTATAAATTTATCTATCCTATAGAAGATATTTAACGATGAATGCGAAGATAGAACTCACGGTCATAGAGTGTAATAAATTTTAATTGCACATGCACTCCAATATGATTCACTAACCATGGTCTTTTCCAAATAAATTTTCTTCTCCTTTTAATTAGACTTTATATGAGATTCGAATCTCAACTATTTATTATAAAAAAGTATTGATTATAAATTTATTTATCTTGTATAAAATGTTTAACGACGAATGGGAGGAGAGAACTGACTGTCACAGAGTAAAGTACATTTTCTTTTGCACGTGAATGAATACATTTTATATTCTTTATTGTATTATTCGGCTTTCCATGTGTTTTAAGTTATGCTTTAATTATGTTTTAATACTCAAAGTCTTATTAATATGCAAATTCCTTTCCTTTTTTTAAAAAAATGCACACTTTAAATACGCTTCGAATCTCAACCATTTATTAAAAAAGTATGTATTATAATTTTATCTATTAACCCATTAGCGTCCAGTGATCTATTTTTAGATCGCTAAACATGGCTTGGTAAACTCGCTTTTAGATGACCTTAAACCCACCCCACACATTCTATACTGCACAGGGGGCAAGACAAGGCATGCACCTGTTTACCAACAAGTGGTTTTCTTGTTTTGTTTATATCATTGATCTAAAGCGATAAGAGAAAGTTTGTATCGCCCTTTCGTTCCGCCGTTTTTCTACGTTTCTTAGCATAAACACTGAAAACAGCTAAGTAATAAGCGAAAGTTAAATTTTTTTTGGCGATTTAATATCTTCATAGATGTAGCTATCAGAATATAAACCGATGTTATCTTAAAACAAATATAAATAGTAAAAATTAGTGTCAAAATACTGCTGATCTAGAAATAGATCACTGGGCGTTCGGGCGTTTTTTTTCCTGACCCTGGTAATATTACGTTTTTTCACCTTTAGATGAAAATATGAGTTGAAAAGTATTTAATAGCTTTCAGGATGCAGTTGATTATCTGTTTTCTGAACAAATTAAAGAGGATATTATTGCCATATCCACTGATGTAGATGAACTGACAGATGAAGAGAAAATAGATGATAAGTTACATGCTCCATTTGTAAATGATATTGTTGGTAAAATAGAAGTAATATCAAAATATGAGTGTGATTAAATAGATTTACCTTCAACGTTTGAGAGGAAGCCTAAAATATTAAAAACAGAAAAGCCAAAAATTGTTTGGAAAAAAAAACCCGAATTATACCAAATGGTCGGAATTAGGGGAAACGTATAAGAATAATATTTTGGCAATGGAAAATGATCTTGCAAATGCATCTTGCATCATTGCTTTGAAAAAACTTTTTTCTGATGAAGTATATAACGTAATTGTGGATGAGACTATTTTCTATGCTAAAAATGTCAAAAACGACCATGATTTAATTATCACTAAAGAAGATATAAAGATATTTATAGGGTTTTTGATATATTTTGGCTATCTTACTCTTTCAAGTGAAAGATATTATTGGAGTGATGTAGAAGATTTAGTGATAGGTCTTGTACAGGACTCTTTTAATAAAAATGCTTACCTAAAAATAAAGTCATATATTCATTTCCAAGACATTTCAAAAGCAGATGAACGTAAGAATGACAAATCAAGATAAAACTCCTTTTGGAGAGAATAAGAGGTAAAATATGGTACTGGTGTCTATTCACTCGAATAATTGATATGGCTGTAGTTAATGCAAGTATTCTGCACAGAAATATTCATAAAGGTGATTCTATGCCCATGTAAGATTTTCGAAGAGCTGTTGCTGTAAAATATCTAAAATTGGGAATCGGAAAAAAAGTTTTGAAAGGTCGACCTTACAGTTTTCCTTCATCCTCAAAAGCTAATCTCAGTCATGATGTTCGCTTTTATAAAAGGGATCACAATATGGGACAAAGAAAGGGCAAAAGACGCTGTCGACTTGTAGGGTGCCAAGGAAGTCCCCTAACATATTGTGTGAAGTGCGATGAAACTTTATGCAAGAAGTGTTTCTTCAAATTCCACACTAAACTGTAGAAACATTGAAATTTTATTATTTTAAAATAATTAAACTTTACTAAGTACATTCTGTAATATTGTGAAATTCTGCATAAATAAACGTTTTTTTAAAAGAAAATGCATTAGTTTTTATCTATTTGGTTCGATT
>CM063506.1:57517493-57521785 GCA_032207245.1 Pardosa pseudoannulata | reverse complement strand
CATTTTATTGGTATTTATATTGTGAAAAATAACACAGTGTTAAAAATCTTATAAAGCATTAAATACCTTTAAATTTTCTTTTACAGTCTGCAAACGTAAAATGCTTTTCGCAGAGAAAATAATAATATGTGAGAAAAGTTTTCACCTCTGAAACATGAAATTTGAGATTAAAACCGATGTCAGCATGCGGAGATTCGTGTTCTAATATTTTCAACATAGGTAGTTTTCAAGATGTAGAGTTTGATAATTAGTGGTATTTGGATATAGTAGTACAGTATTTTTAGCTTTCATCTTTTTCATTTCCTTTGGATTTGCTCAGGATTATGGTCTCTTAAAATCCCTACAGGCTGAAATTTCTTGTATGTATAATGTGTTTAGTTTCCTCTGGTAGATTTTATAGGCAATGTAAATTTAACACAGTGGGCTTCGCTTAATGTGATCAGTTTGGGACACCGTGATTTAATAATAATAATAACCTATTGATAACAATAAACGGTATGCAAAATTAGATAAATTTACCCCCCCCCCTCCCTTTAATTTACAAGTACTCAATTTCAAAAGAAAATGAAAAAACACACCTTATATTATCCTGCATTTATATATATTATCCTTTAAAACATAAGAATTGTATGCATAATTAAAAAAAATTGATCCATTGTTGACTGTCTACAATTTTTTCTAAGAACTCATTGATAAATTGTTGGTAATCGTAATCAATCTGTCATATCGATTTAAAATTTTGTTCTTTTGTTTTAAGGTTAAATCATTTCGCTTTATGGCTTCCATTTAGACAAACTGCATGTAAACGAGCAAGGCATAAAATGTGAATGCGTTCCTTCTCAGTTCCGATAAGACTGATTTGCCTTCTGCTTATCTGACAAACACTGACCATCCGCATGGTGTGTTTATTTCTGAAAAATTTCATGAAAATATAATACCCCACTCCTTTGTTCATTCCCCATTTCCCTAGATTGAAGAGGATCTATTTACAAAAATTCAAACAACATCGAAGGAAAAGAAAGGATGGGTAATTTCTGAATACATTGTGAATATTCCTTTGCCAGTTAAAATGAGGTTCGAAAACTGATAACATTAACCTACGTAATGTTTACATTTTAACACAAATAAATAGAGAAAATCGGAGCATTTGTTTTACAAGTTATTACTTAACCATTTAAAGGTCACTACTGAAAATTATTTGAGATTTAATGGAATTAGGCTATAAATGTTATCCATGAACATTACACATGTGAAAGGTGTGAAAAATATTAAAATTTATTTGTAGTAAGGTAGTGGGTTTTAACTGTGATACTATCTACCCCTTGTACAGATCGAAAATAATACACTCTTAAAATGTAAATAATATTTAAAGAACACTGCATAATTTTTTCATACATGATATGTTTATATAGATTTTAAATAAATACTAGAAAACAATTTTCTTTTTTGCGTATATTTTTTTCCAAATTTTTAAATTTTCTTTCATTTTCTTACAAGTTTTCTATCAGACAAATATACAAAAAGAACTCAATTTAATACCCCCTTCACAAAAACCATCATCTGTTATATGCATTAAATGGTAAATTGTTTTATAAACAATAAATGCCTAAATATATATTTATAATACAAAGGTATAAGATTTCCGTGTAAAGTGGTGTGCAAGACATTAATTCCCGTTTATTTCTCTGCAATTCAAAAGATTTATCAATATTTGTTTGTGTACAATTTTCTAAGGCTAGAACCGGGTTTATATTAGAGAATAACATCACAAATACAAACCAACTTTCGAAAGGTATAAGGTATTTGTATGAATATAAAAAAAAGAATGACTATGTATTAGCAGGAATATAAAAAAAGAATGACTATATATCTTATTAAATGCAAACTCAAATACGAATTGTATATATACATTATTAGTAGGAGTTCGTGCTTCATTTTTTTGTCCACGCACAATACACTAAATTTATCTAAAGTATATTTATTTCTCAGAAATTTCCAAAGTGAAATAAAAATTCAATAAATTTTCGCAAATTTACTTTCACTGTTCGGTTAGTAGCAATGAAGAAAATAATATTAAAGTCATTGTTAAAATTATATCGCACGGGTATAATTTCTGCAAGTAATATATTAACTGATAAACACTAAATATATAATAATTCCCACGATGATAAATCATTGAAAATCGAATGAATTAACTAATATATTTGTTAACTTTACAAGTGTTATTATTTAAAATAACTTTTACTAACAAATACATTATAACTAGATTAGATAAATATCTTTCAGTATTAATAATGAACTAAAACTGCAATCTATAAATTTCAAAAATTATTTTAGAGACACTTAACAATTCAACTACAGAATACAAATTAAAAACACGAAAACAATAATTAAATTTATTTTAAATGTTTCATCAAATAAATATTATTATTATTTTAGTTTCAATATATATAGCAAGTTGAAAAGCACTTACAGGAAAAATCACTTTAATAAAATACAAATTAACGTGCAAATTTACTTTGTAATTCGGAATGTGCTTTTGTTGCAAAGATTTGGAAATTTTTATAAAAATCATTTCCAGAAATATACTTTCAAGTTGTTTTATAGATATTTTATTTATTGTAGAAGTAAAACCAGTTTTGAAATTAGATACATTTATATAGTATTCTTAAAAATAAAACTGTTTAATATCGAAATAAAAAAATAAATGCACATATTACATTACAGCAAAATAAAATTTACAAGACTATTTCTTGTCTTAAGAACTGAAATTAAATACCCGTCTTTATGTATAAAATTATTAAAATATAAAAGTTCTTTGGTTAATTTGTAAATGATTTAATTTCAGAATATAGAATTGATTTTCCATTTAGCATTTATAAAGTTAACAATATTTTTCTACACTGTTTTCTGTCAACAACAGTGATAATTCACTAATAAACAAAAACAATATATGTTTCATAAAATAACTTTTAAATTGCAATAAAATCTTAACAGCGTATTTCGGTCTATACTAAATTTGATATGCTACTGAAGATTTATATTTATCAGTGATAAATAAATATTAAATAAGGTATATTTATACTAATAATATTAAGTATATACAATTCACTAGTAATCAAAATTTAAACCTAATACCTGCAGATTTTTTTCCGGCCATTACTAAGGATAAAGTTACTTTTTCGAAGCTTTTTAGCCAACATATTTCTTTGGGGACATTCTTTAAAATTACCTTACAAGAGCTTTTATTTACATACATGGCTGTTGAAAAGAGTTTTGTAGATTAAATATGCAGATTCACTTATTTTATCAAAACTGTTTTATCTGATAATAATTAAATACAAAAAAATATTTTATAATGTGAAATATTAAAAATAAAGGGACAAAATTTATAAAAGTTTTATATTGATATATTTTTTTATTTAAATTAAGAGATGTATCAAATGGACTAATTCTAACAAACCATATCTTAATAATTTATTTAACTGAGTTACAAAGGCACCCTAGAAAAAAGCTTAAAAGGAAATATTTTATCAATATTTTTACAGTTGTGCACTATGAGAACGATACTTGTTCTTTTTAAACCATTTAGCCTAAGATATAGCATGTTATATAGTAACAAACATTGTAACAAACCAATATCTTAATAGTTTATAAAAGATATATTTAACTGAGTTACTAAAGTACTGAAAAAACAGCTTAAAAGGAGATATTTCATTAATATTTAAAAAGTTGTGTATCATTAAAACTATATATATATATATATATATATATATATATATATATATATATATTATATATATATATATATATATATATATATATATATATATATATATATATATATATATATATATATATATATATATATATATATATATATATATATCTTCTTAAACCATTTAGTCTAAGATATAGCAAGTTTTATTGTAATAAACATTGTAGCAAACGAATATCTTAATAATTTAATTAACTGAGTTACAAAGGGACTGGAGAAAACAGCTTAAATGGAATATTTTCTTAATATTTTGAAAGTTGTGTGTCACTAGAATGACATTTTTTCTTCTTAAGCCATTTAACCTAATTTATAGCAAGTTATATTGTAACAGTCATTGTAACAAACCAATATCTTAGTAGTTTATAAAACAGATATTTTACTGAGTTACTAAAGCAGAAAACAGCTTAAATGTATTATATTATTATTAAATATTAAAAGTTGCGTATCATTAGAACGACATTTTTTCTTCTTAAACTATTTAGCCTAATTTATAGCAAGTTATATTGTAACAAAC
>CM063506.1:57502493-57512493 GCA_032207245.1 Pardosa pseudoannulata | reverse complement strand
CCCATTCAGTATTATAAACACAATTTACCATATCATCTTTATATCTTGCTTAGACATGCAATGTGCTGAATATATCCGAAGATAAGATATTATATGGGGTAAGAAAGTAATCATATTTAAACCATATGCACTTAGAATATTGTAGTAAAATTAGTAACAGAACAGCAATAAAAAGAATTCATTGAATATTATAAACACAATTTACCTTTTCTACATTTTTTAAGGTTTAAAAATTGTAAGCCTCCTATCTTTATATCACATTTAGACAAGCAATGTTCTAGATATATCCGAAGATACGATATTAGATGGGGTAGAGGTAATTGGATGGGGTAAAAAAAAACCATATTAAAACCATATGCACTTATAATACTAACAGCAATAAAAAGAACCCATTGAAATTTATAAACACAATTTACTTTTTCTACAATTTTTTTAAGTTTTAAAAACTGTAAGCGTCCTATCTTTATATCTCGCTTAGACAAGGAATGTGCTGAATATATCCGACGATACGATATTAGATGGGTTAGAGGTAATGGGATGGGGTAAGAAAATAACCATATTAAAATCATATGCACTTAGAATACTGTTATAAAATAAGTAGTAAAATAGCGATAAAAAAAACCCATTGAATAATATAAACACAATATACATTTTCTACATTTAAGTTTTAAAAATTGTGAGTCGCCCATCTTTATATTTTACTTAGACAAGCCATGTGCTGAATATATCTGAAGATACGATATTAGATGGGCGTAAAGGTAATGGGATGAAGTAAGAAAGTAACCATATTTAAACCATATGCCCTTAGAATACTGAAATAAAATTAGTAACAGAACAGCAGTAAAAAGAACTCATTGAATATTATAAATATAATTTACCTTTTCTACATTTTTTAAGGTTTAAAAATTGTAAGCCTCCCATCTTTAGATCACTTAGACAAGCAATGTGCTGAATATATCCAAAGATACAATATTAGATGGGATAGAGGTAATGGGATGGCGTAAGAAAGAAACCGTATTAAAACCATATGCACTTAGAATACTGTAATAAAATTAGTAAAAGAACAGCAGTAAAAAAACCATTGAATATTAAAAACACAATTTACCTTTTCTACAATTTTTTTAAGTTTGAAATATTGTAAGCCTCCCATCTTTATATCTCTCTTAGACAAGCAATGAGCTTAATATATCCGAAGATACGGTAATAGATGGGATAGAGGTAATGGGATGGGGGTAAGAAAGAAACCATATGAATTTAGAATACTGTAATAAAATTAGTAGTAGAGCAGCAATAAAATGAATCCATTAAATATTATAAACACAATTTACCTTTTATACAATATTTTAAGTTTTAAAAACTGTGTATAATATGTCTTTTGTTTTAGAGAACACCACCAGGTAGAAACAGTAGCTTTTAGCTCAAAGTGGAAACTTGTAATTTGAAATCAAAAACCAAGAAAATGATTCCCAGATATGATCGAGGCATTGGTATCCATAGCCGTTCGAAATCGGCCTTAAAAAATAGATCATTTTCTAATTAGTCATCGTATTGTAATAAAGCAGACAGTAGCTCTCCAAACCAAACCCAGGTTTGATCGGCAACACAGAGAGACTTCTTTTGTTTTTGGAGGGCAACGTGATCCCGAATCTATTCATCTGCCACATGATCCATCTGCTATTAGTGAACATGAGGTCGGAGAGCATCACTCGAGTCTACAGTCATCATCCTTAAGCCGTACATGTCCCCTGAGTATGAGGGACAATCTCAGGGGTACACCTCCTTTAGATATATACGGGTATCACAAGCCCGGTGTGACTTAGGGAAACTTTCCTTCTCTGTTCTTATTCATAGACTGGAGCTTTCATCTTTAATGATTCCCCCTTTTGAACAAAATAAAAATTGGACCATGGTTGGCCTCTCGTAAGTAAGCAGCTGTTTGGTAGCAGCTTCGGAACTCCGTTGTGGTTTCTGGTCTGTGTATAAACCTCTGTATTGGGGCAAGCCTGGGTCATATAAACTAATGGGAATAGTGAACATGACTACCTTTGCCCTTCTCGTAGTTCATACTCACGACACTCCAGCTTCGAAATGACACATTTTCCAAGCTTTTCACAATTTATTTTATTGTTTGTTATTCATTTGAATACATGCAAAATCCATCTTAATAGAATTAGTTTGAACTAAAATTACAAATCTCTGTAATTTACATTTCATCGACGAAAGCCTCCATTTTATGGAGTTAAAGGAAATTGTAAACAAAACTTCAGAAACTAATTTCCTGAATCATTAAATTATAATAGTTATTGTTAAAAAATTAAAATACATTTTTGTCTCGTTGAAGCTATTATTAAACACGTGTTTCTCTAAATTTTTAATAATTTATTACAATTTGTTGCATTTCTTTCATTTATAAATTGTAATAAAATGGGAAAAGAACAAAAGCAATATCTTCTTTACTGAATTATTAAGTTATAATTACTCTGGAAAAGTTAAAAATAATTTGGTCTTATTGTGTGTAACCTTGGATGTATATTATTGGTTGAATGTTGATTATTTCAACATTTTTTCTCTTGAGAAAGCCATTTTTTCTACCTATGATACCTATTTTAAATGTTTTAAAGATACCTATTTAAACCTGCCTTTTTTAAAGAACGTTTTGGATTGGTTTGGTTTGTTTTGTAGTGCTACTATCTACTTTTTGAAATACGAGGGCTGATGAGACCAGGACCTACAGCTTAAAGCCAATTTCGAGGGTGCTACGAATATACATGCCACTGTGGGATTCGAACACACGAACTCCGGTACCGAAGGCCAGCACCCTAATCAATCGGTCATCTTTCGGTACGTTTTGGTTTGATATCATTTTCATATAATTAAAAAATTATATGATCTCACTTAGTTAATCTGATTTAAACTTCTTTTTGACACCACGATGCCTCTGGGTGCTATTAATTTTGTAGAATATTTTATGATTCTTCTTTGTGTATATACTTCCTGCATAATATTCATAAAGCTTTATGTTTATTATTGTATTTAAAGATATTATTTTTTATTTCCGACATTACAATAAAATTGCAGACTTAAAGAGAGGTGATAAAATGGCTTATATTGAGCAAAGTGACAATTAAAAATAAAGACTTTTTAAAGGAAATTTACCCCAGTTTTAGAAAGGTTTGAAGTTTTTATTTCCTATTATTTTAACTATATTTGTAATATAATTTAGTAATTCTAAACACAACTGCAGCAATAAACTCTAAGTAATGAAATATTTTATAAAAAAGCTTAATGGAACTTTAGAAAGTTGGGAACAAAAGTATAGATACTTGTATGAGGAATAAATGAGTTAAACTAAGTACACTTACTACACAGTATTTAAAAACAGTCTTATAATGCCAACAATACCATTAGATATTTATCTCTTTGATTGTTAAAGAGCACAATAACTTCGTAAACTTCATTATTCTATTATTGAATTCAGTGGATGTACCGTAAAATTTAACAGCTTAAATTTAGTTACAACAAGAATGTCTGAGTAACTAAATGCATGTAATAAATAAAACTTATTTAATGGAGTTCAAAGTAAATGCACACAAAAAATCAGAAAATACATTTACCCCCATTGTGTTTTAAAATCAACTTTTGAAAAGTTGAACCATTTTGTCTCGTTAAGTGCAACAGTAAAAATATAGCTCTCAAAATCTTTGAAATAATTACATTTCAATATAATACATTACATTTTTTTGCTTTATATATAAATATGTTTAAACACTAGTTATAGTTGTAGTGTTATAGTGTTAAGCATATATTATATGTTTATCACTCGTATCAGTTTTAAACATAACAAGCCCTATTCTACTATTTCTCGATTAAAAAATAGTTTTGGAGTTAAAGAATGTGTAAACAAAGGACATAAAAATACTTCTCTGAATTATTAGGTTATAATGTTGAAAGTTTTGAAACAAATTTATTAATTGTACATTTAACTCCCTATATATTAAAATATACTTTAATAAATTTTATCACTTTTTATAAATTTACATGCTTGTACAATATAACTTAGTAGTTTTAAGTTTAATTGGGACAACGTCTAAGTAACTAACTGTATGAAAGAGAAAAAGTGTTTAATGGAGTTTAAGGAAATTGCGAACAAATGATCAGAAATTGCTTTTCCGAATCATTGAGTTACTAAAACTGTTCCTGAAATGTTAAAAACATGTTTGTTTTGTCAAATGTACCGTTAGACATGTATCCCTCTGAATATCAAAAATCCCGATAGCATTTATTTTTTCATTCTATTAATTTAAATATATGTACATTATATTTTAGTAGCTTTAAGCTTTACTAGCATAACAAGCTTTAAGCAACAGTATAAGACTTCTTCAAACTAAAATATGTATAAATTCAAATGCTAAAATACATCGTTATTCAGTATATTTATATCATTTTATTGTATTTAAATTCTATAACAGCAGCTTTGCTTCATGATAAGTGAGTTTGTATAAGTTTGCAATAGAAAAAGTAATACTTGAAGATTAAATTTATTTATATTATTGTTTAGTAGCTTTAAGTCTTATTAGCATAACAAGCTCTAAGCAACAGTAGAAGACTTCTTCAAACTGAAATATGTATAAATTCAAATGCTATAATACATCGTTATTCAGTATAATTATATCATTTTATTGTATTTAAATTCTATAACAGCAGCTTTGCTTCGTCATTAGTGAGTTTGTATAAGTTTGCAACAGAAATAAAATACTACTTGAAGATTAAATTTATATTATATTTTCGTAGCTTTAAGTTTTATTAGCATAACAAGCTCTAAGCAACAGAAGACTTCTTCAAACTGAAATATGTATAAATTCAAATGCTAAAATACATCGTTATTCAGTATATTTGTATCATTTTACTGTATTTAAATTCTATAACAGCAGCTTTGCATCATGATTAGTGAGTTTGTATAAGTTTGCAACAGAAAAAAAATAATACTTGAAGATTAAATTTATTTATATTATATTTTAGTAGCTTTACGTTTTATTAGCATAACAAGCTCTAAGCAACAGTAGAAGACTTCTTCAAACTCAAATATGTATAAGTTCAAATGCTAAAATACATCATTATTGAGTATATTTATATCATTTTATTGTACTTAAAATCTATAACAGCAGCTTTGCTTTGTGATTATGGAGATTGTATAAGTTTGCCACAGAAAAAAAAATAATACTTGAAAGTTAAATTCATTTATATTTATCTATAAGAAAGAAACAAGCTCTAAGCACATGTAAGACTTCTTCAAACTCAAAATTATAAATCAAATTTAAAATACATCGTTTACAGTATATTTATATCATTTTATTGTATTTAAATTCTATAACAGCACTTTAATATATTGTATAAGTTTGCATAAAGAAATAAAATAATACTTGAATATTAAAATTTATATTATTTTTAGTCTAAGTTTTATTCAGAACAAGTTCAGAAAACTAATTTTCAAATTCAAATATATAAATCAAATCTAAAATACATCGTTATCATTATATTTGTTAAAAATAAATTGTATTAAAATCTATAACAGCAGATTTTTTGTGATAATGTATAATTTGAATATTAAAGTTTATAGTTTTAGTAAATAAACTTTAGCTTTCACTTATCACAAACATCACAAAATTATACACAATCACAAACAAAATTTACTAAAGTATTCATTTACGCCTCTTACCCTCCGATTTTCTTTGGGTCTATAGTTTTATTAATTACTATACTCATACACTTTAATATAATTATATTAAAGCATAAGAAATATAATAAATTAAAATATAAAGCATTGCTCAGTAACGATTTTCTAATTCCGAAAGTTCAGAAAACTAATTTCAGTATTATAGTATAACTATATACAGTCTGAATAGGCATTAACATTATCCTAAAAAGAATTCGAAAGTGAATACTATATGTTTTTGTAATTTTTAGAATATTATAAGTATAGTTTTAGCCTAAATAAACTTAGAGCTTTCACAAACATCACAAAATTATAGCAATCACAAACAAAATTTAATAAAGTATATTTACGCCTCTTACCCTCCGATTATTTTTTGTCTATAGTTTTATTAATTACTATACTCATACACTTTAATATAATTACATTAAAACATAAAAAATATAATCAATTATAATATAAAGCATTGCTCAATAACGACTTTCTAATTCAGAA
Organism: Pardosa pseudoannulata; assembly: GCA_032207245.1. Lineage (NCBI taxonomy): Eukaryota > Metazoa > Arthropoda > Arachnida > Araneae > Lycosidae > Pardosa > Pardosa pseudoannulata. The sequence continues at coordinate 57,506,288 of CM063506.1, read as the reverse complement.
AGTTCAGAAAACTAATTTCAGTATTACAGAATAACTATATACAGTCTGAATAGGCATTAATATTATCCTAAAAAGAATTCGAAAGTGAATACTATATGTTTTTGTAATTTTTAGAATATTATAAGTATAGTTTTAGCCTAAATAAACTTATAGCTTTCACAAACATCACAAAATTATAGCAATCACAAACAAAATTTAATAAAGTATATTTACGCCTCTTAACTCCGATTATTTTGGTCTATAGTTTTATTAATTACTATACTCATACACTTTAATATAATTACATTAAAGCATAAAAAATATAATCAATTATAATATAAAGCTTTGCTTAATAACGACTTTCTAATTCAGAAAGTTCAGAAAACTAATTTCAGTATTACAGAATAACTATATACAGTCTGAATAGGCATTAATATCCTAAAAAGAATTGGAAAGTGAATACTATATGTTTTTGTAATTTTTAGAATATTATAAGTATAGTTTTAGCCTAAATAAACTTATAGCTTTCACAAACATCACAAAATTATACACAATTACAAACAAAATTTAATAAAGTATTCATTTACGCCTCTTACCCTCCGATTATTTTTGGTCTATAGTTTTATTAATTACTATACTCATACACTTTAATATAATTACATTAAAGCATAAAAAATATAATCAATTATAATATAAAGCATTGCTCAATAACGACTTTCTAATTCAGAAAGTTCAGAAAACTAATTTCAGTATTACAGAATAACTATATACAGTCTGAATAGGCATTAACATTATCCTAAAAAGAATTGGAAAGTGAATACTATATGTTTTTGTAATTTTTAGAATATTATAAGTATAGTTTTAGCCTAAATAAACTTATAGCTTTCACAAACATCACAAAATTATACACAATTACAAACAAAATTTAATAAAGTATTCATTTACGCCTCTTACCCTCCGATTATTTTTGGTCTATAGTTTTATTAATTACTATACTCATACACTTTAATATAATTACATTAAAGCATAAAAAATATAATCAATTATAATATAAAGCATTGCTCAGTAACGACGTTCTAATTCAGAAAGTTCAGAAAACTAATTTCAGTATTACAGAATAACTATATACAGTCTGAATAGGCATTAACATTATCCTAAAAAGAATTCGAAAGTGAATACTATATGTTTTTTGTAATTTTTAGAATATTATAAGTATAGTTTTAGCCTAAATAAACTTATAGCTTTCACAACATCACAAAATTATACACAATTACAAACAAAATTTAATAAAATTCATTTACGCCTCTTACCCTCCGATTATTTTTGGTCTATAGTTTTATTAATTACTATACTCATACACTTTAATATAATTACATTAAAGCATAAAAATATAATCAATTATAATATAAAGCATGCTCAATAACGACTTTCTAATTCAGAAAGTTCAGAAAACTAATTTCAGTATTACAGAATAACTATATACAGTCTAAATAGGCATTAACATTATTCTAAAAAGAATTCGAAAGTGAATACTATATATTTTTGTAATTTTTAGAATATTATAAGTATAGTTTTAGCCTAAATAAACTTATAGCTTTCACAAACATCACAAAATTATACACAATTACAAACAAAATTTAATAAAGTATTCATTACGCCTCTTATCCAATTATTTTTGGTCTATAGTTTTTATTAATTACTATACTCATACACTTTAATATAATTACATTAAAGCATAAAAAATATAATCAATTATAATATAAAGCATTGCTCAATAACGACTTTCTAATTCAGAAATTCAGAAAACTAATTTCAGTATTATAGTATAACTATATACAGTCTGAATAGGCATTAACATTATCCTAAAAAGAATTCGAAAGTGAATACTATATGTTTTTGTAATTTTTAGAATATTATAAGTATAGTTTTAGCCTAAATAAACTTAACTTTCACAAACATCCCAATTATACAATTACAAACAAAATTTAATAAAGTATTTTTGTTTATGATTATTTTGGTCTATAGTTTTATTAATTACTATACTCATACACTTTATATTACATTAAAGCATAAAAAATATAATCAATTATAATATAAAGCATTGTATAACGACTTCTAATTCAGAAAGTTCAGAAAACTAATTTCAGTATTACAGAATAACTATGTACAGTTATAGCATTAACATTATCCTAAAAGAATTCGAAGAATACTATATGTTTTTGTAATTTTTAAAATATTATAAGTATAGTTTTAGCCTAAATAAACTTATAGCTTTCACAAAACATCACAAAATTATACACAATTACAAAAAATTTAATAAAGTATTCATTTACGCCTCTTAGTATTTTTGGTCTATAGTTTTATAATTACTATATATACACTTAATATAATTAAATTAAAGCATAAAAAATATAATCATTATAATATAAAGCTGCTCATAACGACTTTCTAATTCAGAAAGTTCAGAAAACTAATTTCAGTATTACATATAACTATATACAATACATATATTTGATGTTGTTTAACGATAATATTTTAATTATTTTATTTACTGTCTACTTTATTAAATAGTAGGTGCATAGTAGGTACGGTTCACTTTATTAAATAATTGGTGAACTATTAAATAATTGGTGGCTGTATCGCTTAATCAAACAAAATGATTCAGCAAGAAATGTGTATGATTTGTTAGAATTATAAGAAAGTCAGCTAGCGTTAACATCATAATGCACATAGATCTTGTAATCACGCAAAATAGTACAGCAAGAAATGTGTATAAGTTGTTAGAAGTACAAGAAAGTCAGCTGGTGTTATCACCATAATTTTACAGTAAATATTTCTTTGGAATAGAGCTAATATATAAAGAGCTATATTAATCAGTATATAAAAGCTATAAAATAATCGCTATATATTATTATATTATTATTATATTATAGAGCTGTATTAATCACTGTCATTCGCCGCCAGATGGTAGTACTAGAGCTTTAATCTTTGTAGAACCATTAATGAATAAATTAAACATATATTTGATGTTGTTTAAAGATATTATTTTAATTATTGTATTTACTGTCCACTTTATTAAATAATTGGTGAACTATTAAATAATTGGTGGCTGTATCGCTTAATCAAACAAAATGATACAGCAAGAAATGTGTATGATTTGTCAGAATTACAAAAAAGTCAGCTAGCGTTAACATCATAATTTTACAGTCAATATTTCTTTTTTGCAATAGAGCTAATATAATGTTCTCTTCTTATTTTTTTTAAATATTAAGTACAAATAATTATTATGTATTAATACAGTGTCACTAGTTGCTATCTTCTTTACACTGATTATATCTTCGACAAATTTCACAATATATCCCTAATGTGTAATGAAACATTTTAAAACAATTTCACATCTTTTGCTATTTGGCGATCGCAGCGGACTTTAATTATAATTCCATTACCTGTGTCGTTATCTTTATCCTGTTAATTACGGAAATTTATTTCTTTGCTTAAACTAACTATAGTCTCTATCTCAAAGAATCATAATATCCACTAATAGTTATTCGTTATCCATAAATGACACTTATCATTTTATGAATATTCTATTAAATTGATAATTCTATTAAATTAATTGTTTTTATGTTTTGTTTAAGCACACACACAATCCACACAGTCATGCATATATATATATATATATATATATATATAATATATATATGTTAAATGTATTGATGTATATGTATGTAAGGAAAAGTTAACGAGATAGGGAAGCTAATGTAGGTATTTTTTCTAAAACTCCAAATACGGCAGAGAAAATTATCAGGGGTTTTC
>CM063506.1:57477493-57497493 GCA_032207245.1 Pardosa pseudoannulata | reverse complement strand
AAATGTATAATTATATCCAAATGGAATAGAACAAATAATATATCTATAAATTATTGCCATCTTCCCATTCTAACAATTTTCTTATGATCTAATGCAGCACCAATTTGTAAGCTTTTACTATTCACGGTTTATTATTTATATTTATTGCATGGTATGTCATGCTATTTTACATTATATGTTTTACTGATTTAGAAATAAACATATACACCATTATATGAGGAATTTTGCAGTCTAATAATGCGTCACTGCAATAAAATTTTTCTTATTTATTTTGTTAAACATTATTCATGTACCAATATAAATAATTCATTTAGCTACTACATAAAAGCAATATTACACAAATAACAAAAATACTTAATTCTCAGTATAGGTATTTTTAAAATTTATACATATAAACTATCGTCAATAAATACATAAGAGTTTTACTCTATCTTAGAGAGATATTATTACTATATCGCAGAAACATATTATTTCTATATCTTAGTGAATTTACATTAGGATATAGTAAGGAAGGACAGTGACGTTGGGGTAGCGCTTCGCGCTCTCACAACACAGGTCCGAGTTTCGATCCCTGGTCTGTGCAAAGTTGACTCAGTCTTTCATCCCTACATTGGGTAGATGAACTAAGGACCACTGAACTAAGGGCACTGTAGGTCCTGGCCTCCTAGGGGTTGTTGCGCCGAAGAGATTATATACTAATGATATAACGTTTACATGTTATACTCAACTTTTTTAACTTTTTGTATTTGACTCTTCTCCAGTTTAAAAAATGTAATAATCTTGAATCCTAGAGTATACGTAACATTTTAATATTCCTAGCAATAATTTGCAATATAAAATCAAAATTATACAAAAAAAAATTTAAACTAGGATCTTAATATAACTATTTCTTGAAAATTCTACTAAAGGTTTTACATTTAAACTATCGTAAATAAATTCATGAGAATTTTATTACATAAAGATATACTACACATATACACGTTTACATATTCTTTATAATTTTTTATATTTAACTTTTTTCTAATTCAAAAAGTCTAATAACCTTAAATCACAGTGTCAGTTGAAGTTAATTATTAGTTTCTAGAGACAATATCATAACCAATAATGCACAAGTTTTGGTGAATTTTATGCTATAAATTGTTCGGTTTCATTCATATAATTATATAGATTTATTACTGAGTCATCTCATTAATACAGAAACATTAATGTACATATAAAAGAAAAACAAATCCCCATATAAATTAGGATTATAATATAGCTAGTAATTACTTATATTCTAACTGTATAACTAGCAATCCATTTATGATTTAAGAGAGCAACATATTTAGTTTTTACAAGCCTTTTACAGGCTTCAGATTGTTATTAATACTATATTTTGTTCTTTTTTTCCTTTTCTATACTTTTACATATTTAAAGGATAAAGTATACCACACTAAAGTAATTATATAGTCAATTTTTGGTTTCGATTGGTGATTGTAAAGTCTTAATTGAATATTTTATGTAATTTAATATCTGAATAATTTATGACATTTAGTAATATGTTAATAATTTATGAATTACGTATTGCTCATTCTATCAATCCAAAAAGCCTAATAATCTTAAATCACAGTGTCAGTTTATGTTAATTATTAGTTTCTACGGACAATTCCATAACCAATAATGTACCAGTTTTGTTGAATTTTATGCTATAAATAGTGCATATTTATTTATATAACTACATAGATTTATTACTGAGTCATTTCATTAATACAGAAATTAGTGTACAATTAAAAGAAAAACAAATCATTATACAAATTAGGATTTTAATTTAGCTAATAATTACTTATATTCTAACTGCTTAACTAGCAAACCATTTATGATTTAAGAGAGTTGTATTTGGATAAAACTTTTTTTACAGGCCTCAGTTTGTTATTAATACTATTTTTGTTCTATTTTTTTTCCTTTTCTATACTTTGCATGTATAAAAAGGATAAAATATACTACACTATAAGTAATTATATATTTTTTGGTTCCTAATGATGATTGTAAAGACTTAATTAACTATTTTATGCAATTTAACATGAGCATAATGAATAATTTATGAAATCTAGTAACATTTTAATAATTTCACACAATTAGGATAAATATACATTTAACATTCCTATACCGTTTTTTAGAATATTCTATGAAATTTAATACATATAAACTATTGGAAATAAATTTGTAAATATTCATATACATTAATCTACTCTAAAAAAATGGTCACATCACACTAAAAACAACCTTTTCTCTGTAAAACTTTTTTTACTGAGTATATTGAAACAGTACAGGACAGGATTAATAATATATCAAGACTTTCTTTATCATCCTCCTTCGAAATTGATGGTCTAATAATCTTATGTAATTTAAAAGAATTTTATATCCAGTAAATTAAAACCTATTACTTTGCTCTGAGAGAAGATAAATAATATTTCAATCAGTTTTTTTAAAAGCTTTCAAATATTTGACTTTCTAGGAAACTCTTAGTAGTTTAATAGACTAACAATTTGAAAATAATTTCTCTCCAAAGTTTAATAATTTGTAAATATTTCTTAATATTAATAATTTTCACCGTATACTTTTACAGATCTACAAGGAAAAATTATACCGCCATACATGTGATTCTATAAATAAAAAATGCACTACTTTAGGAGAATTATATAATATTTATTATTATATATTATTCTTAGAATTAAACTAAAATAGAAGTAAATTATTATATATGATTTCCTAGATAAAGAAATTGTACTAAAATTGGTATTTGTAAGTTAGTAGAAATAAAGTTATTAAAATTTCATTGTGTTAAGTTATATTGAAAATAATATTTAACTCAAATAAAAAGTACAATTTTTGTAAAACTTTTATACCCAAAAAAATTAAAACTCATATGTTTTTTTTGAATGGACAAATGTTATTTCAGGCAGTTATCTGATATCATTCAACTATATGACTTTATAGTAATCTTCTTATGATTTTATAGATTCAATAATTTTTAATTTTATTGATTTGCAAAATGAAAAAATGTATCATTTAAAAATAATTTCTCTAAAATAAAAGCACAGTTCTTTCGGTGAACATGATTGCATTAATTGTTTAATATTTCTCGCTTAATTAAACAAATTTATAACTGGCCATTCCATTAATAAAGAAACAATATTGCAGACTTAAAACAAAAATAAATCTTCATATACTTTTCCTAGAAAATACTCCTAAAATTGATACATACGAACCGGCGGGAATGAATTCATAAAACTTTTATTACATTAAGATATATTAAAAATAATCTTTACCTCACACTAAAGCCTAAAATATTCAGCGAAGCATTTTATATCCAGTAAATTAAAACCTATAACTTTGTCCTAAGAGAAAATTAATAATATTTCATGCAGTTTTTTTAACATCATTAAAATATTTTACTTTCTACTAAACTCCAAGTGTTTTAATAGACCACCAATTTGAAAATTATTCCTCACCAAAGTTTAATAACTTGTAATTATTTCTTAACTTTTTAAGTATTTTTCCCATATACTTTTACAGATCTACAAGGGAAAATTATACCGCCATACATGTAATTCTATAAACTAAAAATGCACTCCTTTGGGATGATAATAATATATTATTTGTTATTATATATTATTCTTAATATTAAACTAACTAAGCTATTCTCTCTATATAAAATCAATATTCTGAAGTAAAAAGAAAAGTAAATTTTCATATGTTTTTCTATATAAGTTCTACTACAATTGGTATACATAAGCTCGTAGAAATAAAATCGTTAACATTTGATTGAGTTAAGTTATATTGAAAAGGATATTTAACTCAAATCAAAAGTACAGTTGTTGTCAAAGTTTTTATACCCAAAAAATTAATACTCAAAAGTTTTTTTTAGATTGGACAAATAGTATTTCAAGCAGTTCTCTAATATCATTCAACTGTTTGACTTTTTAGTAATCTTCTTATGATTTAATAGATTACCAATTATAAAAATTTACATTCTAAAGTTCAATAACTAGTAGTTTTTACTTAAATTATTGTATAATTTCACATTTTATTGATTTGCAAAAGGAAGAAATATATCATATTAAAAAAACTTTTCTAATGTAAAAGAAGAGCTCTTTTGGTGAACATGATTCCATTAATTATGTATTATGTCTCCTTTAATTAAACAAATTTATAACTGGCCATTCCATTAATAAAGAAACAATATTGCAGACTTAAAACAAAAATAAATCTTCATATACTTTTCCTAGAAAATACTCCTAAAATTGATACATACGAACCGGCGGGAATGAATTCATAAAACTTTTATTACATTAAGGTATATTAAAAATAATCTTTACCTCACACTAAAGCGTACAATATTCTACGAAACATTTTATACCCAGTAAATTAAAACCTATAACTTTGTCCTGAGAGAAGATTAATAATATTTCAAATAGTTTTTTAACATCATTAAAATATTTTACTTTCTAGTAAACTTTTAGTGGTTTAATAGACTACCAATTTGAAATTTATTCCTCGCCAAAGTTTAATAACGTGTAATTATTTCTTAACTTATTAAGTATTTCCTCCATATACATTTACAGATCTACAACTGAAAATCAAATCATACCGCTATACAAGTAATTCTACAAACTAAAAATGCACTACTTTGGGATAATAATATATTATTTGTTATTATATATTATTCTTAATATTCAACTAACTAAGCTATTCCCCAGTATGAAAGCAATATTCTATAATTAAAGGAAGAGTAAATATTTATATATGTTTTCCTAGATAATTAAATTCTACTAAAATTGGTATCTATAAGCTATGGAGATAAAATGGTTAAAATTTTACTGTATTAAAAAAACTCAAAAGAATATTTAACTCGAATCAAAGTGTACAATTTTTCAAAATTGTAAGTCAAAATTCAAAATTCTATACCCCAAAAATTAAAACTCATATATTTTATGAGAATGGACAAATAATATTTCAAGCAGTTCTTGAATACCATTCAACTATTTGACTTTATAGTAATCTCCTTATGATTTAAGAGATTACCAATTTAAAAAAAAATTAAACTCTAAAGTTTCATAACTAGTAGTTTTTACTTAAATTATTGTATAATTTCACATTTTATTGATTTGCAAAAGGAAGAAATATATCATATTAAAAAAACTTTTCTAATGTAAAAGAAGAGCTCTTTTGGTGAACATGATTCCATTAATTATGTATTATGTCTCCTTTAATTAAACAAATTTATAACTGGGCTATTCCATTAATATAGAAACAATATTGCAGACTTAAAACTAAAATAAATCTTCATATAATTTTTTAAGAAAATACTCCTAAAATTGATACACACGAACCGGCGGGGATGATTTCATAAAACTTTTATTACATTAAGATATATTAAAAATAATCTTTACCTCACACTAAAGCCTAAAATATTCAGCGAATCATTTTATATCCAGTAAATTAAAACCTATAACTTTGTTCTGGGGAAAGATTGATAATATTTCAAGCCTTTTTTTAACATCATTCAAATATTTTACTTTCTAGTTAACTCCTAGAGGTTTAATAGACCACCAATTTGAAAATTATTAATCGCCAAAGTTTAATAACGTGTAATTATTTCTTAACTTATTAAGTATTTCCTCCATATATATTTACAGATCTACAACTGAAAACTATACCACCATAAAAGTAATTCTAAAAATTAAAAATGCACTACTTTGGGAGAATTTTACACTATTTGTTATTATATATTATTCTTAGTATTAAACTAACTGAGTTATTCCCTCCATATAAAAGTAATATTCTGCAGTAAAAAGAAAAGTACTTTGGGAGAATTATATAATATATGTTATTATATATTATTCATAGAATTAGAATAAAATAAAAGTAAATTATTATATATGTTTTTCTAGATAAAGAAATTCTACTAAAATTTGTATTTTTTAGCTAGTAGAAATAAAGTTGTTAAAATTTGATTCTGTTAAGTTATATTGAAAATAATATTAACTCAAATCGAATATACAATTTTTTTCAAAATTTTATATCCAAAATTTTTATATGTTTTTCTAGATAAAAAAAGTTCTACTAAAATGGTATACATAAGCTTGTAGAAATAAAATGATTAACATTTGATTGAGTTAAGTTATATTGGAAGGAATATTTAACTCAAATCAAAAGTGCAGTTGTCAAAATTTTATAACAAAAAATTAATACTCAAAAGTATTTTTTAGATTGGACAAATAGTATTTCAAGCAGTTCTCTAATATCATTCAAATGTTTCACTTTTTAGTAATCTTCTTATGATTTAATAGATTACCACTTTTAAAAATTTACTTTCTAAATTTTTATAACTAGTAGTGTTTACTTAATTTATCGTATAATTTCACATTTTATTGATTTGCAAAGGAAGAATATATCATTTTAAAATAGGTTCTATAAACTAAAAGCACAGCTCTTTTGGTAAACATGATTCCATTGATTGTATAATATTTCTCGCTTAGTTAACAAATTTAATTAATAAATCGACTATTCCATTAATAAAGAAACAATATAGCAGACTTAAAACAAAAATAAATCTTTTCCTAGAAAATACTCCTAAAATTGATACATACGAACCGGCGGGAATGAATTCATAAAACTTTTATTACATTAAGATATATTAAAAATAATCTTTACCTCCCACTAAAGTGTACAATATTCTACGAAAAAATTTTATACCCAGTAAATTAAAACCTATAACTTTGTTCTGGGACAGGAACAGTTTTATGAACTGCTACAATTTCATATGAAACATGCAGCGTCCCACCGTATTTAATAGCGGCACTCCAAAAATTGCCTGGCCACCCCAGCGGTGAATAACGATAGCCCATCCCACTTTTATAGACCCATAAATTTGCCACACAGCTTAATACATTTTTCCTTACCTATAAATTTTTTTCTCCCTTATATATGAAATAAATAAATTTATACCTCTTATGAATAAAACGAGACAATGATGAATCTCCAAACTGTTGGATACAGTTATTACGGAAATTGTCCTACTTAATACAGTGGTTAGAGGTGTATCGTTCGTTCTTGCCCTTGATGAATGCGTCTCACGCATTAAAACTTCATATATCGTCATATTCATGCGTTCATACTTGTATCACTCCTTCGTGTTATCATCAGTTAAAAAACTTACTTAACAGCTATTTTTTTAGAAATGCGTTGTTACTAAATTTGTTGTGTGGAAGACACAAACTGCTGTAAAAGCAATATTTTTAGCCGTATAAAAATTAATATTTGGCCATATTTACGAGTTCAAAGAAATTTCTATATCGTGTGGCCCTTTTAATACAAACATAGTTTACTAATTTTACAACTTTTCGTAATATATTAGACTAATAATATTCAGTTATTAAGAAGAGTATTTAAAATTTTAGTTTAATATCCAAACTGTTGGATACAGTTTTTACAGAAATTCAATCAGTGATTCTAGAAGTATATATTCCTTCTCATCCTTAATGAATACATTTCACCCATTAAATGTTCATATATCATCATATTCACAAGCTGAAACTTGTATCATTCCTTTGTAAAAAACTTTGTTCAAACTTGTATCATTCATTTAAAAAACGTACTTTACAGCTATTTTTATTTTTGGAAATGCGTTGTTACTAAATTTGTTGTGTGGGAAACGCAAGTTGCTATCAAATAGAAGCAATATTTTTAGATGTAAAAAACTAATGTTTGGTCACATTTACGAGTTCACACATGTTCTTATTTTGTGTGGCCCTCCTAATACTAACGTAGTTCATCATTTTTGCATCTTTTAGTAATGTATAATTTCGATAAATATTTATTTGCTGAGAACAGTATTCAAAATTTTAGTTTCTTATCCAAACTGTTGGATACAGTTAATACGGAAATTGTCCTCTTTCATACAGTGATTAGATAATTATATGTTCCTGCTTACCCTTTATGAATATATTTAACTCATTAAAGCTTCATATATCGTCATATTTTCAAGCTCACACTTGTATCCCTCCGTAGTGCGCTCATGATTTAAAAAGCTTTCTTTATTGCTATTATTTATTTTAGAAATAATACTAAAATTGTACAGCTGTTGAGAAGACTTGTTCTTTCTCGCTCTTGATGAATTCGTCTCAAGCATTCCAACTCCATATATCGTCACATTCAAGAGTTCATATCTGTATCACTCCATTGAGTTATCATCATTAAAAAAACTTACTTCACAGCTATTTTTTAAATGCGCTGTTATTACATTTGTTGAGGGGAAGACGAATGTTGTTGTCAATAAATAATAGTAGTAATAAAGAAAGCTTTTTAAATGATGATCGAACTCAAGATGGATACAAGTTTGAGCATGTGAATATGACGATATATGAAGTTTTAATCAGTAAAATGTATTCATTAAGATACACTTCTCTAATCGCTATATGAAAGAGAACATCTTCCGTATTAACTGTATCCAACAGTTTGGATAATCAAGTAAAGTTTTAAATACTGTTCTCAACAACTAAATATTCTTTAAAATAATACATTACCAAAAGATGTAAAAATGGTGAACTACGTTTGTATCATGAGGCCCCATAAAAAAGAATATATTTGATCACGTAAATATGAAGAAATATTAATTTATTTCTTGTTAAAATTATTGCTAGTATAGCGGTAGAGAAGTACTGTTCGTTCCCGCTCTTGATGACTGCGTCTCAAGCATTTCAACTTCATATACCGTCATATCGTTATACTTGTATCACTCCTTCGTGTTATCATCATTTAAAAAACTTACTTAACAGCTATTTTTTGAAATACGTTGTTACTAAATTTGTAAGACGTAAGTTGCTGTCAATAAATAATAGTAATAAAGAAAGCTTTTTAAATAATGATCGAACTCAAGATGGATACAAGTTTGAGCGTGTGAATGTGACGACATATATAGTTTTAAGGAGTGAAATGCATTCATTAAGGGTGGTAAGAAAAATACACTTCTCTAATCACTGTATGAAGGGAGACAATTTCCGTATTAATTGTATCGAACAGTTTGGATAATCAACTAAAATTTTAAATACTGTCATTAACAACTGAATATTATTTAAATAATACATTACAAAAATATTTCAAAATGGTGAACTTTGTTTGTATCACGAGGTCCCCACAAAAAAGAATATATTTGATCTCGTTCTTTCTCGCCTTTCATGAGAACGTCTCACGCATAAAAACTTCATATATCTTCATATTCATGAGTTCATAGTTGTATCACTTCTTTTTGTTATCGTTTAAAATCTTATTTTATAGCTATTTTTTGTTTTTTTGTAATGCTTTGTTACTAAATTTATTGTGTGAAAATCTCAAGTTGCTGTCAAAAACAAGCAATGTTTTTAGCTGTATAAAAATTAATATTTCGTCATGTTTACCTGCTCAAACATAATTCTGTTTCGTGTGGCCCTCATAACACTATCCATTTTACATCTTTTGAATAATATTCAGTTATTAAGAGTATTTAAAATTTTAGTTTATTATCCAAACTGTTGGATACAGTTTTTACAGAAATTCAATCAGTGATTCTAGAAGTATATATACTTTCTCATCCTTAATGAATACATTTCACCCATTAAATCTTCATATATCGTCATATTCACAAGCTGAAACTTGTATCACTCCTTCGTGTTATCATCATTTAAAAAACTTACTTAACAGCTATTTTTTGAAATACGTTGTTACTAAATTTGTAAGACGTAAGTTGCTGTCAATAAATAATAGTAATAAAGAAAGCTTTTTAAATAATGATCGAACTTATGAGTGACACAAATGGGAGCGTGTGAACATGACGATATATGATATTTTAATGAGTGAAATGTATTTATTAAGGGTGGTAAGAAAAATACACTTCTCTAATCACTGTATGAAGGGAGACAATTTCCGTATTAATTGTATCGAACAGATTGGAAAATCAACTAAAATTTTAAATACTGTTCTCAACAAATGAATATTCTTTAAAATAAATACATTACCTAGAGATGTAAGAATAGTGAACTATATTTGTATCACGAGGTCCCTACAAAATAAGAATATGTTTGAACTCTTAAATATGATGAAATATTATTTTTTATACAGCTAAAAGTGTTGCTTGTTATATTTACGTGTTCAAGTATATTCCTATTTTGTGCGGTCTTCATAATACAAACATAGTTCACCATTTTTACACCTTTTATTAATTTATTATTTTAAAGAATATTCATTTGTTGAGAACAGTATTTAAAATTTTAGTTGATTTTCCAATCTGTTCGATACAATTAATACGGAAATTGTCTCCCTTCATACAGTGATTTGAAAAGTATATATTACTTCTCCTCCTTAATGAATACACTTGACACATTAAAGCTTCATATATCATCATATTAATATGCTCAAACTTGTATCAATTCTTTGTGTTATCATCATTTAAAACACTTACTTAAAAGCTATTTTTTTGAAAAAGTTGTTACTAAATTAGTTATGTGGAAGACGCAAGTTGCTGTCAAAAACAAACAATATTTTTAGCTGTATAGAACTTACTATTTGGCCATATTTACGCGCTCAAACAAATTTCTATATCTCTTGGCCCTCATAATATAAACATAATTTACGATTTTTACAACTTTTTGGTAATGGATTAGATTAATAATATTAGGTTGGTAAGAAGAATATTTAAAGTTTTAGTTGATTATCCAAACTATTCGATACAGTTTTTACAGAAATTCATACAGTGGTTCTAGAAGTATATAATCCTTCTTATCCTTAATACATTTCACGCATTATAGCTTCATATATTGTCATATTCACACACTGAAACTTGTATCACTCCCATCTGTTATCATTATTTACAAAACGTACTTTATAACTATTGTTTTAGAAATGCGTTGTTTCTAAATTTGTTATGTGTAAGACGCAAGTTTCTATGAAATACAATCAATACATTTAGCTGTATAAAAACTAATATTTCGTCACATTTACGAGTTCACACATATTCTTATTTTGTGTGGCCCTCCTAATACTAATGTAGTTCATCATTTTTGCATCTTTTAATAATGTATAATTTCGATAAATATTTAGTTGTTGAGAAAAGTATTTAAAATTTTAGTTGATTATCCAAACTGTTGGATACAGTTATTACAGAAATTCTCCTTTTTATACAATATGATTTAGTTGATTATCCAACAGTTAATACGAAAATTGCTCTTTTTCATACAGTGATTAGAGAATTATATGTTTTTGAACACCCTTAATGAATACATTTCACTCATTAAAATTTCATATATCGTCATATTCTCAAGCTCAATGTTGCATCATTTAAAAAGCTTTCTTTATTACTATTATTTATTTTGGAAATAATACTAAAATTGTATAGCGGTAGAGAAGTACTGTTCGTTCCCGCTCTTGATGACTGCGTCTCAAGCATTTCAACTTCATATACCGTCATATCGTTATACTTGTATCACTCCTTCGTGTTATCATCATTTAAAAAACTTACTTAACAGCTGTTTTGGAGAGAAATGAGTTGTTATTAAATTTGTTGTGTGGAAGACGCAAGTTGCTGTCAAAAAAATTGATTTAATAAAGAAAACTTTTGAAATGATGATGAGGGATACGAGTGTGAGATTGTGAATATGACGATATATGAAGTTTTAAAGAGTGAAATGTATTCATTAATGATGGTAAAAAAAAATACACTTCTCTAATCCCTGTATGAAAGAGGACAATTTCCGTATTATTTTTAAAATAAATAATAGTAATACAGAAAGCTTTTTAAAAAATGATCGGACACATTAGGGATAGAAGTGTGAGATTGTGAATATGACGATATATGAAGCGTTATATATGAGTTAAATGTATTCATTAAGGGTAGGCAGAAACATATAACTATCTAATCACGATATGAAAGAGGACAATTTCCTTATTAATTGTATCCAACAGTTTGGATAATCAACTAAAATTTTAAATACTTTTCTCAACAACTAAATATTTATCCAAATTATACATTACTAAAAGATGCAAAAATGATGAACTACGTTAGTATTAGGAGGGCCCCAAAAAAAGAATATATTTGATCGCGTAAATACGAAGAAAAATTAATTTTTTACAGTTAAAAGTGTTGCTAGTACAACGATAGAGAAGTATTAGTCGTTCTCGCCCTTGTTGAATGTATCACACGCATTAAAACTTCATATATCACCATATTCATGAGTTCGTACTTGTATCACTCCATCGTGTTATCATCATTTAAAAGACTTTCTTAACAGCTATTTTTTGGAAATGTGTTGTTATTAAATTCATTGTGTGGAAGACGGAGGTTTCTTTCAATAAACAATTGTAATAATGAAAGGTTTTTAAATGGTGATCGAAATCAAGAGGGATACAAGTGTGAGAGTGTGAATATGTCTACATATGGAGTTTTAATGAATGAAATTCATTAATGGTGGTCAGAAACATGCACTTCTCTATTCACTGTATGAAAGAGGAAAGTTTTTTGTATTAACTGTATTCAACAGTTCGGATAATCAACTAAAATTTTAAATACTATTCTCAAAAAATTTATATTCTTTAAAATAATACATTACCAAAAGATGTAAAAAGGGTGAACTATGTGTCGCTCGGGCCCTACAAAATAAGAATATGTTTGAACTCTTAAATATGATGAAATATTATTTTTTATACAGCTAAAAGTGTTGCTTGTCTTATAAACAGCTAGACAAAGTTATTATGGAAATTCTCCTCTTAATCTATCCCTTCTTTGTGTGATCATAATTTAAAATGCTTACGTTATTTTTATTATTTACTCTGAAAATGAATCCTTACTAAATGAGTAGCATGGTATGCAAAAGCTGCATCCAAATACAAACAATATTTCAGCTATATAAAAAGCAACATGTCGTTAGACACGGTCAAACTTATATTTCTATTAAGCGTGGACTTCATACTAGAAACATAGTTCATTATTTTTATATCTTTTAGTAATGAATTTATGTATAAGATTCAAGTGGTTGTGAAATGTATTCAAAATTTTAGATGAATGTTCAAACAGCTGAATAGAGTTATCACGAAAATTGTTCTACTTAATACAGCGGTAAGAGAAGTATTATTTCTTCTCATTCTTAATGAATACATTTCACGCATTAAAACTTCATATTTCGTCATATTCATGTTTTCATACTTGTATGCGTTCATACCTTTGTGTTATCATCATTTAAAGAGCTTAGTTTATTTCTATTATTTATTTTGGAAAATTGTTTTTAATTTGTTCTATAGAAGACGCAAAGTTGCTGTCAGATCAAGCAACACTTCAGCTATATAAAAATTAATATTTGTTAGTTTACGCGTTCAAATTTATATTCCTATTTTATGAAGAACTCATGCTAGAAATATAGTTCACGATTTTTGCATCTTCCGGTAATGACTTGTTTTTCAGAAGTTTGAAGTTGTTGAGAATCCTATTCAAAAGTTTACATAAGCGTCCGAACTGTTGAATATATTTATTACGAAAATTGTCATCTTTAATATAGCGGTTAGAAAACATTCGTCTTTCTCGCCTTTAATACGTACGTCATAAGCATTAAAACTTCATATATCTTTATGTTAAGACACTCAAACTCGTATTTTGTCTTTATGTGGAAAATTATTTAAACAGCTTACTTCATTACTATCATTTTTTTAATGAATTGTTACTAGATTTGTTGCGTGGAATACGGAATCTTCTACCAAATACAAGCAACATTTCATCTATATAAAAATTAATATTTATTCATAATTACGCTCTGAAGCTTACTTTCCTATTTTATGTGGTGAACTTATTAAAGCGGTTAGAAAAGATAGGTCCTTATCGCCTTTGATACATAGGTCACAAGCATTAAAACTTCATATATCTTTATGTTCAGACGTTCAAACTCGTAATTCTTCTTTGTGCGGAATATCATTTAGAAAGCTTACTTTATTACTATTCTGTTATTGAATCAATTGTTACTAGATTTGTTGCATGGAAGACGGAAGCTTCTACCAAATGCAAGCAACATTTTATCTATATAAAAATTAATATTTATTCATAATTACGCTCTGAAGCTTACTTTCCTATTTTATGTGGTGAACTTATTAAAGCGGTTAGAAAAGATAGGTCCTTATCGCCTTTGATACATAGGTCACAAGCATTAAAACTTCATATATCTTTATGTTCAGACGTTCAAACTCGTAATTCTTCTTTGTGCGGAATATCATTTAGAAAGCTTACTTTATTACTATTCTGTTATTGAATCAATTGTTACTAGATTTGTTGCATGGAAGACGGAAGCTTCTACCAAATGCAAGCAACATTTTATCTATATAAAAATTAATAATTATTCTTAATTACGCTTTGAAACTTACATTCCTATTTTATGTGGTGGACTTATTAAAGCGGTTAGAAAAGATTGGGCCTTCTCGCCTTTGATACATAGGTCACAAGCATTAAAACTTCATATATCTTCATGGTCAGACGTTCAAACTCGTAATTCTTTTTTGTGTGGAATATGATTTAAAAATCCTACTTTATTACTATTCTTTTTTGAATGAATTGTTACTAGATTTGTTGCGGGGTAGACGGAAGTTTCTACCAAATACCAGCAACATTTCAGCTATATAAAAATTAATATTTATTCATAATTACGCTCTGAAACTTACATTCCTATTTTATGTGGTGGACTTATTAGAAACATAGTTCACTATTCTGGCATCTTTTATTAACGAATTGTAGAAAATTCAAGTTTTTAATAAATGCATTTATAATTCTAGATCAAAATCTAAAATGTTGTATACTGTTAATACGGAAATTATTCTTGTTGATACAGCCGTTAGAGAAGCGTTGCTCATTCTAATTCTTAAAACGTCTCATTCATTAAAACTTCATATAAGGCTATATAAACAAGTTTAAACATATATCTATCCCTTGTGTGATCATCTTCTTAAAACTTTACTTTATTACTCTATTGTATTTTGGAAATGAATTGTTGCTAAATTTGTTACGGAAAAGGTGGAATCTGCTGCTAAATGCAGACAACATTTCAGTTACATAAAAAGCAATATTTCGTCATATTTATTCAATGAAACTTACATTCTTCTATAGTGTAGACTTCATACTAGAAACATAGTTCATTATATTTACAGCTTTTGGTAACTAATTGTTTTGTAGAAGATTCAGGTTTATTTAGAAACGTATTCAAAATTTAGATAAATATCCAAAATGTTGGGTGTGAGAGGGCAGCTATGTTTAGGTTTGAGAAACTGATTTGCTCGTCGCACTCACATGTTGTGGGTTGAATGCCCAAGTTTTTTTCGCAACTCCAGGAAGCGTGTGGTGTGGCCAGAGAAAATAAGTGCACTTAAACTTCACCAAGTTTTGGAGAATTGCGATTGGTCTCCAGGAGGCGATTCAGGACTATACTTGGAGTTCCGGTCCTTCTGGGCAGAGCCGGAAAAGGACGCATTGTAAAAAGGACAATGGAACAACGAACAGGATAATGGAAAAAGTGTAGGGTTGCCTGAGTCCAAAGAAGGAAGGAAAAGAATGCAGTGTTCTCTTGGACTTTGGCAATTTTTTTAGGCGTAGCACGTGGAGTGCTCCTTTTACTTTTTTATTTTTATATATATTTTTTGCATATTTTCTTGTCGTTTCTTCTAAGTTTAAACATTGTAATATAGAACAGTGGTACTATACTATAATGAAAAGTAATGTAAAGCAACTTGGGGTTATCAATGTCTTCGAAGTGACAATGCAATGTACTACACCACAACATTGGGTATAACTGTTTGGTTAAGGATAAGTGCCCCCTTATTAAAAATATTAGAGAAGAATTGTTCTTCCTCGCCCTTCATAAATAAGGCTCAAGCATTAAAATTTCATATATCGTCATATTCAAAAATTTACACTTGTATCACTCCTTTAAAGGATCATCATTTAAAAAGCTTACTATTATTTATTTTAAAAAAGGATTGTTACTAAATTTGGCGTGTGGAAGTCGAAAGTTGCTGCTAAATACGAGCAACATTTCAGCTATGTAAAAATTATTATTTTGTCATATTTACACCTTGAAACTTATAGTCCTGTTTTGTGTGGACCTTATACAATAAATATAGTTGACTATTTTTGCATCTTACTGTTGGGTTAAGGAGAAGTACCCCCTTATTAAAAATATTAGAGAAGAACTTTTCTTTCTCGCCCTTCATAAATACGGCTCACGCATTAAAATTTCATATATCGTCATATTGAAAAATTAAAACTTGTATCACTCCTTTAATTGATCATCATCTAAAAAAACTTACTATTATTTATTTTAAAAAGGGATTGTTACTAAATTTGGTGTGTGGAAGACGAAAGTTGCTACTAAATACGAGCAACATTTCAGCTATGTAAAAATTATTATTTTGTCACATATACACCTTGAAACTTATATTCCTGTTTTGTGTGGACCTTGTAAAATAAATATAGTTGACTATTTTTGCATCTTTTCGTAATGAATTGTTTTGTAAAAGATTAAAATTGTTGAGAAACATATTTAAAATTTTGGATGAAAATCCAAACTGTTGCATACATTATTAAAAAAACTGGCCTTCTTGAGACATCATTTAGATAAGTATTTTGGACCTTTATCTATATGTCTAACGAATAAAACTTCAGATATTGTTATATTCTTGAGTTCATAATTGTATCCCTCATTTGTACGATAATCATATAAAAAATTTCTTATAAAAGTAGTTCTTACTAATTTTATTGAAAGGAATACAAATTAAGATCAATTAAGATAAAGCAACAATTAAAGCCCAAAAAATTAATATTTTCTTATACTATCACGTTTAAAATGTTAACGGTATATGAATAAACTTATTACACTGTTATTATTTACTTTGGTAATGAGCAGTTAAAAAATTCATTGTGTGAAAGACGAAAGTTTCTGTCCAATAAAAACAACACTTCTGGTACATAAAACTCAATATTTCGTTACATTTGAACGTTAAAATTTATATTTATCTGTTGTGTATCTGTCATACTAGAAACATATTTCACTTAATTTACATATTTGTGTATTGAATTGTTAGTAAATTGTTTTGTAAAAAGATTTAAATTGTACAGAAACGTATTGAAAATTTGAGCGGCATATCCATAAAGACGCAAGTTGCTCACAAATACAAGCAACATTTCTACTATATGTTGCTTGTATTTGTCAGCTTGTATTCGATAAACGCATTACACTGTTATTATTTACTTTGGTAATGAGTAGTTACAAAGTTTATTGTGTGAAAGACGCAAGTTTCTTTCCAATAAAAACAACATTTCAGGTATGTAAAACTCAATATTTCGTTACATTTGAGAGTTAAATTTATATTCGTCTGTTGTGTATCCCTCATTCTAGAAGCTTAGTTCACTATATTTACATATTTGGGAAGGAATTGTTAGTAAATTGTTTTGTAAAAAGATTTAAATTGTACACAAACGTATTGAAAATTTGATCAGCATATCCATAAAGACGCAAGTTGCTCACAAATACAAGCACATTTCTACTATATGTTGCTTGTATTCAATAAACTTATTAAACTGTTATTATTTACTTTGGTAATGAGTAGTTACAAAATTTATTGTGTGAAAGACTCAAGTTTTTGTCCAATAAAAACAACATTTCTGGTATATAAAACTCAATATTTCGTTACATTTGAGAGTTAAATTTATATTCGTCTGTTGTGTATCCCTCATTCTAGAAGCTTAGTTCACTATATTTACATATTTGAGAATGAATTGTTAGTAAAATGTTTTGTAAAAAGATTTAAATTGTACAGAAACGTATTGAAAATTTGAGCAGTATGTCCATAAAGACGCAAGTTGCTCACAAATACAAGCAACATTTCTACTATATGTTGCTTGTATTTGTCAGCTTGTATTCGATAAACTTATTACACTGTTATTATTTACTTTGCTAAGGAGTAGTTACAAAATTTATTATGTGAAAGAGGCTAGTTTCTGTCCAATAAAAACATTTCTGGTATATAAAACTCAATATTTCGTTACATTTGAATGTTAAAATTCTTATTTCTCTGTTGTGTATCTGTCATACTAGAAACATATTTCAATATATTTACATATTTGTGTATTGAATTGTTAGTAAATTGTTTTGTAAAAAGATTCAAATTGAACAGAAACATATTGAAAACTTGAGCAGTATGTCCATAAAGACGCAAGTTGCTGATAAATTCAAGCAACATTTCTGCTATAGGAAAAATTAATATTTCATTATATTTATACGTTCAATCTTATTTTCTTCTTTGTGTAATCTATATCATAATTTTACAGCTTTTTTTAAATGAATTATTACTAAAATTGTTACTTGAAGGATTCAAGTTATTGAAAAAAAGTAAGCACATTTGTAGTAATTAATCTAAATAATTGGTAAGTACATTCAATAAATAATTGTTAAATTGCTATGCAACATTTTATCTTATTAAAGACGTGGTGTACATTTAAAATTAATTGGATATACTAAATATATTAACAAGTAATTGCATTTTCTTAAAAGTAAAATAATGTGAATAAATGATACGTGTACAAGATTCAAAATATGAAAATTAATGTCAATCCTAGCTTCATGTAGACCTAGTTACAATTTTATATGAATGATATCATATTATATTAACATATGGATTATCATTAACGTTTGATGTAGATAAGTTTTCTGCACAATATATGCATTTTTTCCACATAACTTTTTCAATTATTATAACTTATATATTTAAAAAGTTTTGCTCGCTAAATATTTTATTCTATTATTAATGCAATTTATGTTTGCTCATTATGTGTTTTAGATTTCAACATTTAGCCATTGCTACCTACTTTCAATCCTTTTAATCTTTTGTAATCCTCCTTTTAATTCATAATGGCAAATTTAATAATTTCAAATTATTAAGAATTAATTAAGGATTAATAATTTGTAAATTACAATTATTCATTACGCTTTAAAAGATAAAACATTTCTCTTATTGAAAATTTTATTATTAATAAGATAAGAATAACTGTCCGAATATACTCCATTATTTTTCTCACTTTGTATTCCCTGTTGTATGTATATTATGTTACTTGATTACTATATTGTTTACTTTGTAAGTTAATATTACAAGTGCTGTAAACTGTGTGTCATATTTAAGGACAAATAGTGCATATTTTTTCAATAAAATCTTAAATCTAGTAAATAATGTACCTCGAAATATTATAATAACTGTACTTATTATAATAAAATATAATAGAGATATAATACAATCTAATATAAAAACACTGGCGTTAAGGATGTATTAATGTAAAGTATACATTTACTATCGAAAAAAATTATACTTTTTAGAGTATTTTTTCTTAAGATAATTTCTTACGATAGTTAACTTTAAAATTATTGATTGCTAATGAAAATAATTCCATCAATTAAAATGTAAGATTTATTAACATTTTATAAATCATATTAATAAAACTTTAATTTAAAATTTTAAAAATATAATATTTTGTATAGTTTTGTAAGATATTTAAAACCACATACATAAAATTAGAAATTTAAGTCGAACTAAGGGACTTACATGTTTGTGACACCTAAACACACGATGTAAATAATAAATTATTTTCAGTAATAAATTAAGTGTTAATATTTCACTCTTTTGATGTCTTCAGTTATTTCAATATTCATTAAATTTGGTTATCTTTTCATTTAATTTCAGCATAAAATATTTACTAATAATATACAAAAACGAACTGTATTTAATTTACAATTAAAGCAAGCAAGCAAATAATTAAAAGTAATACATTTTAATTAAAGAACTGGATACTAATAAAAACGATGTCTTTTTTGCAATAGGATAATTTAGAATAAATTTATTAAATATGTATTTAATAATGCAACGGAAAGATCATTTCATTATTTTGATATCCAAAAATTAACGTCAAAAAC
>CM063506.1:57462493-57469993 GCA_032207245.1 Pardosa pseudoannulata | reverse complement strand
TTACCACCTGTGTTGTAGAATAAAATTTAAGAGGATGCGTTCCATTATAAGCAACTCGATAATTCTAATTTAGATGACAACATTTACAGGTAAATAATAATAAGAATACATGTGCATTCTCATTCGATACGATAAACATTGAATATCCATCCTCTTTAGTTATGATCCATTATTAAATATTTTTACCTCTCATATATGTAAAATAAAATATACCTCCCGTGTAAATATTATACCAGGTCATACGTTGTACCACTTTAAAGTAATATTTGATATTTAAATTCAAAATTCCAAGAATGATAAAATTAATTTACGGACTACTTCAATCATGATTTCTTAAAATTTAATTATAGATAGTTAATAATGGTTATATTATTTCCATGCAATAAAACTTAGATTGATATTCTCAGTGCTACAGTATACAAATGATAATCTACTACTGCGATTTGGAGTTATAGGTTAATAGACTGAAAATTAATAGGATTTATTTTTATTAAAAAGTAAATAATTCTCCATTACGCGATCTCAGTTATAAAAAATAAGAATTCGAATTAATCAAGTACATTTAACGCTAAATAATTTTTTAGTGTTGTATGATCCAAGCAATATAAATGTTTCTTATAAAATATTAACTTAAGGTATTCTTCTACTTTTCACATCCGTTTTTGTAAAACATGCCAAATATAACTTAATATATTTTTTATATGTAAGGATATATAAAAAACTTTCGTTGATAGATAATATAATTTATTATTATTAATTATATTTCAACTATTCATTGAAATGTATGAAATTTCAGAAAAAATAAAAATTAATTTAGTAACTACGCATGTTACTTCACTTATGCTCTGTTAAAATTTACTTAAAAAAAACTAAAAAATATTTATATTATTTGAGTGTATTAAAATTAGATTAATCTTTACAGATCTAATTTTACAAATGGAAATCTGTTTTGTTGAAGTTTAAATGAAAACCTTACAATTTGTTATATTATTTGTATGTATTAAAATTAGACAAATCTTCTCAAATCCAAACTATACAAATGGAAATCTACTACCTTGGGTATGGGATGAAAGACATCTGTTTTAAGAAGTAAACAATTCTAAATTATACGATTTCATTTATATGAAAATAATTGTATGACTAAGCAAGTAAATTCATTAGAAAATTTTTCATTTGTGTGATAAAAGATTACTTTGCGGAGATTTCAGGTAAATACATAAAACCTTTTTCATCTCTTTATAAAACCACGAAGCAATCAGAACAAAATCGGTATAATGAAATATGTCAATTAACAAATACAAAAAAAATTTAAAAACGAATTTATATCTTAAAATAAAGTACTTTACAAGACTAAATCAGACACTTTTAACAGGTCTTTTAACATCTAAATTCTTTATAGTCTCAAACTGCTATATAAAGAATATTTAGGTGTGCAACTAATGTGTATATGTTTTATTTAATCAAATGTCTTGAAATACTAGATAAAATTATAGAAATACTAGACGACCCGACAGACGTTGTACTGCTTTAACGCTGTAAATTCAAAAATTGTAAAATGTTTTTAAATAAGTTATAAATTGGACTGTTTCGATGGAAACGTAACGAAAAAAATTATTATAAAAATATTTGATGACACCATTCGTGTTTACATTAAATTAAAATTACCACATCTCCTGTACGGGGATTTGATCCTGGAAGTTCTCGTACTGAATCCAGTTGCTCTAACCACTGTCAGTGAAGGGTTTCAAGCGGCATTAGAATAATCTCAATAATTGCGCAATATTTAGAAACATATGTATTAACAGATAAAACTGAAATTGATCTCAAAACTATATAAAATGTATGTAAAACACTGAAACCGTTTCCTAATTTGATGTTCAGGAACTGACTAAAATTTGAATGAAATTAGACTTATATAACTAATTGCTGATTAAAAAACATTGCTTATTTTATATAACTAATGACTCATTAAACACTAATTGAATATTGAATTATTCGAGTGATATTAATTCATTTTATAGGTAATACACAGAGAAAGAATTTTGAAATCTTGTGATATAACATGCAATTTTATAATTTTCTTAATTAAATGATCTGTTATAAATAATAAAGAGGGGTTATTTCGGAATTTTATAAAAGGCTCAGACACGCTTTAACTATCACAAAATTGTTTTACATTTTCAAAAATTATTTAAAACATGATATACACAGACACTATTGCATCCAACACAAAAACTTCTTTAAAAGGTATTACAACATTTTCACCATAAAAATAAAATTCTTCAGAGTAACTATGCAAAATATAATGTAACATTTAAACACAACCTATTCATTTTTATAAGGTTATAAGTAATTCATAAGGAATTTATAATTATGACTCAGGAAATATTTACGAAGCGCGCGTTTGATATTTTAAAACACTGTTTGAGAAAGTGTAAGGTACTCCAACTGCACTGAATTTCGTAAAGATTTCACGTTTTGCAGTTTGATCAAAGATCGTTAGGATTTTTTCTGTTAACAAAGCAATCAGTTTGTAAAAGGTTTTAATATTTTCTTTGTTTCAAAGCTTTGTTTACAGACTCTAGAGTATAGGTGAACAGATTTCTTGAACCTTGAAAGGATTTTAAACATAAAGATTTATAATATAATCTGAACCATTTTCATTATATTTAATATTTTTTATCTTCATTTACATTATATTTCTATTTAAACTTAAGCAATTTAAACATTTATATATATAATACTAAGCTATATATATATATATATTTATATATATATATATATATATATGTGTGTGTGTATATATACATATATATATATATATATATATATATATATATATATATATATATATATATATATATATATATATATATATATATATATATATATATATATATATATATATATATATATATATATATATATATATATATATATATATATATATATATATATATATATATATATATATATATATATA
This sequence comes from Pardosa pseudoannulata, assembly GCA_032207245.1. Lineage (NCBI taxonomy): Eukaryota > Metazoa > Arthropoda > Arachnida > Araneae > Lycosidae > Pardosa > Pardosa pseudoannulata. The sequence goes on along the minus strand of CM063506.1, from coordinate 57,467,010 downwards.
TATATATATATATATACATATATATATATATATATATATATACATATATATATATATACATATATATATATATATATATATATATATATATATATATATATATATATATATATATATATATATATATATATATATATATATATATATATATATATATATAATATATATATATATATATATATACATATATATATATATATATATATATATATATATATATATATATATATATATATATATATATATATATATACATATATATATATATATATATATATATATATATATATATATATATACCTTTCTGAACATGAAACAAGTTAAATATAAAACACAGCCTCTTCATTTGTACACTTTATTCGGGGTAATTAATACAAAATTCTACTATGCATAATATAAGTGTCATCTTTCAAAATAAGGTTTCAATTATTTCAGAATTAATATACAATTATGACTATGGATATACTCCTAAATCATGCGACTGATATTTCAAAAGAATGCAAACAAAGAATAGTGGAAGATTCTCCTACTGCTCTGAACTTCGTAAAGGCCTCGCGTTTCACGATTTGACCAAACATAATTAAGATTTTTCTGTTAACAACTCAATCAGTTCAATTATGATCTTAATTTATTTCCTTCTTTCAAAGATTTACATGCAGTTTTCAGAAAAAAACCTCAACAGCTTTCTTGGAATTTTGATGGGTTTTACTTTCTTTGTACACACACACACGCACACACCCACATACACACACACATACACACACACACACACACACACACATATATATATATATATATATATATATATATATATATATATATATATATATATATATATATATATATATATATATATATATATATATATATATATATATATATATATATATATATATATATATATATATATGCAAATACAATATACGATACAGACTAATTTTTATACAATAGAATTTAAATTCATTTTGAATTCAAAATTCTGACCATGAGAAAATCTATGGAAATATTTTTAAAAGCGTGTCTTGACATTTCAAACACTGCGATCAAAAATGAATGTCTCCAGCTTCTTCGAATCAAGGATTTTTAGTAAATACCTCACTTTTACTATTCCATTGATCTTTACTAAGATTTATTTGTCAACAAAGCAATTAGTTTGTTAAATAATTTTTATTAAAACAAAAAATGTAAGTAAATAGATTTCGTGGTTTCTTAGAAAGGTTTCTTTTTATGTAAATTGATCACGGTTTGAGTAATCTACTTATATCAGGGATTCTTAACAAGACCCAAATGGAAACCTTGGGGTTCGATTACAGTTTAAAAATTGTATATAGCAAAAACTATATAAATGTATAAATATATATATAAATATATATATATATATATATATATATATATATATATATATATATATATATATATATATATATATATATATATATATATATATATATATATATATATATATATATATATATATATATATATATATATATATATATATATATATATATATATATATATATATATATATATATATATATATATATACAGAGAGAGAGAAGGAGAAAGAGAAAGATAGAGAGCCCTATTTTTGAAGTTTTTTGATATACGTTATTTGATGAAAAGTTTGAGAAGTTTAATCATGATTACTAGTTATCATGATTGCATAGTCTCCAGTACATTTAGCCGACCAGCCAAAAGTTAAAGAAGAAGTGTAGAAATTCACTCTGTACAAAAAGTAGTTGCGAATGATCTGTAATTTCAACAAATATAAACACTTGTATAAACAGATTTTAGTATGCATTTTCGTGAGAAAATACATTTATACATACCAAAATAGATGTCTATTTAAAAAGATGTCTATTTTTTGTACTATGTATGCTGAATGCATATAAAATTTTGGCAGCGTTCTTACAAAATTAGTTTGCAGTACATTTAGCCGACCAACCAAAAGTTAAAGAAGAAGAGTAAAATTTACTCTGTACAGAAAGTAGTTGTGAATGATCTGTAATTTCAATAATATAAACATTTATACAAACAGATTTTAGTGTGCATTTTCGTAAGAAAAGAAACACTTATACATACCAAAATAGACGTCTATTTTAAAAAAATGTCTATTGTTTGTACTATGTATGCTCAATGCATATAAAAATTTGGCAAATAATACTAAAAATACCGTGCTAAAACTTGAATGTATTAAAAATTCAGCGACATAAGGGCTGTTACAATAAATAATTCTCTGTGCATAAGCAAAAGATACATGTTTGGGTTACTATAACTTCACTTTATACTGACATAACTGTTAGAAATTTATTAAGCTGTTTTTTACTGAGTTCAATGGAATGAGGTCAATCTATTGCCGAATATGTAGAGCGCTAATCTTCTGTTCCGGAGTTGTGTGTTTGAAATTCACTGCTGTCATGGACGTTCGTATACTTTCGAAATTGTCTTAAGAAGTAGGTCCTGTTTTCATTAGTTTTGTGTAGCAAAATCATAGACCGTAGCACTCCAAACCAATTAAATAAATTAAATAAATAATGGAAGAATGCTGCTTTTCAGTACATGAGTTCGCGGGTTCGAATTTGGGTACTCACATTCGTAGTAGTTGCGAATAGGCTTTAAGCAGTAGGTTCTGTTTTCATTAGTTTTTCTGTAGCAAAATAGTAGACCGTAGCACTCTAAACCGATTAAATCAATTAAATAAAGAATGCTAGAATGCTGCTCGTCGGTACAGGTGTTCGTGGGTTCGAATTTGGTTACTGACATAGTAGTAGTTGGGAATCGGCTTTAAGCAGTAGGTTATGTTTTGATTAGTTTTGTGTAGCAAAACAGTAAACCGTAGCATTCCAAACCGATTAAATCTATTAAATAAAGAATGCTAGAATTCTGCTTTTCGGTACAGGAGTTCGCGGGTTCGAATACAGTTACTGACATTCGTAATCGTTCGGAATCGGCTTTAAGAAATAAGTCCCGCTGTCATTTAACGTCGTGAGCTTCATAGCACTCCCAATCAAACCTAACCAAACTAATTAAACAAAAAAACTAATAAGAAAATTTTCACAAACTGTATTTGTGACCTTTAAATATGTGCATATTATACAACTTAACCATTCTTGTATTAAGCAAATTAGCAATATCAAATGGCTGTTGATATGTATCAAAATAATTTCTACTGCAAAAAATTGTGGAGAAAACAAACGGTAAAAAAAGTTAAGCTTAATTATCAACACAATTTATTCATCAGCGCTGGAAAAATAGGCTTATCATATAAATAAATGCATTTTATATTAACTCCGTAAATATGAATTTGAAATTTAAATTAATGCTTTATTAGCCCCTGACGATTTATGAAAAGCAGTTATGTATGAGCGTGATATCAGGAGGTTCCTTTTGTCGTACCTATCAAAGCAACCAACCATAAACAGCGCACATAAAAGGAGTGAGGAAAGCTATTCCTGAGATTGCACAATCAATGTTCGAATTAATTCTCCGTGTTCTCCCGAGAACAAGGAAAGAATGCATTCATTAGTCTTGTCTTTTACTTATACAATCGGGGATCTGCTAAAAAGGAAATATGATGATTCTCTTCACCGTTTCCTTTGAACTTTGCAGAACATGAAAAGTTTAAGCATGCCGTTTTGGGTTTACACAATTAATAGTAACTCTTTGTTTCTCAACAACCTCGCTTTAAAATTTAAAGGGACAAATAACTTTAAAAATGACAAAAAATGACCAAGAATATGAAATGTTTTAAGCTATTTAAACATTAAACTAATCATTGAAATTTTTTCTACCTGAATATTTAATTTGCTTTCTTAAAACACGTTTTTTTTTATATATTGTTACGTATGTACGTACGTATATATGATTACTATAATATATTATAATGTATGGTTACTATATTTTCTATAATATTTATATAATCATATATATACTATTATAGACGTAATACGATTAATTGATTACGCATATACGTACGTGTATACGTATTACGTGCCTGTATGAGTTAGGTATACGTTATTTCATACGAATTTTAGTATATTGTTATGTGTTTAATTATTTTTCGTATATTGTTCAGTATATTGTATACATAATGATAACTCTTTGCTTCCAAATACCCCGATTTAAAATTTTAAGGGACAAACAGCTAAAATTTAAAAATATGTTTTAAGTTTTTAAAAGATTAAACTAGACTTAATAATCATACGAAATTTTTAGTGTATATTTACGTATATACGATTACTATAATATGCTATAATTTAAGATTGCTGTAATTACTATAAAATTTATATAATCGTATATACTATTACAGACATATATAAGATTAATTCATACGTGATTCATACGGTATATAAGTACTTATTCACGCATTGCGTACGTGTAGGTGTTACGGATACGTTATTTTATATTTATTCTGTATTTTAGTACGTATTTTAGTATATTGTTTCGTATTTACGTATTTTTAGTATATTGTCCAATATAGTGTATACTTAATAGTAACTTTTTGTTTCTCAACA
>CM063506.1:57427493-57454993 GCA_032207245.1 Pardosa pseudoannulata | reverse complement strand
ATAAATAATAAAGTTTATAATAATAAAGCTCTATAAATTCAGCATAACAATAATTATGAAATATTATTAATAGTTCAGGTTATTATTAAATGCTAACAGTCAGGTAAGGAGATACTAATGTTTTCAAATGATTGAAGGATTTTAGCTCCAAATGTAGCAAAATTGAAGAGAATCGTTTAAAGATTAAATGCGTTACAAGATTTGTTAGTTTTGTTTCATACTTATATATGATTATTTTTATAGTTACCATAGCCTAAAAGTTCAACATATTAACAACTATGAAAATTATTAATTGTTTAGGTAGTAATTGGATATTAACAGACTTTGTATAAGACTAATGTGGTCATATAATTGTAGTATTTCAGCCACAAAAATTACGTATAAAGCTTTAGTAAAATTTTTAAACATCGAATGCATTACAAGATACTTTAGTCCTCTCTTTGTTCAATGATTAGTAATTAGTAATTTTATAGTCATCAAAGTTTAAGAGTTCAAAGTAAAAAAATATGAAATATACTTAATTGTTTAGGTGATAATTGTATATTAACAGTCTCTGAATAGACCACTATTGTTGTCAAATGACTGTAGTATTACAGCCACAAACAATTACGTTTAAAACTTTAGTAAAATTTTTAAATATCAAATGCATTACAAGATATTTTTGTTCTCTCTTTGTTCGATGATTTGTAATTAGTAATTTTTTACTCATCAAAATTTAAGAGTTCAACATAAAAAATATGAAATATACTTCATTGTTTAGGTGATAATTGTATATTAACAGTCAGTGAATAGACCACTAACACACTGTGACTAATGTGGTCAAATAATTGTAGTATTTCAGCCACAAACAAATACTTTTAAAGCTTTAATAAAATTTTTAAATATAAAAGGCATTAAAAGATATTTTAGCTCTCTCTTTGTCCGATGATTAGTAATTAGTAATTTTTAGTCATCATAGTTTAAGTATTCATCGTAAAAATATGAAATATACTTAATTGTTTAGGTGATAACTGCATACTAACAGTCAGTGTTGTCAGACCACTAATGCTGTCAAAAGACTGTAGTATTTCAAGCACAAATCAAATAAGTTTAAAATTTTTGTAAAACTTTTAAAAATAAATTACATTACAAGATTTGTCAGCACTCTATTTTTCCCTGTTTATTCATTAATAAGGTTTTTAACCATCAACCACTGGAAACTAGATGTAAAAACCGTGAAAGATTATTAAATGTTTACTTAATAATTGAATACCAGCAGTCATTAAATAAGATACTAAATGTGTGAAATAGTTGCTATATTTCAGCTACAAACAAAGGAAATTTAAAATTTTAGTAAAATATTTTAAAATTAATTATTTTATTGTATTTGTTAGTGCTCTCTTTTAATGTTAACTAAATAACAACAAAAAAATTCATACCTATAATTTATCTTATTCTATTTCATTTAATAATCGAAAATGATGTACTAAAATTAAAGAAAAAAACCAGAATAAGTTTTATCCACGTGATATCTAAGAACGTACTTTTTTTCTCTTTTAGCGTCTGAATCATTTATAGGTGGCATTCTGAAGAATATCTGACAAGTAATTACTTTTGCTGTCTTCTGATGACGAAATTCATCAAACAAAAAGAGGGGTTACGGCATCTCAGAATCACATTTATATTTCACATGCCACATGATTTATTAGTTTGTCATAGAAAAGGTCTTCCCATATAGCTTTATATATATTAATAATGAGGTGCCTTTGATAACGTCTAATTGATAATACTGTTAATCTAAAAGAAAATATTAAAACAGAACAAAATTCAATGGTTTTAAAATATCTATTGAATGGTATTTAAAATATAATGTTTCTTTCGATTAACAGTATAAAGTACGAAGCATATTTTGATTATATTCGTGTTACATTCAATAAATAAATATTTAGATGATAAATTTTTCGTTTAAAGTTTTTGATAGATATTTGTCATTTAACTAAGGAGATGTTTGAGATTTTCTCATTCGAATAATTTAATTAGAAAATTTCTCACACCAATAAACCATAAAAATTTGATAAAACAGGGTTTAAAAGTCTTATCAAACTATATACAGTTAAAAGCTCTTTAACAATTACAAAAAGCTGCCTGACATATTAATTTTAAAGTGTTTTGTTTGATTTCAAGAAACTTATGTCGAAGCATAGCAGTGTAAAGTACATATATCTCAAATTTGTAATCCCTCAGATGTTAAAATTGATATTCTCAGGCATGACACCAATAATTAAGTATAAGGGACCTAAACGTTTGTCATTTTTAAAGTATCTGTGCAGTATGATAACCAGACACTTCAATATTTGTGATTCTCTAGTTCAAAAACGATATGTAGACTACAACAAAATTCAATCATAAATGTCAATAGTTTAAAAAAGATTGACAAGGATTTCCGAATTGATGCTAAATGCTCAAATAGTAATTCTGAACATGCTGCTTAATGAATTGATTAAATACTCTTATCATTAAAGAAAATCATTTAGAAATGACACCGTGTAAAATGCACATGTCAGATACTTGTATCAGATATTAAAACTGATAATCTCAGATATTTTTCCAACAATTAAGCAAGGGGATCCAAATTGCTCTTTAAATTAAATTCCCGTGGTATGACAATGATCTTCGTTTATGCTTAAAGACTCCTCAATCCAAAACTGCAACCAGACAATCTCAACGACGATAGAACTGTCCTCGATGGTGACAACGTGAAACAGCGAAGATACTTGATAATCATCTCACATAACTAGAAGATCCAATCCACCATGTGATTTCCCCTACGGAAAGCTGGACCTGACGTTAGGAAACACATCCTCACAGACTCTCTCTCATCGCCAGGAGTGCCGAGGAAAACACGAGGCATCCGCCGGAAAGCGATTACGCAACCTGTACCCTTCCCTCACTTCCATCCGTTGGGTGCTGCTTCTCTCCCCCACCACGTGTCCCTGCGGAAAGGGAACATCGGATGCGAACGGGACAGGATTCCTCCCCCCTCGCCACCAAAACAAAAAAGATTCGACTCCTTACCTTTATGCATGCCCGTGTACTTGTCCTTGAGCACCGTCAGCTCGTAGATCCTGCCAAACTGCTCGAAAAGGGGCCTCAAGTCCTTCTCGTCCAGATTCCGAGGTATCTGGCCCACGAAAAGCTTGATGGCGTCTTGCTCTTTGCCACCAATGCCGTTGCTGTTGGTGCACGCGGTGCCCTTACTGTGGCTCTCCGCCACTCCGTTCTGCAGAGTAGCCATTTGTTTGGGTCAAACTACCCGCAACACGCGCTTCGACTAGTCGGCCCTTTCGCACGCCCGCGATGCCACGGCAGGGAAAAGGGGGGGTCGGGGCGGCGAGTGGATTCCGACGCGGGCGCCCCCAAAGCGGTCAGGGAGCATGCGCCCCTGGTGGGGGGAAGGGGGCACCCCCCGAGTGTAAAGGAGTCGAAGCACAGGGAAATCATAGAGCAGCAGGACGGGAGAGAAGTTCTCCTCTCTTTACGCTCTTTTTCTTAGTCTGAGTGCCGACTGAGCATCAGGTTTTTTTTATGTCTCTTTTTTAAATCCTTCTTTCTTTTTTAATGATTCCCTCGTAAAAAAAAGTGTTTTGGGTTCTGTGTTAAACTTACGATTTCTCGGAGGTTTTCTCGTAATGGATTACGAAAATATAGAGGAATAGCCGGAGAAGCATGCATTTACAGGTGACGTCAGTCGCGATGTTAGTTTTGCTGAAAAATTGTGACCCACTTTCGATTTTCACTGAAAAATTTAGATATTTACGACATTTCAGAGTTAAAATATTAAGCTCCTTTTATTTAACGCGTACTACGCTTTTTATTAAAATACTTTATTAATTCTAAACTTTATGCGTATATATATCTTTATACACATACATAGGCACGTGTACAACTAGATATACGAGTAAGTTTCTGTGTAGATGTATGCATAATTTTTAAGCCGTTATGATGACACAATAATTAGTAATTCTATGAATATGTAAAAAACGTACTATGTATTATTCTAATTATATTTTAATATTAAAAATATGTATGTTATGCCTAAATATCAAATAATTATTTCGAATTTAAATTCAGGTCAAGAATCATATTTTAATTTCTATTGAAGTGCAATTAATTCTCAATGATTTTTTCGTTAATATTAATAATATTCTTATACAAATTTGAATTATTATTTAATTATATTTTAAATAATAATTGAAATTGTATAGTTTTTACATTATAGGTATAATAATTATTTGATACTCAATTATCAAATAAATTATTATGTTATGCTTAAGTATCAAATAATTTGAAATAATTATTTGATACTTAATCATAACATACATATTTTTAATATTAAAATATAATGAGTATGCATATACTATCTTCATGGTTTAAGAACTCCTTTTAACCAACTAGAAAAAGTATAATTCTTATAAAGAATAATATAATAATTTCCTTTACAATCTCGATCTTACATTTTTTTTCACTTTTTATATAGTGTGTATTAAGTTTAACATTTCAATGTTTAACCTTTCAAAGTTTTTCTAATGATTTTCTTCATCTTATAGTGTTTAAAATTGAGTTGATTTTGGTATTGATTAAACATTGATTCTTTAAATAGGATTTTTATTTCGACCATAGAAAACAGAATTTTAAAAATACATATCAAGGGACACTAATGCATAAAAAGTAATATGCCAGTAGATGTTTGTTAAAGTTAAAGTTTTTAATTAGCAATACTTAATGTTACCCTCTAAAAGCATTTATTTCTATATATAATTTAGTACTTTTTAGTAATTTTAAAGCTATTCGTTAACCTGTAAATTTTAATTATTAAGTATAATTTAACCTTTATGTATGCTTATGAACATTTATAAAATTTTAAATAATAATTATGAAAGAGTTAGTTTATAAGTAGTTTATTAAACTGTTATATATCCTTCTTCCTATGTTTTTTCTAAGTAGTTATCCTGAATATATTCAATGCTTAAAAATTAATGTAACTACTCTCTCATGTCATATTTATTTTCTCTCTTATAAATTAAACATATTTTTTTTAATTTAATGATTATTATTTTTAGTCATTGTAGCAATCTTAAACTAACGTCATAAAACATATTGCATATTTTTAGAGAGGGAAAAATTCATTTATACTTATATTAATGGAGTTGTTTACACATAGTTTCTTTTTAACCCAAAATTGTAATGAAACGTGTTACTAAATAATGAATGTGTTATTACTTTAAAATAAGCTTCATTATTAGTTAAGATGTATGATATGTTTCATATAAAAATCTTTTATTAATTGAAACTTAGTATAAGAACAGAACAATAACAAATCTAAATATCACGTAAGATTAATCCAATTTTAAACGAATAATTTCGTAAAAATCAAATTAGGAAAAGGTATTATTTAATGTTAATTATAATATAGTGGGTAACTGTTTTCCTCTTTAAAGATTTATAATAATTATTAATTCAAAACATAAATATTTAGTAGAATTATATATAATATATATATATATATATATATATATATTATATATATATATATATATATATATATATATATATATATGTATGTGTGTATATATATATGTATGTATGTGTATATATATATATATATATATATATATATATGTATGTGTGTATATATATATATATATGTATGTATGTATGTATGTATGTATGTATATATATATATATATTATATATATATATATGTGTGTATGTATGTATATATATTGTATGTTGTATATATATATATATATATTATATATATATATATATATATATATATATATATATATATATATATTATATATATATATATATATATATATATATATATATATATATATATATGTATGTATATATATATATGTATACATACATATATACATATATATATATATTTTATATATATATATATATACATATATATATATATATATATATATATATATATATATATATATATATATATATATATATATATATATATATATTATATATATATATATATATATATATATATATATATATATATATATTTATATATATATACATATATATATATATATATATATATATATATATATATATATATATATATATATATATATATACATATATATATATATATATATATATATATATATATATATATATATATATATATTATATATATATATATATAGTGTATATATATATATATATATATATGCGGAAAGAGGGTAGGGAGTGAGATATGTAGATAAATAAAAGTATCTAAGCATATATCATTTTAACTATTTAATTTTATGTAATTAAAGAAATGTATCTTGTTTGTTTGTAATTATTAGTATATATTTTGTTCTCCTGCATTAGATTGCCGTTAAAAATTATGTATGTTGTGATATTATATAAAACAAAGAAACAATATTTATAGCAATTTACTTTTTGATTAAATTTTCCATTGTGCATTGTAACAGCGTTCTTTATATATTAAATATATTTCATGCGATATTACACTTTAGTTGTTATTTGTATCGCATCTTGTCCCTAAAATATTATGTTTTTAAAAATAACTTTTAGAAATATAGGAAACCAAATTTATGAGTAATAAGTTTAAAATAAATAATTTTTAAATATATTTACGAATTATTTATCATTCATATCTTGACATTTATCCAAATTACTATTAAATATAAACGTTTAAAAGAAGTGAAACTCAAAACTTTTCAACAACTATAGTTCAAACTATGAGAAAAAATATATAAAATTACTGAGACGTAAAACTATCTTTTAAGATATACTCTAATCATGTTTTCAGTATTTTTACTATGGAAATGGTTGTTATACATTAATTCTTGCATGTACATTTTTCAGGTTTTATAAAGAAAAAATAGTTTTTTGTTGAATTCCGTATTTTGTCTTACAAAAATATAATACTTTTTAACCAAATATATCTTAACATTTATTATTCTTATACTAAATATTTTTGTGGTCTTATTTTGAAATAATTATAAAATATTGTAACTATGTTTCAACAATCTTGTTTTTAATTATTAGAAGATGATGTTTTAAACATATTAAACTCTAAACTACACTCTAAAGTCCACGAGGAATAATTATTAATATGCATATTAATTTGAAAATTAAACGTTAATATTAATTGGAAATTTAAACGTTCAATTTAATCTTTATATTTAGTACAGTATATGTTCAATAAATGTATTCTTTGTTCTGATTTCCATATTTGTAGTAGAAAAATGTTATTATTATAGATATTTATATCTTTCTTTAATAAATGTAATAGTTCAAAATGCATTTTAATAGTTTTAATTATATTTTAAATAAATATATAGTAAAATTAGGAATTAGTTTTCATTTACGTCTTTAATTATCTCAATTACTCAAAATAGTTTTTGGGAGTAACAATATTGTAGACCTAGATACAAGCATTGCTTATACATAATACGTCCATGACAAATAATTAAGATATTTAACAAAAGATGTTAAAGTTTTGTATGTAATTAATGTTAACAATATATCTACTACAGTATAAATGCTTCAAATACATCTTTTATAAACATTAATTTTTAAAGACAAAGACTTGTTAAATTAAAATGTGCAGTTTGTTTTAATCATAATTATTTTTGTTAGGGGTATAGGAATAAGTAATCAGTTATGTTTTAACGCTAATTCTGTTGATTGAATTATGACTTTTTCTCAGTGATTAAACTCATTCCTTAGTCAGAAGCAGGATGTATGCATTCTAAATAATGATTAAAAGATTCAAAATAGAACACTGAACCGGAATGCAATTTCATCCTGTTAACGTCCGTTTTACTGCAATATTTTATAGTAACCTTTAAAAAAAGTTTATTCACTATTTTGAGATTATTACCTTGTAATTTAACGGTACTGAATATATTTTTGTGGAAATCATTTCACACTATTTATAAGAATGATAAAGAATTTAAGTCTAAAGGAGATTTTTGAAATTTCTTTTAAAACATAAAGCTATAATTTTGTTGAAAATATGAATTGAGACTTTATATATAGCAGAACATCAACAATATCACATAAATATCAAAAGTATTTTATTTATAAATAGAATATATGTTTAATTTATTACACTTCTATAAGATATATAAAACACTGCAATGTACATATTTTCATAGCACTTATGCCTTTGTGTTTCTTGCAGAAATCATTTTACATTGTTTAGTATGTCATCATATTTAATGCAATGATGGGATAATCATATAAATTAGTATTTTATTAAAATAATCATGATACATCATTCTTCTGCATCTTACCTAAATAAATACAAAGTCTAAACTGTATATCTCAATACAAATGTAGGTAATATTTTCATGTAACAAAAATTTATTCAGTATTTTGAGATTATTATTTGTAATTTAACTGTATTGAGTATATTTTGTGGAAATCATTTCACACTATTTACTAAATGATAAAGAATTTAAGTCTAAAAATATTTTTGAAATTTCTTTTAAAAATAAGCTATAATTTTGTTGAAATATGAATTGAACTTTATATATAGCAGAACATCAACCATATTAAATAGCATGTATTTATTTATAATAGATATATGTTTAATTTATTACATTCTATAAGATAATAAAACACTGCATGTACATTTTTTCATAGCACAAATGCCTTTGTATATCTTGCAGAATCATTAACGTTGTTCAGTATGTCATTATGTTAATAAAAATGATGGTATAATCATATAAATTAATATTTCATTAAAATAATCATGATACATCATACTTCTGCAAGTTACTAAATAAACAAAAAAGTCTGAACTGTATATCTCAGTACAAATTCAGGTAATGTTTAATGTAACAAATTTATAAATAATTTGATTTATTCTATTTAGTTATTTTATTTTATATGTTCCGTATACGTAAAATGTCATAACAATTGTTTAAGCTAAAAAATTAATTTTTATTTTTTCCTTGTATATCTAAATTATCCAGTCTATATATTTTGTGGCACAAATAGTTATGAATTTCACAAAGAAATATTCACATGTTGAACATACATCATTCATATAAATGATGAAAGAATCGTGCAAATTAATAAGAAACTGCGTGTTTGAGTGCAATAGAGGTAAGAATTTAATGTAACAACATTTATCAAGTACATATTAATTTTTTTACGAGACCTAATATTTTGTATGACATAAACAACATGTTTGTTGTAAATAGATGTCATAAAAAATTTTTTTTAAGTAAATATTTTAATTTATTTTAAGGAAATTAAAAATTTTTTAGATTTTTATTATCTGATCATTCATTATTTAGCAAAACTATAAAAAAATTTTTTTTAACATATTGATTTATTTTAGTTGTATTTCATAACAAATTATGTTAAAAATTTATTTTTAGTATTTAATTTATAAACATAATAATGTTAAAACATATACTTATACAAATTTTTTTATAGAAGGCAATTCATCTAAACTAAATCTACTAATTATTATTTTATTCTTTTAGACAAATAACTCTTTCTACTTAGATATTTTTATTGTTTTAAACAATTGTCTGTTAAAAGAAAAAATTCAAAACTTTGTATGATATGGTATGTGATTTTTTATCTAAGTGCAAGAAAATAAAATTCCTTATTAAGGATAACTTTATTAGTTTAAGAAAACAAAACCTAATAACAAATTAGATAAACAACGAATTTATTATGAATTAAATTGTAACATTCGACAGGGTGTATAAAAACTCTAGTAAAATCTATACACATTGTTTTAAGTATGTAACAAAAAATCTTGTAATTATTGTGTAATTATTCAACTTAAAGTTACTTTTAGTTCATTCTTTGAAAGAAAATATCTTTTTAAAATAATTACGTTTTCAATAATTGAATAAACAATTGTTTTTAGAAAAATTATTATATGTGATATGCTTATTTTAAAAATGAAAAAAAACAAAATTTTATTAAAGCCTTTTTCTTATTCATGATGCACTCGCGTAATACACTTAAAACAAAATACAAAAAATTTTTCTGTTCTTTGAATACCAAATTATGAAACACAAAAATATATCAAAGGTTTTGGTAGTCTAGATTTCTTAAAACCTTTTCTTCAAGAGGATGCTGAAAAACAGTGTTTTCTCACATTTGCATTAGAATGAAAAAACATGATTGTTATTTTAAGTTAAGCACAAACAATAAAATGCACAAACTTTAAACTGTTATATAATTTTTCTTTATAATATAAACATATATTTCAATAAGCGCTTTAACCCATCTATAAATTAATTAGACTATTTTGCAATTTTGAATTCACAGTGATTGTAAGGTAGTTGTCATTTTTTGTGTTTCCGTTCTTACTACTATTCCTCAGAAATTAAAATTTATTTCTCATTTTACTTTAAGTAAAATGAATTTAACTGAATTTAACTATTTATGAATACATACATGTAATATATCTGTTACCGGTATTGATCGAAATCAATACCGTTTAGCAGAGAATACTGTAGTGATTATAAAAGAGGACAACTATTTAAAAAAAAAAATAGATTTATTTTAAATCTTAAAATAAAAACATATTCTGCGATGTCCGCCTACGTGCAGGGAAAAATGCACAAGTACAAAAAAATAATCTAACAATCCTCTTATATATCCAGCAGCAGAGATCTGATACAATTTAACATATTCATGCAACTTCCTCTCCCACTCAGCCAATCACAAAATTACACAGTTCGTAGCTGCCGAGTGAGAGTTGAAGTCACAATCAAACATACAGAGAGAGTCAGCTTTGCAAATGGCGATTAAGAAGCCTCGGTTAACTTTAAACAAAACAAAAACAAATTACCGGGATTCACCGGAGGTTGAGAAGATGCCGATTCGGCTGCAACTTCTAACAATATCAAAATTATTTCACTTTAATATCTCTTAACGTCCTCTCTCCCATCCTGATTCCTTAATATATATTTTCCCAGCCACAAAATGTCTTAATCAAAGGAGTGTCCTCGACTTAAAATTCTTCCAACACATCTACCAAAGATTTCTGCTCAATAGATGTAAATATTCTTTCCATTCAACAAATTTCCCATCTGTACTTGACAAATGGCTCAGTTTTTCTCCAGATCTAACAGTCAAATTCGCTGATTAAGTTTCTTGAATCAAATTATACCTGTCTCGCTCTGGGGTACACTTATGTTCGAGAAAGTGTTTTCTTTTTACTCTTGCCCTGTCGATAACTGGCAAATATGTCGTTTTAGGAGATCCTCAATATAGATTTAATTTGTCTCAAAATTGTGCTTCTCTTCAGCGTGACCCGACTGCAACATTATTCATTGTCTAGCTGCCTGGTTTTCTCCTTGATACAAGTAAAAAGAATTGGGTACAAATAACAAATTATTAATAAAATAAAATTTTTAGAATTTTTTTAATATTAATGAATTTTTATATCATATTTTATAGGAAATTATTAGGTTAAAATATTTTTTTATTTGCATATATATTTTATGTAAAAATTAAAGTGTTTTAGAATAAATATTCTTAAACATTTCTAAAAGCTTCATTTTGAAATCCCTATGCAAAATTTCTTTTATAAGTGCAACTAAGATTTTAAATTTTAACTAAAGTTTTCTATATTTGTATAGAGAGCAACTATTTTCGTTAAATATTAACTTAATAGCATCATCAAGGCAATATAATATTTATATAAGTCTGAGTTATTCCGACCGTATTAGTCACTGTGACTAAAATTTCTAGACATGTTTTATTTTTTAATAAATACTTAGTATGTATACTTTATTAACTAATTTTATTAGCTATTTGAAAAATTTCATTCTTAAAGTAGAAACTATTCAAATAACTACGAATTAATATTTACTGAAACATTGGGGATGAAAGGAAATTTTATAGAAAAATCATTCTACATATATAATCATAAATTTTCATGTTCCTACAAATTAATATTTACTAAAATATTGGTGATAGAAAGAAATTTTAATGCAAAACCGTTAAAGATAACAAACAGAATTGTTTTTAACATACAATTTTAAATAGACGAAAAAAGAAATCTTTAACCTAAATAGTTCACAAAGATCTAAATAGGTTTCATTTATAAATAACGTTATTTAGAAAAATTTGTTGTGGTATGGTACATTTAAATTAAGAATTTGTCCTATTTTTATCAGTTTTTATCTCTTATTGGCTACGACAAAAACTTGTGATTCTTCAATCTTTATTGGTTCCTTTTTTATAGAAAGATCATAATTAATAGAATTTCACATGGACGTATGTCACAATAGTGTTAGAGCCAAATGAATAAAATCGTATAATTTTTCTATAATTTCAACTGAAATACCTATTTTTATTATACTTTAATATATTTTGAATAGTTTTCGTCACTATTACATACAAGAATTTTATTGTTAAACATCAAGTATCCATTTTGGCGATAGAATGCATTTTGAGTAGTCTCGCATGATGTCTGCACATCTTCCATAGTGAAAACCGATTACTTGTAAAATATAAATTGTATTTATTGTTGTAATATATAGACATCCCCTCTTTAATTACAATTTTCATTTTATATAATGAAAAATTTCAACATAACGCATATTGATTGCAGAATGATTGCAACTTCCCTTTAGGATGACGTGGGAAGGGTTTAAATAGGAGAGTTTTATCGTCCATTGACTACACAATTACGATTGTTTTCACTTTATATAACGAAGCAATTCGTATTATAGTATTCGTATCGCAATTAGTATAATAACTTAACACACTTGAAAAATAGAAAACAATTAATACAGGACTTAGAAAAAAAATATGATTTGTTAATTAACTATTATCTGAGTAGTTTAATTTAGAATACAGTCATTTACATACAACTAAAATTACAGCGATCTAAGAATTACGTTCTAGTGAACGAATGGATAATTCAGAAATATTTTTGATACATAATGTTCAAAAAGTTATAAAATTACAAATAAAGTAGAAGAGAAATTCAACTAATTAGTCATTAAAAATAATATATTTATTTATCTAAAATATATCAATTCATTCTATAAATGATACAAACGTGTGAGCACAGAAGAATATTTAGGTATGAAAATTATTTTAAGTGCATTGTGATAAATCTCACGAATAGGAGTATAAAACAGATTTAATTTCTCTATATTTTGTTGTAGTTATTTAACGCTTGAATTGCTAAGGCTCATTGTGACCGCAAATCTTTTTAATCTATCATATCTCTCTTTTATTTTCACCTATTGCTGCGATAAATTTACTCTTCCTAAATATTCATTGGTAATATACAAAAATTTATTAAAATATGTATAACATCTATAAATGAAGCAGAGGTGACATATAACTTCAAGAAAGAAAAAAAGATGATCTGCTCTAGCAAAATTTTTTTTATAACATCATATCAGTGCAAGTACAAAAAATTTTTTTTGTAAGTACTTTGCATCAAAATTTATGCATAGATAATATCGTCAAGATTATTTGAAGAGTAAAAAAATGTAATTTTTTTTTTTTTGTCTTGACATTCATTTTAAAATGTATGTTTCTTTTGTAATTTGTCATTATAAGTATTTCCTGAAATGTTTTTTATTAATATTATTTTAGTTTAAATATATTTTTTAATATTTTGGAAGACCGGTCAAAATGACCATTCATGGCCGAAAATTACGTCGGAGTGTTAAAGGTAATGAAACAAATCATGATTATTCACAATTTTTATGCATTTATAAATTTGTGAGATGTCAAAACATATTTCAAAAGCGCCTGAGGTGGTTGAATATCTGCAAATGACTTCACGATCGCTAAACTCCGCTTTGAATTGCCTAATAAAAACAGTTGTTAACACGCAGGTGAAAAATGCTTTTATTGCTAGACATTATAGATGGATGCCTAAATTTGTGGACTGATTCATTGAATAAGATTTTAAAGCAATAATGAAGAACTGGCAGAAAAAAGAGTAAAAATTGTAGAAAAGTTTCCATCCGAAGGTTTTAGACCGTCCTATGCCGAGTCAAGTTTAATGATGATATTGTATCACATAATAACAACAGAGAACTGAATTGATCAGTTCGGTGCAAACATTGCCTTTTATATTTTAAGTATAATGCGTGTATACGTACACAATATGTATTCAAAATAATATGTCCGTCATCTATAATAAATTAAGGATGAGTAAAAAATCCTCTTAAATGATTTTCTTTAAGTATGAGACCTCTTAGATTTATTCCGAATAGCAAAAAAGTGTGTACGACTACGTCACGAATTCCTCGATTCTATTTGGTATAGAAAGTATTGTATTTGTCTGAAATTAATTTTTTTTTTTAAATATTTAGCAATATTATATTAATTTTAATTATTATTATATTAAAATATTATTTATTTAAAATATTAATATTATTATTTATTATATTATATTAGATTATTTAGTATATTAGAAATATTGTATTTATGACAATTATTTTTTTTTAAATATTTAATTATTATATTTATATTTTAGATTATTATTATATTATTATTTATTATTATTGATTAAAAAATATTATTATTATTATTATTTATTATTATTTACAATTATTATATTATTATTTTATTCTTATTTATTATTATTATAAATTATTATATTATTATTTTATTATTATTATTTATTATTATTATTATATTAATTTTTATTATTATTTATTATTTTTATTTATTATTATTTTATTATTATTTATTATTAATTTATTATATTATTGATTAAATTATATTATTATTTATTATTATTATTTATAATATTATTGATAAATTATATTTATTATATATTATATATTATTTATTTATTTATATTATTATTATCACGATTATTATTTATTATTATTTTATTATTAGTTATTAATATAAAATTATATTATTGTTATATTATTAGTAACTAATATTATTGATTATTATTATATTATTATTATATTATTAGTTACTAATATTATTGATTATTATTATATTATTATTATATTTTTATTTATAGAATTTTTATATTTTAGCTATTTATAATATAAAAAGAAACGGATTATTGTTTTTGATTATATCTGTGTGTCTATGTATATTTATCAGTTTGTTTATATTTCGGACACTTGAGTAAATTAAGGATCATAAAGAAAATGATACTATCAAAATAAGGGGCTGATTTTCTTTGGGAGGTATGAGACCTCTTAGATTTATTCCGCATAATAGAAAAAGGTCGTGATGTGCGACATCCACGTTATTTGTATTTCAGCATACCTTGACATAGTTTGACGTCTAACAAGTGTCTCCGGATTCTGATGAGGTTTAGTATGGAGAAAGTATTTGTCTGATAATACATTCAAAAATGTTTAGGATTATTCATATTTTAATTATTTATAATATAAAAAGAAACAGATTATTTTTTTAATTATATATGTGTGTTTGTGTTGATTTAGAAGTTTGTTTATTTTTCTGACGCTTGACTAAATTAAGAATTAGAAATAAAATGATCGTATCAAAATAAGTGGATAATTTTCTTTGGAAGGTATGAGACCTCTTAGACTTATCACGCATAATAAAAAATGTCGTGATGTACGAGATACACGTTATTTATTTTTCACCATGCCTTGACATGGTTTGAAGTTTAACAAGTACCTCCGTAATTCTAAGGAGGATTATTATGGAGAAAGTATTGTAATTTGTCTGATAATACATTAAAAAATGTTTAGGGATACTAATATATTAATTATTTATAATATAAAAATAAACAGATTATTGTTTTTAATTATATCTGTGTGTTTGTGTATATTTATCAGCTTGTTTATCTCTCTGACACTTGACTAGATTTAGGATCATAAATAAAATGATGCTATCAAAATAAGTGGCAGGAAGTTTTTGGAATGTATGAGACCTCTTAGACTGATTCTGTATAATAAAATAAAAGATCTTGATGTACGACATCAACGTTATTTGTATTTCTGCATACCTTGACATAGTTTGACGTTTAACAAGTATCTCTCTGATTCTGATGAGTTTTAGTATGGAGAAAATATTTGTTTGATAATGCCTTTAAAAATGTCTAGGAATATTCATATTTTAATTATTTATAATATTAAAAGAAACAGATCATTGTTTTTGATAATATCTGTGTGTTTGTGTATATTTATCAGTTTGTTTATCCTTCTGACACTTGACTATATTAAGGATCATAAATGAAATGATACTATCAAAATAAATGGCTGATTTTCTTTGGAAGGTATGAGACCTCTTTGACTTATTCTGCATAATAAAATAAAAGGTCGTGATGTACATCCACGTTATTTGTATTTCAGCATACCTTGATATAGTTTGACGTTTAACAAGTACCTCCGTAATTTTGATGAGATTTAGTATGGAAAAAATATTTGTCTGATAATGCATTTAAAAATATTTAGGAATATTCATATTTTAATTATTTTTAATATAAAAAGAAACAGATCATTGTTTTTGATAATATCTGTGTGTTTGTGTATATTTAGCAGTTTGTTTATCTTTCTAACACTTGTCTAGATTAAGAATCATAAACAAAATGATACTATCAAATTAAGTGGCTGATTTTCTTTGGAAGTTATGAGATCTCTTAGACTTATTCTGCATAATAAAATAAAAGGTCGTGATGTACATCCACGTTATTTGTATTTCAGCATACCTTGATATAGTTTGACGTTTAACAAGTACCTCCGTAATTTTGATGAGGTTTAGCATGGAGAAAGTATTTGTCTGATAATATATTTAAAATGTTTAGGAATATTCATATTTAATTATTTATAATATAAAAAGAAACAAATCATTGCTTTTGATAATATCTGTGTGTTTGTGTATATTTAGCAGTTTGTTTATCTTTCTAACACTTGTCTAGATTAAGAATCATAAACAAAATGATACTATCAAATTAAGTGGCTGATTTTCTTTGGAAGGTATGAGACCTCTTAGAGTTATTCCGCCTAACACAAAAATTATCCTAATGTATGACATCCACCTTATTTGTATTTCAGCATAGATTGACATTGTTTGACTTTTAACAAGTACCTCCGTAATTCTTATGAGGATTAGTATGGAGAAAGTACTGTAATTTGACTGAAAATATTTAAAAAAGGTTTAGGAATGTTGATATCTTAATTATTTATAATACAAAAAGAAACGGATAGTTGTTTTCGATTATATCGGTGTTCTTTTGTGTATTTAGCAGATTGTTTATCTGTCTGACACTTGAAGAGATTAAGGGCCAGTCTCACCAATGCCGCTTAATGACTAACCGCTGTTAACCCAAGACGTCAACCAATGATGGGACGCAATTTTCCTTTTAACCCTCCGAGTGGATCACACCGAGGAAAAAAAGTCTCCAAAAATACGCTAAAGGTTTATTGTGTCAGTGGCCAAAGCGTTCTATGATTTTTTACTTCACCCTTAGTCGACTGGAATTGAATACGGGAAACCCACTTCGTTATTGTCAGTTTACTTCCGGTTATAAATAGATATATAAATAGATATTATAGATTGTTAATTTTTAATACACATAAAGCTCGTCAAATCTCGAAGATTAATCCATAAGAAATTATGGATTCTAAAAGTACAAATAAAAATATTCTTTAAGAGAATTACTTACATTCATTTTCAAAAGTCATCCACGATATTTAAGTGGTGCAATTAGAGATACGACTGTTACTGCAAAAGAAATACTTCGAAATAGAGATTTATAAAGATATAAAAAGCTATCAGCATCTTTGTGCCTCAGGGAGTAGGGGTGCATCCCTCAATAAATGTCAGTCAAAGAGGGATGCAGTTCCTAAACAATCGACCTGACCCTCCTACCTCTAACACTGGCAGAAATGTACATTATATTCATTTTCAGAACGTTTTAGGAGGTCGAAAATTGTACGCGACAACCGCTTTGAAGTCATCATCGGTTTGGCGGAATTGTACGTGCGAACAGAGGGTTAAACAGAGATTAATCGCAGTTAGCCGTTAAACCACTTTGGTGAGACCGGCTCTAAGGATCAGAAATAATGATACCATCAAAATAAGAGGTTGATTTTCTTTGGAAGGTATGAGACCTCTTAGAATTATTCTGCATAACACAAAAAAAATGTCGTGATGAACGATATCCTCGTTATTTGTGTTTCAGCATAGCTTGACCTGGTTTGACGTTTAAGAAGTACCTCCGTAATTCTGATGAGGACTAATATGAAGAAAGTATTGTATTTTTCTGATAATACATTTAAAATATTTAGGAATATTGATAATTTGATTTTTTATGACATTAAAAGAAATAAATTTTCTTTCTAATTATATATGTGTGTATTTATCAGTGTGTTAGTCTTCATGACAGTTGACTGTCTTTCAGATTGAGCAAGTAAACAGTATTATCAAGATGAAAGACACATTACTTTAAAAAAAAAGTACTTTTTACTAAAATTTCTATCTAGATGAACTTCGACATAAAGTACCCAGTGAAGAAATAGAACACTGTGCATTTCATCATTCTAATTCTTTTGGCAAAGTGACACTAAAAATGTCAAAAGTACACAAGATTTATAACAAGAGTTTATCTTTTTTTTAAACAATAAAATTTCAATTTAAGTTTGTAAGGGTAAATACAAGAGAGTTGCTTTAAAGTGGAAAATATATATATATTACCTTAACTTTGACAGTTTTATAATTTTTACACCATATTGGCACAATCACAAAATAGAAAATTTAACTAAAAAAAAACTTAGTTTTAAACTAAGAATCCTCTGTCAAATGACAATGACAAATTTTCCAAATTTAATGGAAAACTAATATAAAATAATATTTAAAAAATGCATAAAAAAATTACAATATTTAGGGAGTTTTGTCCTATTTTACTTTTCCTATCCTCTTTCAATTTCATTTAGCATATTCCTGATGGTTTAAGAAAATTTGTCCCAGGATAAAAGACAGTTTTATCACACTATCAAACAATGAATAACAAATATTCTTAAATTATGATTTCGTAATCCAAATTATATTTATTAACGTTAAATGACTTACTTCATAAAATTTTGCATTGAGTTAAAAAAAAGAGTTAAATCATTAAAATCTTTAAGATGTTATTTTGATATATTTACAAATTAAGGTAAGTTTATATGGTTAAGTGGTCTTGAACTTCAAAAGACAGGGTTCTACCCACAAAATTAACTCACCATACGAAAAACAAAATAAAACAAGTAATATTGCGGTACACAGCCACAAAGACCTAAAAGACAGGAGAATTGTAACATAAAATGAGAAGGTGTTGAGAAATGAGTCCTCATGTCTAATATTAATAGGTAAGTCTGCCCTGAGATGTAATCTAGAAAAGGGATCGAACCCCAAATGGGATAAAGGGATGTCTGTTGTTGTTTCTAATGCCACTTAGTCAAAGAAAGTATGATTGAGGCATACGCTACTCTATTAAGCCAACTGATTGAGCCTTTCGAGTTAAAGAGCATCTCAAATGTTAAAGTACGACTTTTGCTCAAGTAGGTCCTCGTAATTTTGAATCAGGGATCAAGCAGGGCTTGACCTGACAACCCCCACAGGTATTGATTGAGAACTTGGAGGACTTTGTGATCACAAACATATTTTATGTACCCCAGTCACCTTTAGAGAACATGGTTAGGCCAGTTCTAGCACCGAACCCGCAATCTTTCATTTACGAGACTCCTGCCTTTGCTAACTGAGCTACGGCGGCTCAGGGATGTCTAATATATTTTAAGAAAAATGTATAGATCTAAAATCACTCACGAGTTAAGAATATTTAATAAAGTACAATGAGTCAGTTGTATATAGCTACACAAAAACGCCATGAATTTCCAAAGAAAACATTGATAATTAGTGCACAAAATTAAGGGGAGTAAATGAAAACTATTATAGAGTCAAATACCAATATTTCTACCTCAGTTTCCTCCAGAAGCTCTTTAACGTAAAGATACATTGCATCACACTTACCCATTTTATTGATTATCTCTAATGGGATGCTTCATGTAGTAGATCTCAATTTGCTTGCTAAGCGATTCTAATATTTTTGGATTACTCTGAAATCAAAACAACATTGCTTTTCAGAATGATAGCTCTTTAGTTCTATGCTTTTACATTGATTTAAAAAGAGGACTAATTTTCAAAAGGAAAAGAGATAATTTTCATGAGAACATTATAAATTTTAAACGGGTTCTTGTAACTTGTTATTTGTTGTAGCAGCAAATATGTGAGACAGAAATATATTTCCCTCTGTTCAATTACTTCTCTCTACACTCTCTTTTAGGTTTTCTCTTTATATGATAGATTTTTTTTTCGAATAATTTCTCTTTCCACATCATATGCATTTTTTAAAGAATAATTTAGGTTTCACAACATGAAAAATATTATGTATGGTATTTTCACAAGATAAATATTACTTTTGTCTATTTAGGTGATGGATATTTTTCCTCAGATTATTGCTCTTGTTATTTTCGTTTATCAATAATAATATAATATCATTACAATCAGTAAAAGGCAGTCAAAAGAACAAATATTATTGGGGAGGGGTTCTCTTTAGTTATGAATCTTTTATTCTTGATATTCCTCTTGTCATACCATATCATCAAGAAACGTTTATCAAGACGGGTATTATAGATTTTAAAATATGCAATTCATTTTCCAAGATTTACAAGAACAAACGTTATAGATTTTTATGTGATATTTTTTACATATTAGTTCTCTTTTAATACGTGTGTTATTTTCAATACAAATAAATCAATGATAACAAACGATTTTAAATAAAAATAATAATTAGAGGAGCAGGACATCTATTTCAATAGATTCTTATCACTACTAATATTCTAAACCGAGGGTATTTAACATTTTACAATTTGGAAACACTTTTAGATTAACATTTCCTTGAAGGAAATCTTAATTGAAGGAAATGAAGGATTTGAAAGATTTATACTATTCAAATTTACTAATTTTTTCATGTCACATATGTGTTTTTTTAAATAATTTAGGTTATACAATATGCAAAACACTATGTAAGGTACCATTACAAGAAAAATATTATTTTTGTTTATTTAGTTGATGGATATTTTTGCTCTATTATTTCTCTCGTTATTTTCGTTTATCAAGAATAATATAGGTATCATTACAACCAGTAAAAGGCAGTCACAAAAACAAATATTATGGAGGGATTCTCTTCAGTTATGAATCAATATGAATTTTATTCTTGTTATTACTCTTGTCATATTATATCATCAAGAATCGTTTATCAAGTAGTTTATTATAGATTTCAAAACATGCAATGTATTGTCAAAGATGTACTTACATGGACAACTGTTAAAGTTTTTTCTATAAATGATATTTTTTTACATATTAGTTCTCTTTTAATACGTGTGTCATTTTTAGTACAAATAAATGCTAGAGTATCAATTATAGCAAAAGATTTTAATAAAAATAATAATTAAAGGAGCAGGACATCTATTTCAATAGATTCTTATGACTACTAATATTCTAAAGTGGGGTTATTTAACATTTTACAATTTAAAAAACCCTTTTAAATTATCATTTCCTTGACGGATATCTTAATTAAAGGGAAAATAGGATGTCAAATATTTATACTACTCAAATTTACAAATTTCTCTTGTCACATATGTGCTTTTTTCAAAGACTAATTTTGGTTTCACAATATGCAAAACACTATCTAAGGTACCATCGCAAGAAAAATATTATTTTTTCACTATGTAGTTGATGTATATTTTTGCTCGTATTATTTCTCTTGTTTTTTTTTTATCAATAATAATATAATATCATTACAATAAGTAAAAGGCAGTCAGAAGAACAAATATTAAGGGGGGGATTCTCTTTAGTTATGAATCTTTTATCAGTGTTATTTCTCTTGTTATACCATATCATCAAGAATCGTTTATCAAGTAGTTTATTATAGATTTCAAAACATGCAATGTATTGTCAAAGATGTACTTACATGGACAACTGTTATAGATTTTATAGGTGATATTTTTTTGCATATTAGTTCTCTTTTAATGCATGTGTAATTTTTAATATAAATAAATGCTGGAGTATCAGCGATAACAAACAGTTTTAATAAAAATAATAATTAGAGGAGCGGGACATCTACTTCAATAGATTCTTATCACTACTAATATATTAAACAAGGAGTAACAATTTGGAAACACTTTTAGATTAACATTTCCTTGAAGGAAATTTAAGGTTTCAAAGATTTACACTACTCAAATTTACTAATTTCTCTTGTCACATATGTTTTTTTTTAATAATTTAGATTACACAATATGCAAAACACTATGCAAGTTACCATCCCAAGAAAAATATTATTTTTCTCTATGTAGGTGATGGATATTTTTGCTCTATTATTTCTCTCGTTATTTTCGTTTATCAAGAATAATTTAGGTTTCATTACAATGAGTAAAAGGCAGTCACAAGAACAGAGATTATGAGTGGGGGTTGTCTTTAATTATGAATCTTTAATTAGTGTTATTTCTCTCTTAATATCATATCTTCAAGAAGCGTTTATTAAGAATGGTTTTATAGATTCCAATATATGCAATGCATTGTCCAAGATGTAGTTACAAGAACAAATGTTATAGATTTTTAAGTGATATTTTTTACATATTAGTTAACTTTTAATGCATGTGTCAATTTTAATACAAATAAATGCTAGAATATCAATGATAACAAACAGTTTTATAAAAATAATAATTAGAGCATCAGGACATCTATTTCAATAGATTCTTATCACTACTAATATTCTAAACCAGGGGTATTTAACATTTTTCTGTTTGGGAACAATTTTAGATTATCATTTCCTTGAAGGAAATCTTAATTAAAGGAAGTATAGGATTTCAAAGATTTATAATACTCAAATTTACTAATTTCTTTTGTCACATATTTGTTTTGTTTTTAATAATTTAGGTTGCACAATTTGCAAAACACTATGTAAGGTACCATCGCAGGAAAAATATTATTTTTTTCTATTTAGGTGATGATTATTTTTGCTCATATTATTTCTCTTGCTATTTTATTTTATGAAGAATATTATAGGTTTCATTACAATCAGTAAAAGGCGGTCACAAGAACAAATATTGTGGGGGATTCTCTTTAGTTATGAATCTGTTATACGTGTTATTTCTCTTAGCATATTATATCATTAAGAAGCATTTATCAAGAAGGGTATCATAGATTTCAAAATATGCAACTCATTTCCAAAAATGTAGTTATCAAAACAAACGTTATAGATTTTTTTAGGTGATATTGTTTACATATTAGTTCTCTTTTAATGGATGTGTCATTTTTAATACAAATAAATGCTAGAGTATCAACGACAACAAACAATTTTAACAAAAATAATAATTAGAGGAGCAGGACATCTATTTCAATAGAGTCTTATCACTACTAATATTCTAAACCAGGGGTATTTGACATTTTTCTATTTGGAAATCCTTTTAGATTATCATTTCCTTGAAAGATTTCTTAATTAAAGGAAGTATAGTATTTCAAAGATTTATACTACTCAAATTTACTATTTTCTCTTGTCTCATATGTGTTTTTTTTTATAAATAATTTAGGTTTCACAATATGCAAAACACTATGTAAGTTAGTTTCACAGGATAAATATTATTTTTGTCTATTTAGGTGATGAATATTTTTCTTCAGATTATTGCTCTTGTTATTTTCGTTTATCAATAAAAATATAGGTTTCATTACAATCAGTAAAAAGCAGTCACAAGAACAAATAATATGGGTGGGGGGTTGCCTTTAGTTATGAATCTTTTATTCGTGTTATTTCTCTTGTCATGCCATATCATCAAGAAGCATTTATCAAGCGTATTATAGATTTCAAAACTTGCAATGCATTGCCTAAAATGTAGTTACAAGAACAAATGTTATAGATTTTTTGGGGTGATATTTTTTACGTATTTGTTCTCTTTTAATGCATGTGTAATTTTTCATACAAATAAATGCTAACGTATCAACGATAACAAACAATTTTAATAAAAATAATAATTAGAGGAGCAGGGCATCTATTTCAATAGATTCTTATCACTACTAATATTTTAAACAAAGGATATTTAACATTTTACCATTTAGAAACAATTTTAGATTATCATTCCCTTGAATGAAATCTTAATTAAAAGAAAAATGGGACGTCAAAGATTTATACTACTCAAATTTACTAATTTCTCTTGTCACATATGTGTTTTTTTTTTAAGAATAATTTATGTTTCACAATTTTCAAAACACTATGTAATGTACCATCACAATAAAAATATTATTTTCGTCTATATAGGTGATGGATATTTTTGCTCATATTATTTCTCTTGTTATTTTCGTTTAACAAGAATAATATAGGCTTCATTACAATGAGTAAAAGGCAGTCACAAGCAAAAATATTATGGGTGGGGGTTGTCTTTAATTATGAATCTTTAATTAGTGTTATTTCTCTCTTAATATCATATCTTCAAGAAGCGGTTATTAAGAATGGTATTACAGATTCCAATATATGCAATACATTGATGTAGTGACAAGAACAAATGTCATAGATTTTTTAAGTGATATTTTTTACGTAATAGTCCCCTTTTAATGCATGTGTCAATTTTAATACAAATAAATGCTAGCATATCAAAGATAAAAAATTTTTTATAAAAATAACAATTAGAGCAGCAGGACATCTATTTCAATAGATTATTATCACTACTAATATTCTAAAACATGTGTATTTAATATGTTACAATTTGGAAACCGTTTTAGATTATCATTTCCTTGAATGAAATCTTAATTATAAGAAAAATAGGATATCAAAGATTTATACTACTCAAATTTACTAATTTCTCTTGTCACATATGTGTTTCTTTTTTTAAATAATTTATGTTTCACAACATGCAATAGACTATGCAAGGTACCATCACAACAAAATATAATTTTTGTCTATTTAGTTGATAGATATGTTTCCTCATATATTTTTTTGTTATTTTTGTTTTTCAAAAATAATATAACTTTAATTTCAATGAGTAAAGGGCAGTCACAGGAACAAATATTATGGGTGAGGTGGGGGGTTCTATTTAGTTATGTATCTAACTTATCAAGGATAACAAACAATTTAAAAATGATAATATTTAGAGGTGCAGGACATCTATTTCAATAGAATATTATCACTACTAATATTCTAAAACATGGGTATTTAACATTTTACAATTTGGAATCCTTTTTAGATTACCATTTCCTTGAAGGAAATCTTAATTGAAGGAAATAAATGATTTGAAAGATTTATACTACTCAAACCTACTAATCTCTCTTGTCACATATGTGTTTTTTTAATTATTTAGGTTGGACAATATGCAAAACACTATGCAAGGTACCATCACAAGAAAAATAATATTTTCACTACAAACAGTAAAAGGCAGACTCAAGAACAAATATTATTGGAAGGTTTCTCTTTAGTTATAAATATTTTTTTCATGTCATTACATGTCATCAAGAAACGTTTATCAGGAAGGGTATTACAGATTTCAAAACATGCAATGCATTCTCAAAGATGTTATAAGAACAAATGTTACAGAATTTTTTAGTTTGGTGGATCTTATTTTTCATATTAGTTCTCTTTTAATACGTGTGTCACTTTTAATTTAAATAAATGCTAATAATAGCTTATCTATGATAACAAACACTTTTAATAAAAATAATAATTAAAGGATCAGGAGATCTATTTCAATAGATTCTTATCACTACTAATATTCTAAACCAGGGGTATTTTACATTTTAAAATTTGGAAACAGTTTTATATTATCATTTTCTTGAAGAAAATCTTAATTAAAGGGAAAATAGGAAGTCAAAGATTTATACTACTCAAATTTACTAATTTCTCTGGTCACATATGTGTTTTTTTTTAATAATTTAGGTTGCAAAATATACAAAATTCTATATAAGGTACAATCACTAGAAAATATTATTTTTGTCTATTTAGTTGATGGATATTTATACTGATATTATTTCTGTTGTTATTTTTGCTTTTCAATAATAATACAGTATCATTACAATAAGTAAATGGCAGTCAGAAGAACAAATATTATGGGTGGGGGTGTCTTTAGTTATGAATCTTTTATTTATGTTATTTCTCTTGTCACACCGTATCATTAAGAAGCGTTTATGAAGAAGAGTATTATAGATTTCAAAATATACAATGTATTGTCCAAGATGTAGCAACAAGAACAAATGTTATAGATTCTTTGAGGCGATTTTACATATTAGTTTCCTTTTGATGCATGTGTCAATTTTAATACAAATAAATGCAAGCTTATCAATGATAACAAACAATTTTAATAAAAATAATAATATTTCAATAGATTCTTATCATTACTAATACTCTAAACCAGGGGTATTTAACATTTTTCATTTTGGAAGCCCTTCTAGATTATCATTTCCTTGAAGGAAGTTTTAATTAAAGGAAAAATAGGATGTCAAAGATTTATGCTACTCAAATTTACAAATTTCTCTTGTGATATATGCGGGGATTTTTAAGAATAATTTAGGTTTCACAGCATGCAAATAACTATGTAAGGTACCTTCACAAGAAAAACATTATTTTTGTCTATTTAGGTGATGGATATTTTTGCTCATAATATTTCTCTTGTTAGTTTCGTTTATCAAGAATAATATAGGTTTCATTACAATCAGTAAAAGGCAGTCACAAGAACAAATATTTTTGAGGGGTTTATCTTTACTTTTGATTTTTTTTTATTCGTGTTATTTCTCTTGTCGCATCATATCATAAAGAAGTGTGTATCAAGAATGGTGTTATAGATTTCAAAATATTCAATATATTGTCATAGATGTAGTTACAAGAACAAATGTTACAGAATAGTTTTTTGTTTAGTTGATCTTATTTTACATATTAGTTCTCTTTTAGTACGTGTGTCATTTTTAAGACAAATAAATGCTAACGTATCAACAATAACAAACAGTTTTAATAAAAATAATAATTAGAGGAGCAGGACATCTATTTCAATATATTCTTATCACTACTAATATTCTAAACCAGGAGTATTTAACATTTTACATTTTGGAAACCCTTCTAGATTATCATTTCCTTGAAGGAACTTTTAATTAAAGGAAAAATAGGATGTCAAAGATTTATACTACTTAAATTTACAAATGTCTCTTTTTACATGCGCTTTTTTCAAAGAATAATTTATTTTTCACAGCATGCAAAAAACAATGTAAGGTAGTTTCACAAGATAAATATTATTTTTGTCTACTTAGATGATGGATATTTTTGCCCGTATTATTCCTCTTGTTATTTTCATTCATCAATGATAATATACGTATCATTACAACGAGTAAAATGCACTCACAAGAACAAATATTATGGTAAGGATTCTCTTTAGTTATGAATCTTTTATTCTTATTATTCCTCTTGTCATACCATATCATCAAGAAACGTTTATCAAGAAGAGTATTAT
>CM063506.1:57417493-57422493 GCA_032207245.1 Pardosa pseudoannulata | reverse complement strand
AATGCCACATTTCAAACAAGTGTGAGATTTTGAATTAGTTAAATAAAAAGTTCTGCCAACCGTTTTTTAGTTTAGTTAATGCAATAAAATATCACACCCTACCAACTTATTTCTAAGTTAAAAATTTTGATTACTTCATCTACATCCTAGTAGTATAAGTCACAGAATAAAAATGAAGTATGCCTTTGTCAAACGGAAAAGAAGAGATTTAGTTACAGGAAATATGTATTTAATAACTAAACCCCACTTTATTCATTGACTGTTTGAAGTTTTTTGGTATTCATGTAGATAGCATTCTCGGATTAGTAACAACAGCAATGCACACATTTACTTCTATAATGCAACACATTTGAAGTATGAAATTTTAAATTAACTTAATGAATAGTTCTGCCAAACGTTTTTTAATTTAGTTCATGTAACAAAATATCAAGCCCTAACACCTTGTTTCTAACTTACAAATTATGATTATGTCATCTATATCATAGTCATATAAGTCACAAATTAAAAATGAAGGATGCCTTTTTTAAACAGGAAAGACGAAATTTAGTTACAGGAAATACGTATTTAAAAAGTAAACCCCACTTTATTCATTTACTGTTTGATGTTTTTTAATATTCATGTAGAAAGCACTCTCTTATTAGTAACAAAACATTACACACACTTATATGGATAGTGCCACATTTTAAACAAGTGTGAGATTTTGAATTAATTTAATGAAAGGTTCTGCCAATCGCTATTTAGTTCAATTCATGTAATAAAACACCACACCTTAACAACTTATTTCTAACTTACAAATTATGATTTTGTCATTTATATCCTAGCCATATCAGTAACAGATTAAATTTGAAGGATGTCTTTTTCAAACAAAAAGACTAGGATTAATTACAGGAAATATATAACTAAAAAGTAAACCCCCACTTTATTTCTAAGTTAAAAATTTTCATTATTTCAACTACATCCTAGTAGTATAAGTCACAAATTAAAAATGAAGGATGCCTTTTTTAAACAGGAAAGACGGAATTTAGTTACAGGAAATATATAACTAAAAAGTAAACCCCACTTTATTCATTGACTGTTTGAAATTTTTTAGTATTAATGTAGATAGCATTCTCCGATTAGTAACAAGAACATTACATACATTTACATACACATATACAGTGCCACATTTCAAACAAGTATGAAATTTTAAATTAATTTAATGAATAGTTCTGCCAACCGTTATTTAATTTAGTTCATGTAATAAAATATTATGGCTGAATAACTTATTTCTACGTTGCAAATTATGATTATGTCCTCTATATCCTAATCATCTAAGTTAAAGATTAAAAATGAATGATGCATTTTTCAAACAGGAAAGATTATAATTAGTTAGAGCATATATATAACTAAAACGTAAACCCCACATTATTCATTGAATGATGTTTTATGGTATTCGTTTAGATATTCTCGGAATAGTAACGAGAACAACACACACATTTACAGAGATAGCGTTACACTTCAAACAAGTATGAAATTTTAATTTAATTTAATTAAAAGTTCTGCCAACAGTTTTTTAATTTAGTTCATGTAATAAAATGTTATGCTCTAACAACTTATTTCTATGTTACAAATTATGATTATGTCTTCTATATCCTAGCCATATAAGTCACAGATTAAACATGAAGAATGACTTTGTCAAACAGGAATGATTGTAATTAGTTACAGGATATATATATATATATATATATATATATATATATATTATATATATATATATATATATATATATATATATATATAGCTATAAAGTAAATCCGACTTTATTCATTGACTGAAGTCTTTTGGTATTCATGTAGATAGCATTCTCGGATTAGTAACAAGAACATTACACGCATTTACAGAGATAGCGTCACACTTCAAACAATTATCAAATTTTAAATCAATTTAATTAAAAGTAGTGCCAACAATTTTTTACTTTAGTTCATGTAATAAAATATCATGTCCTAACAACTTATTTCTAACTTACAAATTATGATTATGTCATCTTTATCCTACTCATATAAGTCACAGATTAAAAATGAAGAATGTCTTTTTCAAACAGGAAAGACGATATTTAGTTACAGGAAATATGTTAACACACAAGATAAGATTCAGTCAAAAGGCGAAGTAAAAACTAATTTTTTCCTAGCTTAAAGGTAAAATATAAATAGATGACTGTACAGAAATTTGATTTTCCGCACAGTAACATATAATTCATAAATCTCCATGCGTACGTAAACCGATACTTTTTTTTCACAAATATGTATATTTTCTCAAACAACACCCAAAGCACATAAATCCCCTTTTTAAAAGACATAAAACAGATAAGCCCAATACACACAGTGATACAAAAATCAATTTAAAAAGAACATTAAAGCATCCCTTTCATCCTTTATTGAAACCTTAAATTATTACTGCTCTCAAAAACTTCGGGAAAATCACTTTGTTGAATAAAATCAAAAGATTAAATGCTCTCAGAAATAAAAATATTATGTAACGTTTTCATGACATACTTACTTTCAATTTGAGATAGTGAATAAAAGAAAATTGAACGTCCTTTTGTCGTACAACCATAAATTACTTCGGCTAACGGTTTGAGCTTTCAAACACGATTGAAAAATCTTTAATTCACAATTTTAGCATTTATGCTATTGGGGATTTCATATTTCTCAGCACGCAGATTTCCAATTCTTTTCAACGCAGTCGTAACACTCTGGATTTCTTTCTATTTTCTTCCTTTTATGAGTAAAGCAGAATTAAGCAGTTACTTAAACAAATTATTAAGTCCTGATTTAAAGATTTCATTCAATGAATATCTTATAGTGTAATAAGATTTATTCCAAAATGAAATAGAATTCAATATGTTTGATTAGATTTACAAATGTATTGGATAACTCGTCATTAATGTGATCGCAAAGAAGCCAAAGAGATGATTTTGTAGATACTTAGAAAGGGATTTTGCCTATTTCATTCCAGTAAGTTGTCATACGAATGTTAACACTAAACATACCACATAACTGGTCAAATGACCCATAAGGTTTATGTAAAAAATGCGATGGGAAATGAATTAAAAATTCTTATTCTTTGTGTTTGCAATACATAAAAATTGACAATATATAATTTTGTTTGATTATAATAAAGTTTATTTGTCTATTTCCTTCCAATTTTCATATTTCATACATTTATAATCAGAAAAAATAAAGTCCGGTCATTTGACTGGCTATGGTAGAAATAGGTATGTATTAAGTGTTGGTATGTTTAGTGTTAAATCGACAAAATATTGAAGTTTTCACAGAATAGTATATGTGGAAAAAGAACTCATTTCTAGAAGTTTTAAAGCAATCCGACTATCCGAAAATACGAATATTAAATCGACAAAATATTGAACTTTTCAGAAAATAATATATGTGGAAAAAGAATTCAGTTCTGAACGTTTTAAAAGAATCCGAATATCCAAACATACGAATGTTAAATCGACAAAATATTGAACTTTTCACAAAATAATATATGTGGAAAAAGAACTCAGTTCTGAACGTTTTAAAACAATCCAAATATACGAACATACGAATGTTAAATCGACAAAATATTGAACTTTACAGAAAATAATATGTGTGGAAAAGAATTCAGTTCTGAACATTTTAAAACAATCCAAATATACGAACGAATGTTAAATTGACAAAATATTGAACTTTTCACAAAATAATATATGTAGAAAAAGAACTCATTTATGAACGTTTTAAAACAATCCGAATATCCGAACATACGAATGTTAAATCGACAAAATATTGAATTTGCAGAAAATAATATATGTGGAAAAAGAATTCAGTTCTGAACATTTTAAAAAAATCCAAATATCCGAACATACGAATGTTAAATCGACAAAATATTGAACCTTTCAGAAAATAATGTATTTTGAAAAAATTTCAGTTCTGAACGTTTTAAAACAATCCAAATATCCGAACATATTAATACTAAATCGACAAAATATTGAACTTTTCAGAAAATAATATATGTGGAAAGAGAATTTAGTTCTGAACATAATAAAATTCGAGTAATAAAATTCCAATAATGAGAGGAGTTATCATTAAAAACCTGTCTGCCGTTTACAGCAAATAAATCTAAACTTTCAAAACTTTAACTTGATTTTTCTCAAATTGCGGGTTTTTTTCATATAATGCCTATGTTATCTCAAAAAGTTTTAATATTTTTTCATGAAATTTTTACAGGTTGTATACAACATAATTTTCATCCAATTGAACCTAAATTTTGTTGTATGTACCCTAAAATATGTTTTTTGAATTTTGCTATGATAAATTTTTAATTTTTAAGGAAAAACATTCCCTTTTTTCAAACATTTTTTAAAAATATATATGTATTTTTAATATATACTAAATTAAGTTCAAAGTTGTTTTGCGATATTGCAGTGTGTTTTAAAACAATAAGTTTGTATTAAACTTAATTACATTTTTAGTAATCAAGAGCATTAGCCTTGATACGATTTTTGTTCAAAACAAAGTGTCTGTTTTATAAAAATTTCGAGCAAAAATATTTTTTTATGTTTCAAAAATGAATGAGATATATGGGTAAAGATAATAGTTTGTTCTAATTATGTTAAAAAAAATTGCGTTTCTAAAAGTGGTAATTTTTAAGATATAAGAAGTCTAAAATGATATTTTTTCCTTTATATTTTTTCCACATTTAACAGTCCTATGATCGCCTAATATGTGTCTAGTGTACATACGGTTTATATCTTGCATTAAGGAATATTTAAAGGTTGTGACATTAATGTAACAACTGAGGATTGGATTTTCACACGCAGTCTCATATAAAAATGAATGAACTGTGCATTTAGGGAAGCAACATATTCAATAAAGTCAAGTTGGTTCAAGAAAGAAAACTGCAAAAGGTGGAAATATAAATGACAGTTTACTGAGACAATTCCTCTGCTTTGTATATTCATCTCTATAGGGGAAAATAGCCTG
>CM063506.1:57409993-57412493 GCA_032207245.1 Pardosa pseudoannulata | reverse complement strand
CTCTGTTGTGGGTTGAATGCCCAAGTTTTTTTCACAACTGCAAGAAGCGTGTGGTGTAGCCAGAGAAAATAAGTGCACTTAAACTTCACCAAGTTTTGGAGAATTTGGATTGGTCTCCAGGAGGCGATTTAGGACCATCCTTGGAGTCCCGGTCCTTCTCAGCAGAATTGGAAAAGGACGCATTTTAAAAAGGACAATAGAACAACGAACAGGATAATGGAAAAAGTGTAGGGTTACCTGAGTCGAAAGAAGAATAGTAAAGAATGCAGAGTTCTCTTGGACATTGGCAATTTTTTTTTTTGAGGCGTAGCACGTGGAGTGCTCCTTTTACTTTTTAATTTATATATATATATATATATATATATATATATATATATATATATATATATATATATATATATATATATATATATATATATATATATTGCATATTTTCTTGTCGTTTCTTCTAAGTCTGAACATTGTAATACAGAACAGTGGTACTATACTATAATTAAAAGCAATGTAAAGCAACTTGGGGTTATCAATGTCTTCGAAATGACATTGCAATGTACTACACCACAACAAATATAATGAAGATACAAAATTTTCTCTTAATTTAATAACAAGTCATACTACATTGTTCAAATAAATTTAAAAAGTTTTTATATCTTCGGGCTTCTATTGGGCAGTTTAAAATATGTTTGGTTATATCTATGCACAGGTTAAACGGGTATTTGCTAGTTTACAGATAGGCATGTCAAATCACATACTAAATCAGCAAAGACATGTGGCCAGAAATACACCTAAACTGTATTTTATCATCAGTTCTGTGACTCTTGGTCATCAATTTTCCCAAATACCGTGGTAGATTAGCAAGGAATGTACCAGAAATACATCTAAACTGTATTTTATTACTATTTCTATGATTCTGATCTATCAGTTTTGGCAAATCACAAGGTAGAGCAGCAATAATGTGACCAGAAATACATCTAAACTGTATTTTAGAATCAGTTCCATGATTCTTATTTTTCAATTTTCCCAAACCATATAGTAGATAGGCAAGTCATGTACCAGAAACACATCTAAACTACTGTATTTTTTATTAGTTTTATGATTCTTATTCATGTAGATCATCAATAATTTGACCAGAAATACTGAACTGCATTTTGTCATCAGCTCTATGATTTTTATTCATAAATTTTCCCAAACCACATGGTAGATCAGCAAGTCACATATGAGAAATACATCTAAACTGTATTTTATTACTAGTTATATGATTCTTATTCATCAATTTTCCCTAATCAGAAGGTATGATGAATCATGTGACCAGAAATACATTTAAACTGTATTTTATCATCAATTCTATGACTAGGTGTTACTAATCAATTTTCCCAAATCCCATGGTAGATTATCAAATAATGTACCAAAAATACATCTAAAATGAGTTTTATCACCAGTTCTCTGATTCTTATTCATCAATTTCCTCAAACCACATGGTAGATGAGCAAGGCATGTACCAGGAATACATCTAAACTACTGTATATTAATAGTTCCATGATTCTTATTCATCAGTTTTCCCAAATCACAAGATAGATTAGCAATCATATGACCAAAAATATATCCAGAATGTATTTTATCATCAATTTTCCCAAATCACACAGTAGATAAGCAAAGTATTTAAACAGAAATATATCTAAACTGTATTTTATCACCAATTCTAAGATTCTTATTCATCAACTTTCCCAAATTCTAAAAAGATTAATTTTAAACACTGTGGCATACAGATAATCAAAAGTACTTTCATCCACTGAACATTATTAGAAAATTTTACCGATTTTATATCTCAGAATATTATGTTAAAGTGGAATTTTTCTAAACTTTGCTCCTATTTCCAGGCCCATGTCCAGAACTGCTACATAGTGGTTACAAGAACAATCTTCTCACTTCATCTGGCCGCCAAAATCCCCAGGCATAAACATTATTGAGAGTATCCTTGATGAGTATTATTGAGATGGCTTGTAACATGCTGTTCAGATGTAATCTCTAAAACCTCTTACTGTTAGGGATTCATAGTGCAATTACCTCCAACAGCACTTTTGACTTAAGTCGAGTCCATGCCGTATTTTGTTAGTTACTTCTGCGTACTGACGTATATATATATATATATATATATATATATATATATATATATATATATATATATATATATATATATATATATATATATATATATATATATATATATATATATATATATATATATATATATATATATATATATATATATATATATATATATATATATATATATATATATATATATATATATATATATATATATATATATATATATATATATATATATATATATATATATATATATATATATATATATATATATATATATATATATATATATATATATATATATATATATATATATATATATATATATATATATATATATATATATATGTATATATATATATATATATATATATATATATATATATATATA
>CM063506.1:57402493-57404993 GCA_032207245.1 Pardosa pseudoannulata | reverse complement strand
GAGTATTCAGATGGTAGAGTACATACTACTTTAAAACTATTAACCCCTTCCTGTAAAATGACGAGTCTAGCTCGTCATTAGTTTTTCATTTCACACCACACAATGACGAACTACACTCGTGATGCGATTAAAGTTACTGTTAAATATGATAATTAATTTAGTTTAAAATTTCTAGTGTACTGAATTTGGCAACACTTTTATCACTTGTAAAAATCACAAGTCACTATTGCATATTGTTTACTTGTGGTACAAGAATCAAATTAAACGTGTGTGTTACAAGAATCAAATTAAAAGTGAGACTACTTGGCGGTGTAAACAATTAAGAATTCCTTTGCACTTTGCTTTGAAAAGTACCACTAGCTTGAAGACTATTATCTGTATACCTTATTAATGTTTTGCTTTGATATTTTCTTAATTTTACTGTTTCTGATATTATTTAACACTATGTAAAAAGTGGATTTTAATTAAGAACATGAAAGAATTGTAAAATGAAACAAGTTTTTTTAATAAAAATTGAATGGTTATTTCATGCACAGTTTTTCATTATTAAATTATACCGGAAGGTGTTAAGTGTTAATCACATTTGTTGTATTCTCTACTTTGTATAATCACTGTTATTTTGTAGCCTTGACTGTAATTACTTCTATTATATGTTGTGGCAACACTGCGTTGTTGTTAGTTCTGGTGTATCCACTTAGTGTAATGCACTTGCGTGCTGTTATGCATGTTCTACCTTTTATAACTTATTAAACTTAATCTTTAATTAAAATCGGCCTCTGTGTATATTAATTTAACAAAAAAAGTGATAAATGAAAATTGAAAGATAGAGAAGAGCCCATTTTTAGCTTAAAGAAACATTTATTATTTTTGTCACTTGCTGACTTTGTCTAAAATACTCGTTCCTCAACATCACGCCAAAAGAAAAATGGCTAAAAATAGGGAATAATTTTTCTCAAGACAATGCGGATGACCTCTTCAAAAATTTCTGCGAAATTATACCCACACAACACATGCAAAGCCTCCTAGACAGTTAGAACATTTCGCTAGGAGGTTTTGACACATGGCGAGGTTAGTGGAAAAATCCCGCCAGCGGGAACTCAAGACGATCGCCAAAACGTAGCGTGAGTAGGAAGAACAATCTTGTAATTTATGGCACCAATCAAGGCTCAAGCTAGATAATGGTAGAAGATGGCTAGAGCAAAACGGCAACCCACGGATGGTCAGTGCGGGAAGATTGAAGGTAACTTGGACATAGACAAGCCCCATTCCATAAAATAAGATGTCAGGAAGCCAGAAATTCCTTTTATTCTCTGATTTTTTTTATATAATAGTGAAAATCGTAATAAATAGCGTTGTTTGATTACATAACTTCAATTTACAGTACTCGGTTTGTATGAGATAGAAAATAACTCTCATATCAAGAAGTTCAGTAATTCTTATTAATGAAATCCTAAGATGTTTAAAATGACAACTGATATTTAATAAGGGAAGATGTAATATTCAAAGTTGTTTAAATTTAATATCAGCTTTATTCTATACATTCCATTATGACTTCGATACAGCAAAATATTCTGTAATATATTATCGACATAAATGATTCCAACATTAATTCGTTAAAGATGATAAAAAAAATAATAATACTCGTTTTGGATTAATTTGAATTAGTATCTTTCGAGATTTAAAATCTTAACTAAGGTAGCAGTTTTATATATTATATAAAATATTATTTTATATATTATACTATCTATTTTATATATTTTATTAAATAGTAAATATTTTATACATTTTATTAAATAATAAATATTTTATACATTTTATTAAAAAGTAAATATTTTATACATTTTATTAAATAATAAATATTTTATGCATCTTACGAAATAATAAATATTTTATACATTTTATTAAATAATAAATATTTTATAAATTATATTAAATAAGAAATACGTTATACATTTTATTAAATAATAAATATTTTATAAATTTTATTAAAAAAGAAATATTCTGTACTTTTATTAAAAAAGAAATATTTTATAATTTTTATTAAATAATAAATGTTTTATACATTTTATTTAATAAAAATATTTTATACATTTTATTAAATAATAATTATTTTATGCATTTTACTAAATAAGAAATACTTTATACATTTTATTAAATAATAAATATATTATAAATTTTATTAAAAAAGAAATATTCTGTACATTTTATTAAAAAAGAAATATTTTATAATTTTTATTAAATAATAAATGTTTTATACATTTTATTTAATAAAAATATTTTATATATTATATTGAATAATAATTATTTTATACATTTTACTAAATAATAAATAATTTATATATTATTAAATAATAAATCATTTTTATATTACATTCAAACATATATTATTACATACATTATAACATGCTTATATTATATCACAACATTTTTATTCATATCATATTTTGTTCCTTTTAGAATACTTTTAGAAAGCCGTTTAATAGCAATATAGCTTTTATAA
>CM063506.1:57387493-57392493 GCA_032207245.1 Pardosa pseudoannulata | reverse complement strand
TATATATATATATATATATATATATATATATATATATATATATATATATATATATATATATATATATATATATACATATACATATACATGTAATGTAGGGAAAACAGATCGAGGAATATTGTAATGTAGGGAAAACAGGTCGGGGAATATTGCAATGTAAGGAAAACAGATCGAAGAATAACACCCCCGAGGATAAAAAGTAATAAAAAAAGCCCCTAATTCTAAGAAGCAGGGACACGCCTATAGCTAGAACTCATGTAAAACATCTGTTGGTCATAAAGACGAAATTTTAATCCCCTTTGACGTTACAGAAGTCGTCATTTAAACAAGTTAATCCCAGTCTGACATTAGACTGTCAAATAATTTTAAGTTCCCCCCAAAACGTAACGAAAACAGCTGCAGCCACCCCCACGCTATCTGTCCGCCACACTGGGAGCAGGGCGGGAAAGCAACGGCCAATGAAGAGATCCTAGAGCGCCCAACACACGCCTTCAAGGAATCTAAATGGTCACACGCAGAACCCCCAAAGAAACCTCCTTAGATAAGATTTTTAGATCTAAAAGTAAGAAACAGACACTCGCGAGTCTGCTACCAATTTGTAGAGACATTCGCAATTCTGGTCCCAGTTGGCAGATATTCACAACTTTAATACACTCGCTATGCTAGCACTTTGGAACTCAGACTTCTCTCTGCCCGCCGTCATGTGAAAAGTGACACCCTCTCTCCAGCTGTATCTGCCGTCGATGGTACTTCCTGCACCGACCTCATAATAGAAGAAGAATAAAGAATGCATGGAAAACAAATAGCCCGACTGCTTATTTAATGACCAGGCATGACATACATATATACGTATAAATGTATATATGTATATATACATACATATATACACACATACACACATATGTATATATATATGTGTGTGTGTGTGTGTGTGTGTGTGTGTGCAATATTATGTATTTTCCTTCTTACAGACTTTTCCCTTTTAACCTTTTCATAGTATTAAATATATGAACAGTCTCAACTGTTATATTTTCTCATAAAATATCAAAATACGGAATAAAGTAAAACTACTGTAGTACTCAAACAAAACAAGCTAAAAAAGGGAAACTACATGAATACTATGAACAGGAAATTCATATCTTTAAACTCTTAACTTACCTTGAACTAAATTTTTCCCGTGCTTTAGATGTAGATATATGATTCAAGTTGTCACATTTCGTGGCCATTATTCTCCGTTTCCTAGACCATTTTAAGTGTAGAACATTATGAGATTTAAATACGTGCGGTTATTTTTCGTTCTTCCGTTTCCTACTTTTGTTCATTAGATATTCATTAAAACTTTAACCGTCTTAGTAAAATCTTGGCATAACTCGCATT
Organism: Pardosa pseudoannulata; assembly: GCA_032207245.1. NCBI lineage: Eukaryota > Metazoa > Arthropoda > Arachnida > Araneae > Lycosidae > Pardosa > Pardosa pseudoannulata. The sequence continues at coordinate 57,391,116 of CM063506.1, read as the reverse complement.
AGACGATGTTTATGCACTGTTTAATTAGGCATACAAAATTTAGAGATTTAAATCCTTTTCATATTCTCCTGCTTATTAATTTTCCTGCAAGGAAAATACGAGAGCGTTTTCTTAAAACTTGTTCACAAAGAAAAATTATATTTTAATTAGAAACCTAGTGTTTATAAATGCCTAATAAAGTTCGCAAAACTTTATGAAATAATAATGAAATTTTATTTTAAATTAATAAAAATCAAATATTTCTTCTTTTTGATTAAGAGGATTCACTACATCGAAATAACTTGTGTTGTAATGTACATACAACCTATACACTAGTGTTCGTTACAAGGGGGAAACACAGAATGAATATAATACCTTATATAGATTCAGACATTTATTCTATACATTTATTTACAAAAATACTTGGTTAACATAATCAATCATTTATATTTTCTATTTACAGACTAATTATCCCACATCACTTTATAAGGAATTATTATTATTAACAGAGGCCTAAGTCAAAGGACTGTAAATATTATTTATAAATTACCTCCATTAAAGTCACAGGGGAGCAGGCAGGGGCTTTCCTCACGGGCATACGGGACGAGTTGGTGATGTTGAGCGGGGCGGTGTCAGTCCGGGCGCACGGGACGAGCTCGTGCTAGTGGATTCTTGTTCCACTTCTCTCGACTGCCCACTTCTAACTCCAGCTCTCACTCCATTTCCAAAAACCTCACCTCGGTCCCAACGCCCCTTCTTTTCTTGTTATCCAATCCCTTCCTTCGGGAAAATTTTCCCACATCAAATGCCCTTCGGGAGTGCAGGTGGGCTCATTAAAGTAGCCCCTTTTTGTTCAAGCTGACATTACATTTTAGCCCCTGCTCCCATAATTCACGCTTACAGTTCTGTGCGAGCTTGACCGTTATGCTGCCATTCCGTGAAGTATCCTCTCTGCAGGGGTCCCTAAACTTGACGTAAATAATTGGGGTCTTAAATTCGTCAAGAAAAATCCTCCCACGGCTATGCATGCACGTGCAACTCACCGTGAGAAAGTACCTCGGTACAACTTGAAAATAGAGATATTTGTGAAATTATGGCTTTAGTTTCTGTTCATTAATCTCTATCTAAAATGCATTTGTGTTTTGTAAGTATTTACATTTAGGGTCTAAACACGAGGGTATGTCTCGACCTTTTCTTCAAATGAAACTAAACCAGAGTGTTTCTCGGGTAAACTCTAAGGTAGAGTAACTATAAAATACCGTCTTATTTATGATCATGGTATGTTTATATAAAATATATAAACCATAGCATTATTTCAATTTTTTTATTAGAAAAACAAAGGAAGATAGTGGTAAAAAGTGGTAAAATAGTAAAAAGTAAAAAAAAAAACTACTTTCGAAACCTTTGGAGGTGTTCTCTGTAGAGATATAAGTATACCATGCGGAAGCAAATTCTACTAAATATTGTTATTTGCAAATAAATATTGTTATTTAGAAATTCTACTAATTATTGTTATTTACAAATATATATTTTTATTTACAAATTCTACTAATTATTGGTATTTACAAATAAATAATAAAATACATTGTTATTTACAATTAAATTACAAAGGAAAGTAAGAAAGTGGTAAAAAGAGAAAATGATAAAAAGAAAGTGGTAAAAAGAAAGAAACATTTTACCACTTATATATATGGAAATTGTTTGATAAAGGAATTTAAATTTTGTACTAATTTATAAACTCCGGCAAACCCCAATTTATAATTACTTCTTGAAATTTATATCGATGATTACTTCATATCAACAAGAAGGCAAAAGGGCACTTATTACCATTTTTCTAACTTTCAATAACATACGTATACTCATATGATAGTTCATACAGGCGTAAGTATCATGATATTTACCTCAGCATATTTTAATTTATTGAAAAATTCAGCAAACAGTTTTAATATTCTTCAAACAATTATTTATATGGAAATTTTACAACGTTCATGATACATAACAACTTCGAAAAGATAACTCTGTGCAGAATTTAACAACTCATTATTTAACTCGAATATAAATTTATATAGATAATTATATCATATCAACAAGAAGATAAAAGGGCACTCATAAACATTTCTCTAACTTTCAATAACATAGGTATAATCATATCATATTTCATACAGGCTTAAATATTATGATATTTCCCGCAGCATATTTTAATTTATTTAAACAGTTTTAATATTCTTCAAACAATTATTTATATGGAAATTTTACAACATTCATGATCCATAACAACTTTGAAAATGCAACTCTGTGCAGAATTTAACAACTCATTATACCTCCAGCATTACATCGCTGCTTTGGAATAGATAATTTTAACAAAGTTAGTAGCAAGAATTTAATTAGACTGATAACAAGATTATGCACGTTGCAAAACCAAAGAAACAAGGTAAATAGGCTTTTAAGAGCTTTCTCATCATTTCCACCTTATGTAAGCTCGCAAAAATGTTAATACATAAATTAAGAGTTCATGAAGTTCCTGCTGTTCGTTGATCTTCTTATCAAGTTTTGTAGGCTAGAAGAACGTACTTTTAATCCGGAAAATTAGAACCGTGTTGATTTAGAATTGCTTAAGGTGTATTATATATTCTTCAGAATTTTGGTGAATTATTAAAGTTTGTGTGTTTTTACTAATCTTAAGTTTTAGAATAATTGTTAAAATTATACATACAAAATTTTGTGAGATATTTAAGACATGTTGCAAATCTTTTAAAATTGTAAAATTAGTCTTAAAATTATAGAAAATTTAATGTAGAAGGTTTTGGGTTTTGGTTTGGAGGGCTACTGTCTACTTTTTTCAACACGAGGTCTAATGAGACCCGGGACCTACAGCTTAAAGCCGATTCCAAACGGCTACAAGCATCCATGCCACATTGGAATTCGAACTCCGGACCCGAAGGTCAGCACCCTAACCATACGGCCATTGTTTGAACAATATAGAAGGACCAAAGTTCTTCTAATATAGAAGGACTTTTATCCATAATGTTTAAAAACATTAGAATAATGATCATTTAGAGCAACTTAAATGCTTTACTATAGCTTTTAAGGAAGTTTAGTTCCATTTTGAGAATGTATCGGTTTCCACAGATCTTAAGTTTTAAATAAATATTAGAATTAATCATACTTTTGGAAGGTACTTAAAACCTGTTTCAGCTCTTCTAAAATTATATAATAACTCTTTTAATGGATTATAATAAGATCATAGAATAATTAATATAGAAGAATTACGTTCCATAAAATTAAAAAAATTTAGAATATTGTTGATTTGGAGCAGCTTAAAGTGTCTTGTACCTTTTATGTAAGTTTTGGTAAGTTTTGGTGGTAAGTCTTTCAATTTTCACCAGTCTGGTGTTGTTGACTAATTATTGAAATTATCGAAAATTTTGTGATCTATTTAAGACCAGATTTAACTTAAAATTATAAAATTGCTCTCTTATTGATAATTATAGAAGAATTAGTAAAGAAGAATTAAGATACTCAATGTTTAAATAATTCTACTCGGTAGCTTAACTTTTTTCTGTGTATATATGTTTGTATTACCAATAAAAGGAAAATTATTTAGACATTTAAAAACTTAGGTTATTTTCAATGAACAATTAACA
>CM063506.1:57379993-57382493 GCA_032207245.1 Pardosa pseudoannulata | reverse complement strand
GACAATATTAAATTTTCAAGCAGGCAAACTTTCAAAATTAGTTACAATGTTCCACAACAGATGGCGCTGCAGTCTAGAAAAATCTAAACTACGATATTTTCCAGATATCCACCAGGCGCAGCAATAGTATGGCGTATTCTCAGAACGAAATTATCAGAAACCCGTGTAAATGTCTCAGGCGGGATGGTTTCTCATGCAGAACAGATGTACTTGTTCCAGTTATTCAATTGTTTCTGTATAGTGGCAGTACACCTGGTCTTTTAAAACTCCCTACAAAATAATATCGTAGTTTAGATTTTTATAGATTGCAGCGCCATCAGTTGTGGAAGATTGTAACTATTTTTGAAAGTTTGTCTTCCTGAAAATTTAATATTGCTCCAAGCATATTGCAATAAACTGTATATTTCTATCACAGTCCGTTTAGTTTTTATTGATTTTTCAAATATGCCGGTCATTTTTGAAACACTATATATATATATATATATATATATATATATATATATATATATATATATATATATATATATATATTATATATATATATATATATATATATATATATATATATATATATATATATATATATATATATATATATATATATATTATATATATATATATATATATATATATATATATATATATATATATATATATATATAATATATATATATATATATATATATATATATATATATATATATATACATATATATATATATATATATATATACATATATATACATATATACATATATATACATATATATACATATATATATACATATATATATATATATATATATAAATATTATATATATATATATATATATATATATATATATATATATATATATATATATATATATATATATATATATATATATATATATATATATATATATATATATATATATTATATATATATATATATATATATATATATATATATATATATATATATATATATATATATATATATATATATATATATATATATCATATTTATATTATAGGATCTCATAATGCAGGTTCTTTTGGTGCCATTGATGAAGACAAATATCGAAACTTTGAGAGAACAAGTAGTAATAGTTTTTATTTTGCAGATGATCTTCAGTGCTGTTTGTGGCACAGAGGGATTAGCCAAAGACAGTTAAGTTTCATGGTAACTAGGACATGTATTTTCACTGTCAAATCATGTTATTGTAACCACCGCGTATTTTTAACGTTACGTTTAAATATCCAATCGCAAAATGGCAATGTCATTACATGATGCCATGTCATCAGCAAATTATTGGATATATAAAGTGTGTTATGGGTATTCGGAATACATTCAGTTCTTGCAGTCATACAGAAACGAAACGATTGATCCGAAGTCCAAAAGGCCATGATCATTGGTTTTAGGGCCGAAGGTGAGAGATACCTAATTTCTGTAAATGTTCGCGTGCCGCTGTCTTGAAAGTATACCGAGCAAGGCAAATGATACTGTCCAAAATCGACAACGTGTAAAATGTGCTGCACCACGAGCCCTAGATTGCAGAGGTGGACGATGGCTGTGAAGATGCGTTCGGGTGAATAACCGTGAAACCGTTGAGAAACTGACTCCTTAGACCAAAGGTGGCCTACCGCAGTCGACTGGTCGACAGCGAAGACATTTTAGGTAGTCAGTGAGACCATCTCGTAATGACCTCGGATATTAACAATTTAATTTATGACTTATGACATAGAATTCATGAATTATTTAAAATAAATATTTGAAACCATACTTTGGATCGACGTATCTTTGCGAATCTTCTTTTTCAACCATGAACGCCATAAGAACCAATCATCGGTCACGTTTAATAGATGAACATTTAATTTCGTGTTTACGCATTGCATTAAGCTCGTGCCAGCCACAATATAATAAACTTCTCGCAGATATACAGTGCCAAATTTCAATTAAACGAAGTGAATAGGATGGTCACTTTTTGACATATGAATACTTTGGTTATTTTCGTCAGTAAATTCATATATATATATAAATATTAATATTAAGCTTTTTTAGAAAAATTAGATAATTTACCAATTTTTCTTGTTACCGAAAAGGAATATCTAATCATGTATGTTACGTAAATTTAGCTGTGCGATTTTTAGACCGCCTTCTATTATTTAAATGTCGAGTAGACCACGGATCCCAAACTTTTGGCCACCCCAGTCTTAGATGAACCAAGAGGTACCAACTGTGTCTCCAGAACGATGGTACAGCGAACGCTGCTGCGTACGGCTTCCGCAGCAGATGCCTGGTTAATGCACCTCTGATGAATGCTGTTCATATAAACACAGAGAGAAAGAGGTGGGTAGACAGATAGGTAGATATAAATGCGTACATTAATGTACATAATGTTTATGTATATGTATATATTATATATATATATATATATATATGTATATATATGTATGTATATATATGTATATATGTATCTATATATATATATATATATATATATATATATATATATAT
>CM063506.1:57359993-57374993 GCA_032207245.1 Pardosa pseudoannulata | reverse complement strand
TTATGGGGATTTAAAAATTTAAGTTATAGTCACTGCAGGTATTATTCATCTCTTCTCATTCTTCTAGGGCACCATAACCTACTACAGTCTAAGCTCAATCAGTCTCCCAGATTTGGTCCTATCTGACTCAATGCCCATCCAGTCTCCCTTATGTATTATTTTTAATACGCTGTCAACAAAGTCCAGCCACCACATCGGTGGTCTTCCCAGCTTTCCAGTTCTCATACTCCCCGGTGCAACAGCACCTAGGATGCCAGGGCCTACGGTGCCAATCTACGTTTCCGATACTAAGGGCCCTGGAATGCGAAGCATATGTTCTAGTTAGGTGCTCAGCCTTACGCGGAACCACCAGTGTTTAGTTCTCAAGCATGCTTGGTCCACAGTTTCTCTACCTACTAAAGGTGTGAAAGGCTGAGTAAACCTTTCCCAGACCGGGGATTGAACCTCGGACCTGTGGCGTGGAAACACGAAGTGCTACCCTAACGACACTGGGCTTCACATAAATTCCAGTTCTTATAGGTTTGGTAAATGTGAGTTTTTTTACTGGAATTATATATATATATATATATATATATATATTATATATATATATATATATATATATATATATATATATATATATATATATATATATATATATATATATATATATATATATATATATATATATATATATATATATATATATATATATATATATATATATATATATATATATATATATATATATATTATATATATATATATATATATATATATATATATATATATATATATATATGTATATATATATATATATATATATATATATATATATATATAATATATATATATATATATATATATATATATATATATATATATATATATATATATATATATATATATATATATATATATATATGTATATATATATATATATATGTATATATATATATATATATATATATATATATATATATATATATATATATATATATATATATGTATGTATATATATGTATGTATGTATATATATATATATATATGTATGTATATATATATATATATATATATATGTATATTTATATATATATATATATATATATATATATATATATATTTTTATATATATATATATATTTATATATGTATGTATATATATATATATATATATATATATATATATATATATATATATATATATATATATATATATATATATATATATATATATATATATATATATATATATATATGTATGTATATATATATATATATATATGTATGTATATATATATATATATATGTATTATATATATATATATATATATATATATATATATATATATATATATATATATATATATATATATATATATAATATATATATATATATATATATATATATATATTTATATATATATATATATATATATATATATATATATATATATATATATATATATATATATATATATATATATATATATATATATATATATATATATATATATATATATATATATATATATATATATATATACATATATACGTATATATATATTATATATATATATATATATATATATATATATATATATATAATAAGCTCTATCCTAACAGACGAATTATGTTACTTTTTACGGTTATAACTATGTCTGGTTTTTTATAGTTTCTGTAGATTAGGAAGTTAGACGCTGATCTCCAAACACCATTTTCAGCGCAAAAATGCGCGATATATATTTCATCGTTACCTTAATTGTAATGACAGAACTTGCTTAAAGCTAATTTTCTAATTTTAAGTTTAGAATGAGAGATTTATCCCTATATTTATTAATCATGCTTCTGTGCCGGTATATTAATATAAGGTAGGATTTGTTAGCTTACTATATTAATATTCTGCATATAAATATGTGTGGGGGTGTATCTAGCTAAAAACCGAGCATTTTAGCCTTCATACACGGTCCCTTTTGATTTAAAACTGTGGTCACGCGAGCTCCCATCATGGAGCTGGCTTCGCTCCAGCAGACGTTGATTCCTTTCCTGCTTATCGGAAATACAACAGGGTGTTGTCTGTGCAGTGAAATAATAAAATGGTCAAGATGGGAGAGAGGGAGAGGAAGAAAGGAAAAAAATAGAAAGAAAATGCAGTAGTCTTATGAGGGAAAGAATTCATTTAGTGCGCACAAAACAACAAGTTAAATGGCGATTACCACAGGTGTGGCTCGGAATGGCAAAAGACGGAATTGTCGGGGGGGAAGGTCTGTTATTAGGAACTTTATGCTTTTAAATAGTGCATTAAGAGAGACCCGATGTGGGATAGACGTTCTCCCTCTCGTGGGCTTTTTATGGGGGGATTAACACTGACATCGCGTGATAGTACAAACAGCCTGTGTTTGGAACTTATTGGCGATTAGATGTTATCGAACGATTATAAGGTTCTACGAAAGTTTTAAATTTAGGTTAAGCCTCTAAAGGGCATCGAGTAACAAAACAAATTAAAACTTCAAAGAGGATATATTAATACTCGCATTTCATTTCTTTTTATTTGAATAAATGTCCCATGTTGAACCATGAACACGTTCATGAGTAAATGCATAAATTAGCATATAAGTACAAATGAGAGTGGATCAAAAGTAAGGTTACAAGGCCAGTATTTAAGGAGTTTCGTTTGTTTCAGAGACATTAATAACATGCTCTAATTCTAATAGATATTTTCAGCAACTGAGCAGAGTTACAGCTTTCCGACACCTACAGCGCTAGTTCTAAAGATGTAACACGAATCTCAAACCTTTTGGAAAATTGGTCTTGTGAAAAATTTGATTAATTATTCTATTTCTTTAAGCAAAACATCTAACCGTGGTTAAAATTCATCGGAAGCTAATAAATGTATACGGAAAGACTGTAATTTTTTTGTGATCATGGCTGCTACTCACGGGGATGATTTGACCACTAGATTATCTAATGACGTCACTAGAAGGGCATTTCAGCACATTGGGTTATGTCAAAGATAGGACCTTTTGCTACTTTGGAGGGAATTTTCGTCATAATGACAGAGCCAGTCCAATAAATCGACTATTCCGAGTCCCCGTGAATATCAGCCCATGTCTCAGATTGCATCAAAGTTTGTGTTGGGAAGTTATGTCACTATTAGTCAAAGTTATGAATGTTAGTGAAATTTAAGGCTGATAGGGAAATAGTCATCGAGGATCACAGGGCTTGAATCAGCACCGGCATCACTGAGCAACCACCCTACATTCCAGACCTCACTCAAAGAGACTTTTACCTCTTTCCTTAATTGAAGAAGCACCAAGGAGGTAAAATTAAAATTATATGCTTGTCTTTTTTTATTTTTAAATGCAAAATAATGTTCAAATTGTTTGTAATGCTCTACAATTCTTAATAGCACAAATACAAATATCTGAACCGTCAAGCGTTAGTTTCATATCATTTCCGGGGCTGGACTCATAGTTGGGGACACCCTCTCTTCTGTCCCCAGTGTGAGTACTCGCAGGCGAATTAACTTTATTTCAGTATTATTGTTTGTTTGTTTGTTTTGGAGTGCTACGGTCTACTTTTTGCAACACGAGGGCTAATAAGACCGGGACCTATGGCTTAAAGCCGATTCCGAACAGCTACGAACATTCATGCCACTGTGGGATTCGAACCCACGAACTCCGGTACACCCCAGCCAATCGGCCATCGTTCGGCTATTTTATTTCAGTATAAAACATTACATGAATTTGTGTTCCGTTAGTTATATAAAATCACACAGGTTTACATATATGTACTTCCAGTAAATTCCTGAATGGAAATAAGTTAGTAACAGCTGGGGTAGGGACAAAGCCTGTTATTTATGCTTTAACTTTATGTCTTTATATAATGCATTAGGAGCGACTGATACCAAATAAACACACGCTTTCTCTCACTATATGTTTTGTTGCAATTTGTATTCTATAAAACGAAAAATCTCATTTTCACAAATGTTAAAATGCTACAGATTGAAACCAGATGACAGTTTTTGAGTTCTACTCCATGCTGAATTAATATGCTATTTGTTGTTAGATACAATTCGACTCATTAAAAAATAAATATTGGATGAGTATTTTATGTTATTATAGACAAATATTTTAGCAATTGTGTAACTTTAAACTCTATAACAGTATATTATATTGCATTTAAATAAACTGAGTTAAATTAAGGGCAGAAAATAATGTCCATAATTTTAAAGGTTTGCAAGAAAAGTATTTACTGAACACAACAGTTTTTTACAAATGACACCCTATTTTATTTAAAATTAAAGGACGTTACTACTTAGATGGGTGTAATATTCAAAGTTATTTAAATATCATATCATTTTTATTCTCATAAGTCCATAATATGTAATATCCATAATATCAATATATATTCCACACAAATGATTCGGGCGCTAATGGGTTAACCAAAATGTAGCTAATATTTTTTCTCGTTATTCAAAGCACGGCAGTTTTCTTTCATGTTCAGATTGCATAAGTGTGAGTAAATTACCCAATATCTGACATAAATTGCTTTAATAGTTAAAGTGCGATCTATAGCCTTATATATAGTTTATTACATATACACAATAATAACGTTCTCACGTTTATACTCTTGTATATATGTTTATTTGGGAATTTTCTTCAGATTTTCTTTTAAATAAATAAATTGAGAAAATTCAAATAAATAATGCATCGAACTTAAATATATATACAATGTTAAATATATCGGAAAACTTAACTGTTTATTGAAGTAGAAAGATGTCGTTTCCATTGTGATTTTAGTGGTGTAAACGAGAATTTCAGATGTATTTGCATTAAACGTTAATTTAAGTTCATCACGAGAGGTGGGGTTCATATATGCACTCATTAAGTTATAGCCACATTTTTGTAACTTACAGATAATTATATAAATATTTCGTTTTTCAAAATGAACTATTTTTAATTTCCTATAAAATATGGTGGCATCCAAAATCCAATTTCCGCAATTCCTTAAAAACAAACATGATATACCGTTCTAAAAGTTACATCAGCTGATTTCAGATTTCAGTTATTATTATTATTATTATTATTGATTAATTTGGATTATTATTTCATTTAAAAGAAATAATAATAATCCATTATTTGCAATGGGTAATGTTAACTTTTTACAGTTTATTACTTCTTGAGTACGGAGTAGAGGAATTATTGTATTCCTGATAAATCTCTGATTATAACAAAATACAGAACAAGAAATCTCAGTACAACGAATATCCTCCAAATTAAAGTCCTACTCTGATTCTACTCTGATAACAGCGTTACCTTGAGAAACGAAACTAACTTAGAAACTTGAAGGGAATGTGCAAATGATTAATCTCATGTACCGGAAGATTAGATTACAATTTCTAAGCTTCAGCCAGATTCATTAATAGCGGCTGCAGTTAGGCTCACTCTCCCTTCCCCTCATTAGTCAAATTTCTCACTCTCTCACTCCCCTTAACTAACTCACTGTCTCACTCTCATCCACTCCGTTGCGTATCATCATCTCTTTTTCTCCTTCTTACTCTCTGACTCACTTACCCTTTCGCACTCGCTCTCTATTGACCAATGTTTTCAATTTCTTTGAAAATGACCAGAAACCTATTCTAGACGTTTTGTCGGATATGTTCTTAAAGAATTATCCTGAAACTTAAGAAATGCAAAAAGCATTCTAGATGTCTTATATTGCAGTAACAGTTTTGTCGGTAAAATAAATAAGAGGAAAATCTTAAAACTAAATTCCGAAATATGTTTTAACACTACCTATGATTATAAAGATACAAAATAGGTTCGTGGTTTTTGTGTCATCCAATTTCTCAAATGACACCTATGATGGTAACAAGCGATTTCTGGGTGTCTTTTGCTTGGTTCATGTTTCTCAATTACTAGGACTCACTTTTTTATTTGTGCTGTGTTAGTGATGTAACTCTAGCTATGAATATGAAGATGCAAAATAGGTTAGTGGTCACTGTGTCCTCCAATTTACCAAATGATACCTCTGGAGGTGGAAAGTCATGTCTGGGTCTCTTCTGCTTAGTTCTTGCTTCTCAATTACGAAGAATCTCTTTTTGTTTGTGTTGTGTTAGCAATATAACTCTAGCTACGATTATGAAGATGCAATATAGCTTCGTGGTCACTGTGTCCTCCAATTTACCAAATGATACCTCTGGAAATGGCAAGTCATGTCTGGGTGTCTTCTTACTTCCTGATTCTCAATTAAGAGGAATCTCTTTTTGTTTGTGTTGTGTTAGTAATATAACTCTAGCTATGATTATGAAGATGCAATATAAGCTCGTGGTCACTGTGTCCTCGAATTTACCAAATGATACCTCTGGAAATTGCAAGTCATGTCTGGGTGTTTTCTTAGTTCCTAATTCTCAATTAAGAAGAATCTCTTTTTGTTTGTGTTGTGTTAGCAATATAACTCTATGATTATGAAGATGCAATAAAGATTCGTGGTCACTGTGTCCTCCAATTTACCAAATGATACCTCTGGAAATGGCAAGTCATGTTTGGGTGCCTTCTTAGTTCCTGGTTCTCAATTAAGAGGAATCTCTTTTTGTTTGTGTTGTGTTAGCAATATAACTCTAGCTATGATTATGAAGATGCAATATAGGTTCGTGGTCACTGGTATCATTGGAAAATATGTGGACTGTATTAACACAATAAAACTTAGCATCACATTTTAAAGAACTTAAAAATAGATGGTTGCTTTTTTTTCTTTCTTGGGATGATTTTTATTTCAAGGAAGGTAGATATCATTGGTATTAGATAGTCTTTAAAATGACAGCTTTTCTCTAATGTACAGCAATATTCAAAATTGTTTAAATTTCACATTTGTATTACGCTCAGGAGTTCATAATTTAAATTTAAAACATTAATGAAAATTTATTTAGCATTATTGGGCATAAATTCGTGAGTGAATTCGTTGGTTTTAAAATTTGAGGGAAAAGATCAGTCTGAATAGATCAAAAAAGGAAACAAAATTATTTTGTAATAAAACCTGACTTATTAAGATTATTTTAAAGCAAACTCAATACTCAAAATTGATCTAGACCAGATTTTATGGGTAAAAGAGTTTGAAATGATTTAATGAAATTTAAAAACAATCTTTACTTTAAATTGAGATTCCTTGGAACTGTAATTCTTCAACTAGCATGATTTTCTCAAACACTGAGGAATAAACTTTAGAAAATTTAAGATGTGAAAGGCTATAAAACGGCCTATTAAATATAGTTTGTGTTTTTAATGTTTCAAGAAATTTTGCTCACAAAAATGTATTTTGAATTGAACTAAAAATTTAACCGTTTAAGATTTGGGTTTCTTTTTCTTGGAAAGAAAATATTTTTAGTAAATTTATTCTAAAAATTCTAAACACAATTCTAAAAAACTATATAGGAAAGTTTTGAGTAAGATTGTGCAATATATCATATAAGTAAATTAAAGTTTTAGAAATATCTATTAGACCAATTAACAAAAAAAATTCATTGAGATTGAAGAAATTTAAAATAGCTTGTGTTCATGTGTAAATGTATTTATAGTAAATTTTATCTCCTGAAGGGGGCTCATTTGTGAATTTTTAAGTTTTTGAATGACAATATGCTTTCTATTAAAAAATAGGTATTTACTAAAGTGAGTCATATTTCAAGTCAAATTTCTTTATTAAAAATAAAATTTTCTTATAATCTTGCATCCTTAGTTTATAATTTTCAATTTTGAAATAAATACGCTTTGCTATATAAAATCAGTAAAAAATCCCTTTAAATTTTAATTAAATAATAATACTTTATTCACGTAGAAATTTCTAAAAAAATTCAAGTTAAATTTCTTTATTAAAAATAAAATTTTCTTATAATCTTGCATCCTTAGTTTATAATTTTCAATTGTGTAATCAGTAAAAATCCCTTTAAATTTTAATTAAATAATAATACCTTATTCACGTAGAAATTTCTAAAAAAATTAAAGTCATTTCAAGTCAAATTTTTTTTTATTAAATATAAAATTTATTTATAATATTGCATCCTTAGTTTAAAAATTTCAATTGTGTAAGCAATACTCTTTGCTGTATAAAATCAGTAAAAACTCCCTTTAAATTTTAATTAAATAATAATACTTTATTCACGTAGAAATTTCTAAAAAAATTCAAGTCATTTCAAGTCAAATTTCCCGTCAAATTTCACTTCAAATATAATACTTTATTCACGTAAGAATTTCTAAAAAAAATTCAAGTTAAATTTCTTTATTAACAAATAAAATTTTCTTATAATCTTGTATCCTTAGTTTATAATTTTCAATTGTGTAAGCAATACTCTTTGCTGTATAAAATCAGTAAAACATTCCTTTAAATTTTAATTAAATAATAATACTTTATTCACGTAGAAATATCTAAAAAAATTCAAATCATTTAAAGTCAAATTTCAAGTCAGATATAATACTTTATTCACGTAGAAATTTCTAAAATAATTCAAGTCAAATTTCTTTATTAAAAGTAAAATTTTCTTCTAATCTTGCATCCTTAGTTTATAATTTCCAATTGTGTAATCAGTAAAAAAATCTCTTTAAATTTTAATTAAATAATAATACCTATTTCATGTAGAAATTTCTAAAAAAATTCAAGTTATTTCAAGTTAAATTTCCATTTCAAGTCAAATTTAATACTTTATTCACGTAGAAATTTCTAACCAATTTACAAAAAAAAATCGTTGAGATTATAAAATTTTAAAAGAACATGTGTTCAAGTTTAAAAATATTTAGAATAAATTTTATGGCCTGAAGGGAATTCATTTGTGAATTTTTAAATTTTTGAATGACAATATGCTTTCTATGAAAGAATAGGTATTTACTAAAGTGAATCATATTTCAAGTCAAATTTCTTTATCAAAAATAAAATTTTCTTATAATCTTGCATCCTTACCTTTATAATTTTCAATTGTGTAAGCAATACTCTTTGTTATATAAAATCAGTAAGAAATCTTTTTAAATTTTAATTAAATAATAATACTTTATCCACGTAGAAATTTCTAAAAAAATTCAAATCATTTCAAGTCAAATTTTTTTTAAATAAAATTTATTTATAATATTGCATCCTTAGTTTAAAAATTTCAATTGTGTAAGCAATACTGTTGCTGTACAAAATCAGTAAAAACTGCCTTTATATTTTAATTAAATAATAATACTTTATTCACGTAGAAATTTCTAAAAAAATTCAAGTCAAATTTCTTTATTAAAAATAAAATTTTTCTCATAATCTTGCATCCTTAGTTTGTAATTTTCAATTGTGTAATCAGTAAAAAATCTCTTTAAATTTTAACTACATAATAATACCTTATTCACGTAGAAATTTCTAAAAAGAGTTCAAGTCATTTCAAGTCAAATTTCTTTATTAAATATAAAATTTTCTTATAAGATAGCATCCTTAGTTTATAATTATTATTTGTGTAAGCAATACTCTTTGCTATAAAAAATCAGTAAAAAATCCTATATAAAATCAGTAAATATTAATATATAAAATCAGTATAAAATAATTTAATAATACTTTATTCACATAGAAGTTTCTAAAAAATGTAAAGTTTTTATAATTATGTATACAAAATTTCATTATTATAAATAATTTATTATTTTTTTAAACATAATAAGCTTGAAATCATATCGTAAGTTCTCAGAAGAAAAATGTATATATATCATCAAATATCAAATACTCTCGACATTCAGAAATGATAATAGTAAACTAAACCACATCTGTAGAATTATATCACCGATAAAGAATGTCATCGAACAATTAATTAACTGAACTGAGTTATTTTCGTTACAGATCATAGTACCTATCGCAATGAACCAACGCCTGCTGCCAGTTATACCGGGGACATCGAAAGGGAAAAAACACAAACTTTTTGAGGAGGGAATTTTCTATCACAAATAATACACCGAAGAGTGGCACGTTGCCAAGCAAAGTCTTTGTATATACCTATACAATTTACTGAGAGCGTCACGTCCCGTTATTCTTCGTGGAAAACATTTTGCACCCATAGTAGAAGTGATAGAAAAGTTGCTGAGTAAAAAGCCTGTTTTTTAACTTAATTTTTGCTTGTTTTCTTTCCGATCCGGTTGGAAATATATTGCAAGGCACTTGCTTTTTGAAATGCTGGTAGAGCCACTGAAGAAAGTGTTTTGTAACTATTACGGTTTCCCTTTTCTTTTTTAAGCTCCATCGAGAAAAGATCTATTTATTCTACTGGAACTAAATTCGATACTGTTTGTAAACATAGTGTCAAATTTCATTAGCATGCACAAGATCTTTATAGCACATTATAAACACACAACTAGAAAATGTATTTCATGGTAAATTTCATATTTAATAGCTAATACTACAAGATCTTCTACGATGTGTAATGCAAAAGTAAAATCTTTTACATTACTGATTGATGTAATGTTCTTTCAGACATTTATTAATAAATTAGTTATGAAATATCGGAAATTAGCTCTATATTCTTGTAATAACAGCTTACAGTCTGATTAAAATTAGTAAATATAAAAGGGGGAAATATAGAGTTAACATTTATCAAGACTGCTGAATTATTGCAAGAGAAAAATTCTTAAACTTTATCCATTTGAATATCTCAAAACAAAAACTGACAAAATATCCGTAAAAGTATTTATAACAATAAGATCTTTTAAAACAAATATCAAAGACTCCCAATAAGTCCAGCAAGATGCTGCAAAAAAATTAACCCCATCTCTAGAACTAAAAAACAACTTTGAGCATAAATGTAATCAGGTAATCTTTTAACTGAGTCATTTCCTTTATGGACCTTAAGCCACTGCTGTGGACTAAAGCCTAATGTTAGTTACACTGGTGACATTCAAAAAGAGAGAACAATTTAACTCGGAGAACAAGCTGACATGAAAAATCCTTCTATAGAAAGATTTACAATTTACTAAGAACATCACATTCCTTTACTCTTCGTGAAAAATATTTGAATCCATAGCAGAAGACTAAATGTAAATTTAACTCAGCAATATTCTAATTTTTCCTTCCCGCTTCGGTTGTAAATGTATGGTATTGTACTGTTACTGTACGCTGGTAGAGCACCTGAAGAAAATATTTTGTAACATTCGAGGTTTTACCATAGCTTTTATGGATTCTGTCATATTATACCAGGCTTGTTGAGAGAACATAAAGAACAAGACATCAGATACAAACAAGTGAAGACTACCCTTTTGATGAATCTTTATTTACAGTACTATGTGTGAGGAAGAACAGTTCTTATATGCCCAACATGGCGTCTCAATATGACAAAGAAAATGGTGAAGCAAATCCCTATGCTATTTTCTCCGTTTTTGCCTGCTCTCTCTCTCTCTCTCTCCTGAGGGGACTCCAAAATCTATCGAAACAGTCCGATTACCAGTGTTGCCAGGACCAAAGACGTCTGCCCAGCAATAACAACCCCTCTTGTCCAATGGGGTCGAAGGAAGGTCACTGACATCACTTTCGTCCTTCGGTCAGCCTCTCTAGCTGGCGTTGTCCAATAGTGCAACTCATTGTTATATGTCAAAAAGGGTTTAATCAGACAATATTGTTAGAAAATAATAATACACAAATATAGTATGTCGTAAAAAGTTTCAAATTTTATAACTCATAGAAAAAATACCTTTATTCTACGTTGGTTAATCTGGAATGTAGACAATAATATTCTATTAAAATTAACAGGTGTTGTATTTCTTAATGATATATCTACGTAGTATTGGAAATATACTAATGTATTGTAGTGATTACAGACTTTTAAGTCATTTCAGTCTTCGGTCTTCACTTATGGACTTGTTCCTAAAACTAAATAAAAGAAAACATTGAAATATCGAGTTCCAATTTAGCTAAAAACCTCATCTGTTACACTAAAACAACCCAGGAGGCAAAAGAATACATAAAAATTTCTGAACTCCTTGTGAAATATCATACAAACAAAAACTATCAAAAATTTTGTAACTATACTTAGAGAAAAATATGTCTTTAATTAACCCTTTAAGCGGTTCGCACGAACAATTCCGCCAAACCGATGATGTCTTCAAAGCGATTGTCATGTACAATTTTCAACTTCCAAAAACGTTCCGAAAATGGATGTATTGTACATTTCTGCCAGTGTTTTCCTCCATGGAGTTTTGAGGTAGGAAGGTAAGGTCGATTGTTTAGGAACTGCACTACTACTCCTTGAGGCGCAAAGAAGCTGATAACTTTTAATGGCTTTGTAAATCTCTATTTCGAAGTATTTCGTTTGCGGTAAGAGATGTATCTCTAATTCCACCACTTAAGTAGCTTGGATGACTTTTGTAAAAAATATAAATCATTCTCTTAAAGAATATTTTTAATTGTACTTTTAGAATCCATTATTTCTTATGAGATGATCTTCGAGACTTGGCAAGCTTTATATGTATTAAAAATTAACAATCTATAATGTCTATTTATATATCTATTTATAACCGGAAGTAAAGGGACAATAACGAGGGTGGGTTTCCCGTATTCCAATCTAGTCGACAAAGGGTGAAGTAAAAAATCATAGAACACTTTGGTCACTGACACAATAAAACTTGAGCGTATTTTTTGGACACTTTTTTTTCCTCGGTGTGTTCCACTCGGAGGGTTAAATATCCAATATCTCTATATTCTACCAAGATATTGAAAAAATAAACCCATCAATAGAATTATGTAAATAAAAAAAGAAACGTCATTAGACATATATTTAATAGATATGAATTGTTTCCTTTACAGAACATAGAGCAATGTCTTCAGTTAGTGGTGATATCGAAAAGAAGAGATTAGCTTTTGGGGTGAAAATTTTTTAACCCCAAACAATACGACGAAGAATTGTATATTGTCAAACGAAGTCCGTCTATAAAACTTTATAATTCATTGAGAGCATATATTCTGTTACTAGCATATAGCCTGCCATATGAAAGCAGCATTAAATTTTTTTAATTTTCCAGAATTATAAAGCAACCTTTAAGACAGGCAAAAAATAGTTTGTTTTTTGGCTGAGAATTGTCTGGTACACGGTCAATAATTTGTTTATCTTTACTGACCTCATGTGAGGATCCAACCTTAATTTATCTTGTCACATTATGTGATAGGATACACAGCAGAGGTTTTAATATGGACAGTGATTATTTGGTGGTATATATAAATGATGTTCAAAATTCAGCGAATAGATTGCCAACCATGTGGTTATGTATAAAAACAAACGAACAAACTTCTTAATTTTCAAAGATATATAACTTAAACACTATATATTTATTAGTCCGTGAAATAGACTCCTAGACTTTTATGAAAAGAATTTGTCGTTAATACCGGTGATAAAATTTTCATTGCAACAAAAAATAATCGATGATTAAATTTAAAATTATCACATATGTACCTAATCTATTATTTAAACCAAATATAAAATATAATCATTTACGTAATATCTAAGTATAGGGATAAAACGTATGAAAATATTACAGACGATATTTAAATATTGTAAAATAAGAATTGAATAATAAATGAGAGGATTAAAAGAATGAAGCCATAAGGCTAGAAAAAAATGTTATTTTCATCTACTTATAGTGTGATAAATTGAATTTTATCATCGCCTGATCTTAACAGGGGAAAATAGGGCTTGAAATAAGGGCATTAGCTGATCGAAAAGGGAGAGGGGTGGATTTCTAATGTTTTTTTCCCTCGCTTTGAATTTTGCTAACCCTAACTCATCCATAATCCAATACGGAGGATTTTATTCCAGGTCCAACCCCTTCATAAATTCGAGGACAGACGAACAGATAACTTAAGCTATTATTATATAGGGGATTCCTCATGGAAAATATTTTGCACCAATACTAGACAAGGCAGATTTTTTACTCAGCAATATTCCTACTTTTTTATTTTAATTTTCGCTAGATTTCTTTCCGCTCTGGTAAGAAATCTATGGTACTACATTTCCTCTATAAAATGCTGGTAGAAATGGTTGATTTGCTTGTGCTCTAAGTTTTGTCACAGAATATTTAAACATATCCATGTTAGGTTATTTAAATTGTAAACTTAAAAGATTATTAAAGATTTGAAGAAGTAATATTTAGTTTAAACTATATTAATTACTTTATTAGGAAATTTACTAAATACAGTATATAGCAATGATTTCAAACTTTTTAGTAATCTTCTGTCTTCTGTTTTTAATATCTACACTTGGTCTCAAAACAAATAACATTAAACATGTTCCTATTTCACAGTAAACCTGATCTATTTCACTAGAAAACTCATGAGGTAACTTAGCACACCTTACTCTAGTACAGATTGCACATTAATTTACAAACAAAAACTATCGAAAGTTGAGTAAAAGTTCTTTAATAAATTCCTTTTCATCTAAAAATCAAAAATTCTCGATGTTCTACCAAAATATTAGGAAAATAAAACTCATCTGTAGAATTAGGTCAACGAGAAAAGAAATATCGTCAGACAATTAATTAACTAGATTGAGGCATTTCCTTTATAGACCATAGGCCATCGCAGTCGACCAACGCCTTCTGTCACTTAACCGGTGACATCCAAAAAAGACTAACTTAGGTGGAGGAGATTTTCTATCACAAACAATACACCATAGTGTAGCATTTTGCCAAGCAAATTCCTTCTATATATCTTTCCAAGTTACTGAGAGTTTCACGTTTACTTATTTTTCGTGCAAAACATTTTGGACATATTATTTATATTTACTTTCATTTTTTTAAAATTATTTTACTATGGAATTTTTTTGAAATACAGCATATAGAAATGATTTCAGACTTTTTGGTCATCGTCTGTCTTATGTTTTTAATACCCACACTTCTCTCTCAAAATAAATAATTTAAAACAGTGAAATATCACTTTCCTATTTCCCAACAAATCAGATTTATTGCAGTACAAAAACTCATGAGGCAAATTAGCATACCTAACGCTTATGCAGATTGCAAATTAATATACTGACAAAAA
>CM063506.1:57337493-57342493 GCA_032207245.1 Pardosa pseudoannulata | reverse complement strand
ATATATATAAATATATATAATATATATATATATATATAAAATATATATAATTATATAAATATATATAAATAATATATATATATATATATATATATATTATATATATTTATATATTTTATATATATATAAATTCTTATAATTTTTATTATATATATATTTATATATATATATAAATATAGATTTATAATAATATATAGAATTTTTATATAATAAATATAATAAATATATATATATTACAATAGAATTCAAGTATTTTTTTATTCTTATTCAAACTAATAAGATTTATCCAAACAGAATAACTTAAAGAAATAAAATTACTTCATTATCAAATGGAAGTTTTTAAAGCTGAACTATAAAAGTTAAGTATTACTACAGATTTTAAATTTATCAAGCCTTCATCACTTTTTTACCCTCTGCATGAAATATAAAATCTATCCAGAAATATTTAGAATGAATTCTTAACATTTTCTTGATTAGGTTCTAAGTTCTAAGAGTTGTTCTGTTTTATGAAGTGACAACGCGTTTGTTTTTAATAAATATCGGAATAAATAAGATCCATTAATAATGACTGAGCCACATTTTACAGCTTCTTACAGTAAGAAATTAATTTAAGTAGACATAGTACCTTTAGACTGAAAATCTTTATTTTAACAGCTTTCTTTAAGTTCTGCATGAAATATAAAATCTATCCAGAAATATTTAGAATAAATTCTTAACATTTTCTTTAGTAATGTTCTAAGTTCTAAGATTGTATTCAGTTTTATGAAGCGGTTGTCACCGTTTGTTTTTAATAAATATCGGAATAAATAAGATCCATTAATAATGACTGAGCCACATTTTACAGCTTCTTACAGTAAGAAATTAATTTAAGTAGACATAGTACCTTTAGATACTAAAAATCTTTATTTTAACAGCTTTATTTAGGTTCTGCATGAAATATAAAATCTATCCAGAAATATTTAGAATGAATTCTTAACATTTTCTTTGATTAGGTTCTAAGTTCTAAGAGATTGTTCTGTTTTATGAAGTGGTTGTCACCGTTTGTTTTTAATAAATATCGGAATAAATAAGATCCATTAATAATGACTGAGCCACATTTTACAGCTTCTTACAGTAAGAAATTAATTTAAGTAGACATAGTACCTTTAGATACTAAAAATCTTTATTTTAACAGCTTTATTTAGGTTCTGCATGAAATATAAAATCTATCCAGAAATATTTAGAATGAATTCTTAACATTTTCTTTGATTAGGTTCTAAGTTCTAAGAGATTGTTCTGTTTTATGAAGTGGTTGTCACCGTTTGTTTTCAATAAATATCGGAATAAATAAGATCCATTAATAATGACTGAGCCACTTTTTATAGTTTCTTACAGTAAGAAATTAATTTAAGTAGACATAGTACATATAGATACTGAAAATCTTTATTTTAACAGCTTTATTTAGGTTCTGCATGAAATATAAAATCTATCCAGAAATATTTAGAATGAATTCTTAACATTTTCTTTGATTAGGTTCTAAGTTCTAAGAGATTGTTCTGTTTTATGAAGTGGTTGTCACCGTTTGTTTTCAATAAATATCGGAATAAATAAGATCCATTAATAATGACTGAGCCACATTTTACAGCTTCTTACAGTAAGAAATTAATTTAAGTAGACATAGTACCTTTAGATACTAAAAATCTTTATTTTAACAGCTTTCTTTAAGTTCTGCATGAAATATAAAATCTATCCAGAAATATTTAGAATGAATTCTTAACATTTTCTTTAGTAA
Source organism: Pardosa pseudoannulata (assembly GCA_032207245.1). Taxonomy (NCBI): domain Eukaryota; kingdom Metazoa; phylum Arthropoda; class Arachnida; order Araneae; family Lycosidae; genus Pardosa; species Pardosa pseudoannulata. The sequence continues at coordinate 57,340,722 of CM063506.1, read as the reverse complement.
TGTTCTAAGTTCTAAGAGATTGTTCTGTTTTATGAAGTGGTTGTCACCGTTTGTTTTTAATAAATATCGGAATAAATAAGATCCATTAATAATGACTGAGCCACTTTTTACGGTTTCTTACAGTAAGAAATTAATTTAAGTAGACATAGTACATATAGATACTGAAAATCTTTATTTTAACAGCTTTATTTAGGTTCTGCATGAAATATAAAATCTATCCAGAAATATTTAGAATGAATTCTTAACATTTTCTTTGATTAGGTTCTAAGTTCTAAGAGATTGTTCTGTTTTATGAAGTGGTTGTCACCGTTTGTTTTCAATAAATATCGGAATAAATAAGATCCATTAATAATGACTGAGCCACTTTTTATAGTTTCTTACAGTAAGAAATTAATTTAAGTAGACATAGTACATATAGATACTGAAAATCTTTATTTTAACAGCTTTATTTAGGTTCTGCATGAAATATAAAATCTATCCAGAAATATTTAGAATGAATTCTTAACATTTTCTTTGATTAGGTTCTAAGTTCTAAGAGATTGTTCTGTTTTATGAAGTGGTTGTCACCGTTTGTTTTCAATAAATATCGGAATAAATAAGATCCATTAATAATGACTGAGCCACTTTTTATAGTTTCTTACAGTAAGAAATTAATTTAAGTAGACATAGTACATATAGATACTGAAAATCTTTATTTTAACAGATTTATTTAGGTTCTGCATGAAATATAAAATCTATCCAGAAATATTTAGAATGAATTCTTAACATTTTCTTTGATTAGGTTCTAAGTTCTAAGAGATTGTTCTGTTTTATGAAGTGGTTGTCACCGTTTGTTTTCCAATAAATATCGGAATAAATAAGATCCATTAATAATGACTGAGCCACTTTTTATAGTTTCTTACAGTAAGAAATTAATTTAAGTAGACATAGTACATATAGATACTGAAAATCTTTATTTTAACAGCTTTATTTAGGTTCTGCATGAAATATAAAATCTATCCAGAAATATTTAGAATGAATTCTTAACATTTTCTTTGATTAGGTTCTAAGTTCTAAGAGATTGTTCTGTTTTATGAAGTAGTTGTCACCGTTTGTTTTTCAATAAATATAGGAATAAATAAGATCCATTAATAATGACTGAGCCACTTTTTATAGTTTCTTACAGTAAGAAATTAATTTAAGTAGACATAGTACATATAGATACTGAAAATCTTTATTTTAACAGCTTTATTTAGGTTCTGCATGAAATATAAAATCTATCCAGAAATATTTAGAATGAATTCTTAACATTTTCTTTGATTAGGTTCTAAGTTCTAAGAGATTGTTCTGTTTTATGAAGTGGTTGTCACCGTTTGTTTTTCAATGAATATCGGAATAAATAAGATCCATTAATAATGAGTGTGACTTTTTTTACAGCTTCTTACAGTAAGAAATTAATTTAAGGAGACATAGTACTTTTAGAGACTGAAAATCTTTATTTTAATAGCTTTCTTTAAGTTCTGCATGATATAAAAAATCTATGTAGAAATATTTAGAATGAATTTTCTTTTAGAATAAATTCTTAACATTTTCTTTAGTAATGTTCTAAGTTCTAAGAGATTATTCAGTTTTATAAAGTGATTGTCACCATTTGTTTTCAATAAATTTTGGAATAAATAAGATATAGTAATATATTTAGAAATATTTAGAATGAATTTCCTTTTATAATGAATTCTTAGCATTTTCTTTAGTAATATTCTAATTTCTGAAAGATTATTCAGTTTTAACATTTCATATCGTGTATTTTTTCCAATAAACATAAAAATGTACAATATATGAAAAAATGAAAATCATTACTCGTAATATAACTTTTGAAATATAAAATAAATTTTTATGCCAAATTAAAGATAAATATTTTATATATTCCGTACACTTTAGACTTTAAAGATATTTGACATTCTAATTTTACAAAAACATTTTTATCTGTAAGAAACTGTGAAGAACTGGAAATGTAACAAAAATATCCATTACCATGGTACGAAATATAATATGATAATCGGATTAATATAATTAAAATTCACAAAATAATATTGACATTTAGCTTCAATTATGTAGAAAAAATTAACTTCTAATTTACAAATTTCAAAACATGTTTTTCTTGTGAAGGAATTAATTTTTTTTAACTTGGTGTATATATATATATATATATATATATATATATATATATATATATATATATATATATGTAATATATCAAAATTATTTAACTTTAATATTTCCTTAAAAACCTCCTCTCTCCCATTCTAATTCCTTAAAATCTTTTTTCCAGCATCTAAATGTTTTAATCAAAGGATCGTTCTTGACTTAAAATTGTTTCGATATATTTCCCGAAGCTTTCTATCCTATAGATGTAAATTTTCTGTCTATTCAACACGTTTCCCAGCTGTCGCCTGAAATACCTCTACATTTTTCCCGATTTTATACTTGAATTCGCTGAGTAAATAGAAAAATTCTTTCTGTTTTCGGTCTTGGGTGCACCTCTGTTCGAGCAGAATGATTTTTGTATTTTTCTCTCGTCTCTCGTTAACTAGTAAAGATGTCCATTTTAGCAGCTCGGAAATGAAGTTTGAAATCGACCTGTGCCGTTCTCTTCAATGTCGGCCGACTTTCTTTTTATTACTACTATCTGTTTCAGCTTTCTTTTTTTAACAGTAGCCTGGTCAAGGAAAAACAATAGGGGCAAGATAATTATTGTGACCAGAGTAAAATAATTTATTTACATGCATACATACATACATACATATATATATATATATATATATATATATATTATATATATATATATATATATATATATATATATATATATATATATATATATATATATATATGTATATATATATATATATATATGTATATATATATATATATATATATATATGTATATATATTATATATATATATATATATATATGTATGTATATATTATATATATATATATATATAATATATATATATATATATTATATATATATATATATATATATATATATATATATATATATATAATGTTTTAGAATTTTAAGATGTAAGTTATCTGTCTATACAACACGATTTCCAGCTATCGCCGGCAAATGATTCCGCCTTTTTCCTGATCTTAACATTTAAATTGGCTGACTAAGTTTCTTGACTCCTGAGAAAATTCTTTCTGTCTTCGCTTTTGGGTGTACCTCTATTCGAGCAGAGTGAT
>CM063506.1:57329993-57332493 GCA_032207245.1 Pardosa pseudoannulata | reverse complement strand
CTGAGACCCAAGTTAATGATCGTTAGTATTATTAAGTTTACCTCCAGTAATTACAGGGGTGCAAGCTGAGGCTGCAACAGGCTCGACGTATGTGTGGGCACGGGATTTCGATGTCCAGCAATTCTTGAATTACGACTTCCACTCCTTTCCCAACTTTCTTTTCCACCTTTTCACCTCGACCCGTTTTTTCTCTGTCTCAATCATATGTTGGTGAAATTTCCCCACATCTTCATCCCCTTCGGGTGTGCACGAGGGCTCATTAAAATGGCCCCTTTGGTGAAAGTTGACATTAATCCTTAGCCCCTGTCCCTATATCTGACGGCTACATCCCTGTCTGGGCTTGACCGTTACACTTGGGCCACTCCGTGATTTATAACTGCTCCACAGGGGTCCCCACTAAAATTCGAAATCAACAGTTGCACCTAAATTCTGCTTAGAAATTTATTCCACAGCTGTGTATCCACGTGCTGACCATCGTGGGAAAGAACATCGGTACAAATGGTATTGCGACACCAATGATTTCAAGAAAACTTTATATCAATAAGGTTTTTCATAAAAATGATTGAGAATATTTTGAATCATGAAAAGCAAATTATTTAGCTAGATCTACGTAGCGCACGTGGTCTTAAAAAATACCTGGTGAGGTCGAGCGTTACAGTATTTGAGTATAAAGTACCTGTGTTGAATTTAATCGTCTTCGCGAATACTTGTGGATTGAATTGTGAAATTGAGTGACCATGTATATCAGTGTAGATGTGTCTACGTTAAAATTCCTCGTATATGGATGTATACGAAACCGCAACCCTGCAGTTACGAGAGCATTGCCTTTGCCGACTGAGCTACCGCAGTTCGCTCACTTTCTGTAAATGCAGTTATTTCTGTACATAAAGTTCACAGTGACATAGTATAAAGTCTAGCAGTTTAAGATTAATTTGTTTACCTGGTTAAATCTATGGAAACACAAAATTATATGTTTCTTACGTCATAATGGTGTATTTGTGCATAGGACATAATGGTGTATACAATTGCCTATATATGTATATAGCTATTATACTTAATGTGTTAATCCAAAAGCAAATTGTTTGGAAACAAAGGTTAGCAATAAGCCTACTGAATATAGCACTGACAATTTTAACTATTAATCCATTGAAATGGCACCGTTATATTAAATGTACTACTACTCTATCTTTATGTTCCCTCATAACCCCGTCCCTAGGTAATAAAATTAAATTCAACGAAAATACAAGCCTGGAGTAATCCTCCGAACAGCAAAATGAACAAGATATATCACTGCTCTATTTTTCCTACTGGGTCTTAAAAAATACCTGGTCAGGTCGAGAATTACATTATTTTAGTGTAAAAGTACCTGTGTTAAATTTCACCGTGTTCGAATATTTGTGGATTAAATTGTGAAATTGAGTGACCAACTGTATCAGTTTAGATATGCCTATGTTAAATTGCTTCGTATTTGGGAAACTTGTTCATTAGCTAGTGAAATTGAGTGACCAGCTATGTCAGTGTAAATGTGCCTTTGTAACAAATTCACAGTATTCTCATTTATATGTCTAATAATGTCGAGTGATAAGAGTAAAAGTGCCTGCGTTAAATTTCACCGTCTTCGAATATTTGTGGATTGAATTGTGAAATTGAGTAACTAACTATATCAGTGTAGACCTGTCTATGTTATTATACGTATTTGGGAAATTTGTACATTAGTGACATTGAGTGACCAGCTATGTCTGTGTAAAAGTGTCTGTGTAACAAATTAATTTTAATCTCATTTATATGCATAATAATTTCCAGTGATAACGAAATTTGGAGATAAAAATTAGTTTATTTTTATCGTATTCTAAATAATTTCATTTTGAATATAGTTCTAAACGAATTGATAAGTTTTGCAAATTAATTCTATATTTCTTTTAATCCATGATGGAACAAAGTTCAATACTTTACTAATAATTGTCCTAAGTTTATAACAGTATATAAGTGTATCTACAGTGAAACCCATTTAACACGTTTCCGCTTTAAGAATCACTAGACCTTTAAATCCTCTAATATTAACACATGTTAAATATTTAAACACTTTTATCAAGCGGTTTACTTTTTCCAAAACCACATTAGAAATAAATATTAGTTATTGAGTTATAATACAATATGTAGGGCTGTTTGTATAACATTCGATTGATATTAAAATACTAAATTGTATTGTTACGAAGATTCGAATGAACACACCGTTTAACTTAACAGAAGAATTTATTAAAGCTAAGTAGCAACTCGCAACTTTACAAGATTGGGAAGTTGCCTACAACTAGTGGGTATCAGCTTTTATACCCGAACAGAATATTCGAGAAATAACTAATTTACATATTAAAGAAAGATCTAGAATATTCAAGAACATGAGGAAACAATAAATAACATTTTTAACTTAAAAATTCGTACTTTGGATAAACTGCCATGTCAAGCATCAAACTCACAATTTCCGGATCGCGTGCTTTGACCA
>CM063506.1:57269993-57319993 GCA_032207245.1 Pardosa pseudoannulata | reverse complement strand
TGGGCTACTGGGCTTTCCCAATTGTCACTTCTGCTTCTGAGAAGTGACAATTGGGAGAGTAGTGAGGTATCAGGGGAACGGATTCCCCTGCCTGAAGGTGCCCCCGTGCCCCCTTTCTTCCCAGGAGAATCATTACAGCTGACGAGAATATAAAAGACCAAATAAACCTCTCTTTTAGGGTACATGTAATGGTGAATATTAGTTTTTAAATTTCTTTATTCTTAACGATGCTTTTTAATGTGAATATATATTGTTACACGTAACATATAAGTCATTAAAATATATTGCAAAGTAATTTTTCATTAAAATGTGAGACTATTTTTTGAAAATTGAGCTGTCCAAAAATAATCCTTAAAAGTAATATTAGTTCACAGCATAAAAACCAATTACTTTTATATTTTCATTTTATTTTTGGATTTTGTATAGAAACAAAACTAGTATATATTTTCAATTATGATAGATATTTTTATGAAACAAAATTGATTCAAGTTGTGCAACATCTTAACAACTGTTTTTTACCGTTTCACGGTATTAAGTCCTCCATGACGCTAGAAAATAATTTGCGATTTCAAAGAGCATATCGAAAATCGTCTATTAATCTGTTTTATAAAGAAAAACAATAGACAATTTTCGAAGTTTTGTGTAAGAAATATGTAAAAGTACAAGTGAAACATTTTGAAATTCATAATTCAATACATGATCAAGTGGGCAAGTGTGCAAGGGAAGAGTATAGCTTGTGTCTGCCGGGCTGATAACTGCAAGTCGCTAGTTAAAATAATTTTGCGATTTCAACAGGCTTTCAAAAATCGCCTGGCGACTAACACGGTGGATAAAAAAATTGCCAAGCACCGCAGCACTTTTGTGTAAGAAATTACCTCCATACAATGTGATACAGTAGGGGTTATGTAATACTCATTTTTTGTCAATACATGATCAAGTTTTTTGGGCAATTTTTGTGTTGATTTTTTGTTTTTTCTGTTGGTTGATGAACTGTGATTTTTTTTTGATTTTTTTTTGTTAAATGCTTTTACGCTGGTTATTTGTGAAACATTGATTTTTTTGTTTTTTTTTGTTGATTTTTGTTTGATTTTTTTTGTTGTGGAGGATCTGTGGGGGGGGGTGTGTGGGGGGGAAAAGGGGCGAATTTACAAAACTATCGCAACGCAGCGCTCGCCAAAGAGAACGCCAAGTGACGCTCCTGGTATGCATGATGTCCCTGATTGAAAATCCAGAGCGATAAAAAAAAATTAGGATTTCGTCTCACCAACATAACAGTTGGGAGCTTAACAGGGAAGATACAAACAGGGTATTTTTGTTTAAGGGAATCGTCATAGAATTAAAATGAACTAAATGGAACGCAATTGAAAGAAAGTAAATTGAACATTATGACAGCGTTATTCATAGCAATCCAATGTGTTTGTTACATTACAAGAATTCATCAGCCGCGATAGCTTCGTTAGTAAAAGCAACGATCTCGTAGCTGGAAAGTTGTGAGTTAGGAGCTCGAGCTACCTAAGATCCGCCGTGTTTATTAAAGGTGACTGGGACACGTAAAGTGGGTTCGTGGTCACAATGATCTCCAAGTTCTTAAACAATACCTCTGTCGGTGGCAGGACAAATGTATGGATCGTCGGCTTTATCCTTACTTGTAAAATTGAGGATTTACTTGAGCAAGGTTATTCTTTCCCATTAGAGATGCTCATTAAACGAAAGGCACACCCCTATACCTTAATATTAAAAGGGTATAGCTTAATCGTGTTTGGTTTGCCCAAGTGGCTTGAATAACGACAAAAACAAGTATTTATCAAACTGAAAAATATTAATTTAAAGTTTAAAATACGGGAATATAATAAAAAAAGTTTCAGTGCTTTAAAACAATTTTGTTATTCAAAATATATCAGTTGATAATAAAGAATATGCCTAATTTGTTTTTCAGGACTAAAAATATCTTCATAAGTTAAATTTGTCTCATTAGCCTTCATGTTGCAAAAAAATAGATCGTAGCACTCCAAAGCAAAGCAAATCAAACTAAACCATAATTCAAATTCAATTCTGTCATTTAGAAGGTAACTTGTCCTCTTAACCCTTTGACAGTTTCATTTTTTCCAAAATTCGGTCAAAAAATGTCACATTTTTTATTGCATTTTTTGTTTATTTTACATTTTTAAGTAAAGATATGTTATTAAATTTAACATTTCTAGTATTTTTAAGCATTTATTACAGCTTTTTTCTTTCTACGAAAGCATCATAGAACTGAAGTTTACCTTTAGTCTCATCGATATCCAAGTTAATTTTTGGAATTCCAGTGAAAGCAAATCTAGGAGGTGGATCCGAAAGATTATCACAATTAATTTAAAAAATTGTCTTGCTTGACTGATTCCATCAGTACTACTATCAGAGTCACTGCTATCCAGGTCATCTAGTAAACTTTCGCTACTATCATTTACAGATAATTCAGTTTCCGATTCAAAGTGACAGTTCGAATCGCAAGAAATTAGCTCCATACTCTCTGAATTATCCATTATTCAAAAGTAAAAATATATTATTCAACTCTTACATGAATAAAATTATCAGGCGGTTAGTAAAATATAACCAGAAAGCTATACACTGAAAAAAAAAACGCGCTTTTGAACCAATCAGAGTAGAAAATACAATAAACTGCAAACTATCATTTACTGGACATCTATACGAATAATTTGTTACTAAAATTGGAAAAAATACGGCCGAAACAGTGCAAGCGAAATAGAAATCAGATTGCCCGTACGGAGTACGGGCAAATCAGTAAAGGCCCGAAAGCTGTGCCCGTACGACGTAAAGGCAAAACAGGGAAGGGGTTAACTAAGCTATGTTACTAAACTGTTAACCGTTTTTCTTAAAAATTAATCAACCATCCAAACGACCAAATAAAAATTTTCTTCATAAATTAAAACTGCTTTTAACAGTCATAATTCCTTTCCTTATAAATAAAAATATCATTTAAATTTTCTCTCACAACTCATCTCTTTAAAATTTGCACGAAAATGACGACATTTCCAGCCTAATTTTAGCCGGGGAAACGTGGCTGCCAGTTTTATCTTCCAAGTTGAAATATGATCAAATTACATTTTCCGTTATATTATCTGGGAACAATTACACCCCGGTCCTGTGTTACCTCAGTTTCATATCCTCAATCAAGCGATCTCATTCTTTTCTTGGCTCCCCACCAAAAGCTTAATTCTTTCCCCTTATCAACCCATAAGAATAAAAACATAACGTTTATTCTGCATGAAGAATATTATAATGGTAAAATGAAAGGAAAAACATCTGTTTTCGCAGGGAAAAAGCTTTTAAGGTCTCCATTATAAGAACCAAAACAGATATTACTTAAATTGTAATCAAGAATATGAAAGAATTTTTCTACACAAACAAGTTTTACAGTCTTTGCAAAGTTGGCGATCTATATTATTTGCAAGACTGAACTTTCCACGGCCTAAACAACTCTTAAAACTTTTTCTGGGAGAAGTAAAAAATGTATAAAATACGTAGAGCTTTTCCTTTAATTAAAAGAGCAGTTTTATAATACCTTTTAAAGAGAAAGGATGAATAATTATTTAAATTTTACGCTTTTAATATGACAGCTTAATGACTATAATGAAATTAGGGAGTAACTATTTCAGATTTTAAATGCAACGTTCTTTTCAAAAGTGTTACAAAATGAATTATAAAAATGCTATTTTTACACTACTGACCTATTTATATCACACTGGGAATTTTAACATCACACTTATCATTCCACCACGTCTTCCAGCGATACTGAAAATATGCTATATTATGTAAACGAAATTTTCTAATAGTGTATTAATAAATGCATAATTTAAAGTTATTAGTATATTATGTAAATATTATCTTTATGTAATTCTTCTTAAATTAAGTTTGTGTAAATAACAAAAAGAATACTGTTATTTAAACCCACTCTGCAACATTTTAAAATGGTTGCAGAAACTTTGCTTTCTGCTATTTTGCGACAGAAAATATTTCAGTCATAAAAAATAAGTATTTTAGACCATTTTCCAACAGAATAGCAACTTTTTTTGAATAATTTTGCAAGGGCATAGCAACATATCTTTTGCCTATGTCATAATGACGTATTTTTCCCTTTTAAAGAAATATGAACCTAATTTTGCCAATTTTCCAATCAAAAGAATAACGTGTGTTCATTTTCATTTTGGAAAGGATAACCTTTTAATTGTATTTTACATTTAAACCATCTTTAACTAAAATAATAATAACTTTATTTGTAATTGTTAAGATTACAGGAAAGGTAGATACTATAAACTTCTTTTATAAATAATCAACTTTGTTAACTTTGTAATCAACTTTTTCTCTTACCAAAGTTTCTTCTGTTAATGTAATTTCTGTAGCACTACTAAAAATTTGCCCTAAGTGTCTTCCTTAAAACTTAAAATCATTATCTATAATTGTTAAAACGTGAAGCGTTTCCTTTCGACAGTCTGTCAGAAGACATTTATGAATCAGTCTTTCCCATTTTGATTTTAAATTAAAGGTATTTGTTCATAGAGGTGAAAACGTTCGTTTTTACAAAAACAATTGGCATTAATTATCTTGAATTTTCAATTAAAGTCTTATAAAAAATCAACTTTGTAAACTTTGCAATCAACTTTTTCTTTTATCTAAGTTTCTACTGTTAATGTAACTTCTGTACCACTACTAAAAATTTGCACTAGGTGTCTTCATTAAAACTTAAAAACATTATCTATAATCTTACGCAAAGAAGACTCAAAACGTTTCCTTTCGACAGTCTGTCAGAAGACATTTATGAATCAGTCTTTCCCATTTTGATTTTAAATTAAAAGTATTTGTTCATAGAGGTGAAAACGTTCGTTTTTATTAAAACAATTTGCTTTAATTATCTTGAATTTTCAATTAAAGTGTTACATGTCCTGCATATAGTGATTTCTGTATTTGTTTACTTCTCTCCTTAAGATTTTTGCTGATATGTTTTTCATGATCACAGTGCTATTTTTCTCTGTGTTTTGGGGAAGTTAAAACCTGTATTAAGTGAGATAAATTATTTATTTCAAATTGTTTCTGTTTGTATTTCATATGGTGAAAACATACCTCATCATCTTAGACTCCATATGGCAGCTAAAGTTGTAAAATGTTTAAAAGTTTATAAAACTTTTATTGTTGTTAAGTGTCATTACCATTTTCTGTCTCAGAATACTATGCAAACTTTGTGTGGACGAATGGTGAAAATTCAGTATAGAATATAATTGTAGAACTTACAAGCTTTATCAATTTGTTTACTGAATATTTATTCGAGAACATTATGTAAATATTACCGAAACCAATTGCTATACTTCCGAGAATAGAATTTGTAACATACTACCACTTTCATTTCCCTTTATGTTAAGGAGAAAATTTCAACATTATGTTTTGAAGGATAAAATTATAGACGGTCATGAGTCATCACCTGCTTGTGAGTCGGTCGCCTTAGCTTAGAGAGGAGAATTGGCAGTTATCAGTTTAAAGTCAAGGTATAATTTGTTAATTTATTAATTCGAACGAAATAAGAAACATTACTTGTGGACGGTCTTTTTCTATATAAGTACTGAAATACGACATCGGCAAATTAAACAACCAGTATTCAGTGATCACAACACTTATGGCCTCTCCAAAAAAAAAAAGTTTAGGTATAGAATTTCGAGACGGGTGGGCCAACTATCTGTCGATGAGAATAATCGAAAAGGTATTTTTCAGCTTTAATATAACTTCCAGAGTAGCTCGCTTTCTTTTTTTAAACATAACAGGAGCATGATGTTCTTTCGTTGAAAAACGTAATCAAAAAACGCAATAAATGCTGATATTTCTCATTAGAAGAATTGTTATTGAAACCCATTTTGCAGCATTTTAAAATTGTTGCTGAAACTTAGCTTTCTGATACTTCGCGACAATAAATATTTCAGTTGTACACACAAACGATAGCTACCAATAGCGAAATGATACATTATTTACACGTCATTAGCGCCCTGTACTTTATTTGCCTCATTTGAGTCAAGTTACTTGTCCACAGTGAAGAACTACTTGCTACTTGACTTGACAAGAACCGTTTACACGAGTCAAATAATACTTTCTACTTGACTTGACTAACCTACTTGACCGTCTACTTGACTCGTGTAAATGGGGTGTTATGGTCTCTGTAAAAAAAAAAAAAAAGTTTAGGTATAGAATTTCGAGAAGGGTGGACTAACTATATGTCGATGACAATAATCGAAAAGGTATTTTTCAGCTTTAATATAACTTCCAGAGTAGCTCTCTTTCTTTTTAAACGTAACTGGAGCATGATGTTCTTTCGTTGAAAAACGTAATCAAGAAACGCAATGAATATTTCAATTACACTCAGTTATTGAATTCAATTACACTTAGCTTTTTGCTATGTCGCGATATCAAATATTTCAGTTATAAATAGCATGTATTGTAGACCATATTTCAATAGACTATCAACGTATTTTGAATACTTTTGCAAAGGCATAGCAACATGTCTTTTGACTTTTTCAAAATAATTACTATTTTTCGAATTTTAATGAAATATGTAGGTATTTTTGCCAATTTTCCAATCAAAAGAATAACGTGTGTTTATTTTCACTTTGAAGAAGATTAATCTTTTATTTGTATTTTAACGTTTAAACCATCTTTAACTAAACTCATGATCACCTTACTTATTAAATTACATATAACAATTTAATAATCTTAATTATTTATAACGTAGTTAACAAAGTTATATATGTAAATTATTAAGTTCAAATATGATAGAACATAATATTTGTCTTGTATTATCTTTTGACGAACTGATAATATACATCGTTTTAATAGGGTATTTTCAATGCGTATTGAAAAATCTCTGCTATTCATGGGATTACAAGATACAAATCCCTGGAAAACAGCTAATTCATGGGATTTGAAAGTTAACATAAATAAATATTTCACAGTCAAAGAAACCGTAATTCGAGTACTTGCTATACTTTTAAATTGCCTTCCTTTGAATGTCTTAAAATAGCAAGATCTTGTTTTCCTAGAAAACAAAGAAATAAATGATATGAAAAACTAACTTTCTTAGAACTTGTAAGCGAACTTACTTGGAAATGTTAGAAATTTTCTCCCTGTAAATCAACCTCACATTCGAAAATCTCCAAGAATTTCGATGTTCTGGGGAGTTTCTATTTTTAAATCTGTTGTCTGCTGCATTTAAAAATGAACTTTTTAATTAATAAACCGGCATATTTAGAACTGGATATTTCGATTACACCCATGTATATTATGTCAGGTATTAGAGGCATTTTATGGAGTGTTTTAAAAATTATGGCATGAAAAACATGTTTGTAGTTTTAAACATACAATTGAAAAACGAACTCTAAATGTATTTAGAAGTAAAATATTGGAATATCTATTAGCATATTTAAAAAAAACATCAGAAATTCTTTAAATTTTTACAGAAAGGAATGTAATATTGTGTAATTGTGTTACGTGTTTAAGAAAAATACAATATTTTTCACATTGGAATAGGTTTTATATTGGAGATTATCCAATACAAATGAAATAAATTGTGAAATCAATGAAATTTATTGAAATGGTGGATATTTTCATAAATTACAAGTGGTGATCTACAAGTAAGATTACAAAGTCTGCAATGGAATGTGTGTATTTTATTTCATACAGCTAATACAGCCAACTGATATTACATACATGAGATCATTTTTCTACAGTGTCTGCCTATCGGTTCAGGTACTTGTATCTCGGTAGAATGACTTTGAATATTTTCTCCTAGTAAAAGTCCCGTCCTTGCATACTCAGTTGTCGGGAACTGTTTCACCTCCTCGTCTTAACCCTTTTTATCCTGACGGTACTTATAAGTACCACTTCAATCAAACACCTATATATTCCTAATAAAACCGTTTTTCCTGACGGCACTCACAAAGACATGAACGATGCAATTGCTTCAGTAGAAAAGAAATGACAGCACCAATCAGAAATCCTTTTTATTTGCATAACAGGAGTTTTATAATTGGCGTGTTGCATTCGTAGGTCATTTTGTGGTAGAGTTGATAAGTGTTGTTCAATTGAGTAAATTTAGTGGTTTATTACCAGTTATTTGGTACTATTATTTTTTAAAGACTTCTATACTTCGCAGGTAAGCATTTCATTTGTTTTATTCATAATTTAATGTTTTATTTTCTATCATAGAGTCAAAAATATATGTTGGTACTAGAAAGTACCAGCTGCAAAATTAACTACTAAAATACAGTAAAAATTAATTTTCTTTTTTCTATGATTATTCTCTATTAAAACTTATCTAATGATGCAAAAATGCAGTAAGAAAGTTGATGGTAAATTAATTCATGATATAAACAGTTAAAGGAATCGTCCGTCTCAAAGGTGCTCCTTCTAGTTTGGAAAGAATCACTTGGAGATATGCCTGACCTGTAGTAAGGTTGGTCAAAGATATCCCAGCGACAATGCATGTACGAGCTACAAATTATGAAGTCTGACGCTTGCTGATGAAGCATTACAGTCTCTCTGTAAACTTCTACCAGCCCCCGGTGAATTTCAACGGCAGTTATATATTTTACCCTCAGAAATCAAATAATCAGTAGTTAAAAGATCTGTTTTAAAGATGGGTCGCCATTTGAGTTAACCTTAAAATTACCGTTGTAGATACCAGGTGGCTGAAAATGTACTGAATTGGGTATGGTTTTGCTGAGTAACTGAACACATATATTAGAATTGCCACAACCAATTTCTCTATAGCAGACAAAATTTCAAGAATATCTCCTTTGTAACCTTAATTTTTGATCAGCCCTCGTACTAACTTAGAGTTATGAAATGTCGTACATGTATATATTGAAACTTAAAGAATTATAAAATATAATTTTTTTTCTTTAAAAAAAGTTTACTATTTATTTTATACACTTCCAGAAATTTTTTATTAAATATATATTAATTATATAGTTACTCCTAATATACATTTGAGTATATATTTCAACCTAATTTATTTTCTTTTAAACTTGAGTTTAGAGACTAGAATTTAGAGAGCCATCAATTTTTTACTTATACTTCTGAAAATAAAAATATCTATCCTATATATCAATAGAATAGTTCTCAAATAAGTTCTAAAAAGATTTTTAAGGGGTCATCAGATAAAAAAAATAATTGGCAACAAACACTTTAAAAATAGGCAAAATGGTTCAAAAGAATTAATTTTTATAAAGTTTTATGGTTTTTAATATATGTGTGTTGTTAATTTATTTATACTTCAATGTAAATGTATACAAAACTATTTTAAAACTAAATATTAATAATTTTCAAAAGTTCCCAACATACAACTTCCTCTTAAATACAGGTAATCAAAAATATGTTCAATATATAAAAATTATTTCTCATTACTAACTACTAATAAATCTTAATCGGACTCAAATAACGACCCAGGCTCTTCCTACACAAAAGAGAACTCTCTTATAAACTTTAAAACTCCTTGCTTTTGTAAGACTCTTTTATATGCAACCTCTAAATCATATTTATCTAGATTTGTGATCCTCACGCAGTTTTTTTTTATATCAACTCTCACGGAAAGTTTCTTACTCTCTTCTGGACTACTTCCAAAATATTAATCCTTTCTCTCTTATACATGCAGGAAACTTGAAGGCGTTAAAGTAGAATGTGAAGAGGAAAAAAAGAAAGAGAGGGGAATGAAACAGAATCTATTACGAGAAATTTTTAGTTAAGAGTGGGGAAACAACAGGTAAAATGAAACTACTACAGGTGAGGGAGTAATAAAAAAACTGGTAATTATTTTTGCTGATATGGATATGTAAAAGTAAAAATTGATTTTCCCTTTTGCTATGGCTGAACTTTTTCTCAACAAGTTATACAGTTTTATCTTCATGTTTTTTACTTTAAAAAATCAAATAAATATTGTAATTTATTTTATATACATATATACATACATACTAATGTATGCAACGATGTCTATATTTTTAAATTAGCTTTCTTTTGAAAGCCTTAAAATAGCAATGTTTTTTGTATAAAAACTATGAAATAAATGGTGTGAAAAACTAAACTTCTTAGAACTTAATATTGAGCGTACTTCGAATTCTCCGAAGTTTCTTCTTTGTAAATCAATATCACATTAAAAAATTTCCAAGAATTTTGATTTCCTCAAGAACTTTTATTATTAAAATCTATTGTAATCTGCATATCAAGATGAATATATAAATATACACCACCTTTTTTAACTAATGACCCAACACTTTTATGATTGGACATTTCGATTACAATTAGGTATTTTATTTTTGTTTCTCTATAAAAGTAGTTTATTATGTATTTTGAAAATTGTGACATGTAAAATACATAGCGTGTGGGTATTTTTCTGTTTGAATCGCTTCAGTGTATTATTTAGCTATAATAGGGGGGAAGGTGGAGGGTTTTGAATTGGTCTAAAAAAGGACTAATGGAACTATGTGTGTGTATGCTTGTGATCGAGAGCAATTTGGTTCGACATGGTCTCATTAGTTCTTGTGTAGCACTGCGGTCTGTACAAGAAGTGACGAGAACTAATGTGACCATTCGTTTCTGCGGTTTGAATCGAAGCGCTCTGGTCTAAACAGAGTCTAATGGGACCAGATGTGTATGCATGTGAGCGAGAACAATTTGGTTCGACATGGTCTCATTAGTTCTTGTGTAGCACTGCGGTCTATACAAGAACTGG
Organism: Pardosa pseudoannulata; assembly: GCA_032207245.1. NCBI lineage: Eukaryota > Metazoa > Arthropoda > Arachnida > Araneae > Lycosidae > Pardosa > Pardosa pseudoannulata. The sequence continues at coordinate 57,309,231 of CM063506.1, read as the reverse complement.
CGAGAACTAATGTGACTATTCGTTTCTGTGGTTTGAATTGAAGTGCTACTGTCTAAACAAAGGTAAATGTGACCATGTGTTTGTATGTGGTTGTGCGTGCGTAATTTGATTCGTCAAGGTCTCATTAGTTCTTCTGTAGCACTATGACAAGACTGTGCCTATGATTATACAAGAACTGGCGAGAACTAATGTGACCATTCGTTTCTACGGTTTGAATCGAAGCTCTACGGTCAAAACACTATCTAATGAGACCATGTGTGTATGTGTGTGTGCTGACGTAATTTGGTTTGGCACGGTCTCATTAGTTCTTTTGTAGCACTATGGCAAGACTGTGACTATGACTTTACAAGAACTGGCGAGAACTAATAAAACCATTGGTTTATGTAGTTTGAATCGAAGCACTACGATATCATCAAGGGTTAATGGTACCAAGTGTGTGTATCTTATGTGTGCTTGCGTGATTTAGTTCGGCATGGTCTCATTAAATCTTGTGTATCACTACAGCTCATATAAGAATCTTCCTTTTGTATGAATTAAAAGTGAACACGTTTCTCCGATGTCAAGATTTTTCTTTTCAATTGTTAGCTATACTCCTATATTGTAGTTTAAAAAATTCATTTCAAACGCATTCTAACTAACCGTTTGCGACGTTACTGAACTCGCCCTTATGATAATAGCTTTATCCACCTGCTAAGACAACAGTAGAGAAAATATCTGTTTCACGTTCATTTACAATTAAAAATTCCTAAAAATATCGCAAATTATTTATTTTATAGACATTTTTAAGATAAGGAAAGACAATTCAGAATTCAAATCGTATAAATTTCAAAACAATTTTAAGGACAATTTATTGGGTGTCTCTACATTAAAATAAATTTTCTATTCCCAGATAAAGTGGTTAATATTTATAATTTTTAAACAATTGGTGGTATGTTTTACAATTTATCGGAAAGGGCACTTTTGAGCTTAATTATAACTTGTAAATCGGCATCGTAGGATCGTTAACAGGAAATCTATTTAAAAAAATAATTAAAATTCTCTTAAATATTAAACATTTAAAAATGTAAAAATTCATTCTTAAAAGAGGACATATTTTTATTTTATAAGCATTCAAATAAAGGCTGTAACAATGACTACATTAAGTCTTTAAATGCACTATATCCATTCCAATACATATTTAATTTACAGAAAAATAGTTCTATTACCTTCTAGTTAAAATAAAAGCATTTCTTGATTATTTTACGTATCTCTATTTCTTTTTGTTTTTAGTATTTAATAGTATGACGTATGAAGTTTACACTTTATGAAAGATATCAAACAAAGAACAAGGTATTTTGTTGGTTTTGGGCTCACATTCAACACACAATACTATATTACGTGTATACACCAGTGGCGTGCGGTCCATATGTGCAGGGTGTGCACTGCACAACCTAGCAAAATTATATGGGACAGTAATTTTCTGCACCTATGTCTACCTATCTTTATATGGTATATAATAAATATTATTTATAATATATTCAAATATTATGTTGTTTTGCTTGCTTGTATTCCCGCAGTGCGTGCGGTACTAGGTGCTGCACCACGTACTGCGCACACGAACATAGGAAGTTCTGATGTGTACGCACTGCGCACTAAATTGAAAATCACGCTCAGATCAGAATTATCCGAAGGTACGGTTAATTAAGCGTTGTATTCGAGCGGGGATATTTTTTTGTTTTGTTTTTTAACTTATTAACTGGCTATACGATTTTGCAGACGGTTAATGTTTAAATTTATATATTGTAAGATTTTGTTTTCATGGAAATATAAAAGAAGTATTTCATCAATATAAAGTGAAATGTTTTAGTGTGGTAAATTAATTTCGGTGATGTTTTATATTTATCGAAACAATTAACTGAAAAATAATGTTGTTTTATTTTAATGAAACGAATTTTAACAGAACAGTCCAAATTTTACCATTCATTGTGTCTTGCAGACAGTATATAAGTTATATTATGTAACACCATATCCCTGGATTTGTTTTTAAAAACCGTCAAGATGTTTTTCGCGGAATATATGATTTTCAAATGTCAAAAACAATTAATAAATATAATTTAATCCACTGACCGAACAAGAAACAGTTCGCTCTATTGTGCCAGCGTGCAGCGAAATCCTCTGCACGTGGAATAGACGTTCGGTTTGTCGGCACCGCAGCGGCGGCCGCCATGTGGTGCTACGTTTGCTGAACATATAAGTTTTTCGTAGAAGCCCGAAGCGTTGCTTTTTCGACGCCGATATGACACTATACAGCGCAAAAGACATGGTTTTTACTCAAGTGCTAGTAGAATTCTCATAAGTTTAGCTGTTTTTATAGTTATAACTCGACTACTCGTAGGTAAATATTTTATTTATTGTAAGCTTTAAATTTATATACATAATAATTAACCCGTCTCAGAATGGAGAATCTAAAGATTTATTGGAAAATCCATGTTCTATGCACACCCTGCATGAAAACCTACCTCACGCCACTGGTATACACAATAATATATTAAGTGTTGAGCACATATTTTTGGTAGGAAATAACGTAGTAAGCACAAAATAATAATATGTTAATTTATTTGTAGCCACTTAATATTGTACGTAAAGTATTTGCATATTGATTATATATAGTTACAAACCTGGATATTGTATCTACATTTGATTATTTGTTAAGTAATTTACAGACGCAGTGTATTTGTTTCTAGAGAAATCAAACAACTTCTTATTTCATTTATAGCAAGTAATATTAAGTATATATTGTTACTAAGTATCACATATTAGGAAGTTGCTACACCATTTGTAACCACAGCATATTTTCTACACGATAACAAATAACTAACAACTAACTTCCTAATCTGTATGTAGTAACTACTTGCAAATATTTATTGCATCGTCCAATATTACCATAAGTCTGTAATGTGAATTCTATAATCTAATTTATATGGTGGAATCGTATACGAAATATAATGTTATCATTATAATTTTCGAGTTTTTTTTTTGCAAAACTGAAATTGTTGTATAGCAAAGCAAGAGCTTTTATACATTACACTAAACTTTTTAGTTGTTAGATTTCAAACTAGATACAAACGGTTTTCCATTTATGTATTTCTCACTCAGATATAGATGTACTGAAAGATAATTGAATAAGTAGACAACCAGAATTCATGAGTTCAAATTCCACTGCAGGTTTCCATATCCTGAGCGTTCGTAACGAAATCTAAGATGTTGACCCAAGCCTCATTATCTCATAAATACAAAAACTGTATGTAGAGCACTTTATTATACACCACTTAAAAGACAATTTTATGTGCATATTTTTTTTTTTAAAATCAAGCAAAGCTCTTAAAGACAAATTCAATGTTGCTCTGTTAATCCATTTCAGATTTAAATTGGTAGTACTTCAAATATAATAAATGTCAAGAGATTTTTAAATTCATTTTTTCATGAACAAGGAGGAGGTTAGGTGAATCTACCAAATCAATACGGTTTAGATAAATATAAAAATTGTGAAAATTATCCTGAATATTTGCAGTAAAATATGATGAGGTAGATCATGTACAGAATTTCCAACGGTTGACACACTTCTTTCTTTAGCATTGCAATTTTCTATCTGACAGAGCCTAATTTTTTGAATAGTTATAAGATAAGACAAAGTAATTGAAGATCGCAACCCCTTTTAGCAAGGTGTAACAAAGAGTTACACTTCTGTATATATTTCAGAATAAAATATGAGTTTTGCTTCCTTTGTTTTAGTGTAACAATATTTTTAGCTAAATAGGAACTCATGAATGATTTCTTTCAAGTGAGGACTAGTCCATAAGTGAAGACTAAGACTAAATTACTTAAAAGTCTGCAATACAATACTGTATATTTTTCTATACTACTTTTATATCTTTAAGAAATATAACACCATTAATTTTAATAGAATATTATAGACATTTCATATAGAACGTAGATGAAAAAAGGTATGTTTGAGTTATAAAATTTGACTTTACGTCTACGGAAATATTTTGTGTATTATTATTTCCTAAAATATTGTCTGATTAAACCACTTTTTGACATGTCAATGAGTTACATTTAGGACATTGCAGCGCAAACGCTAGAGGCTATGAAGAGTCTATCGAGTCAAGATTGCTGACAGCGGAGTAACATCTTCACAGGGAGAACTTTTTGAAGATCGCACCCCTTTAGAAAGAGCAAGGAAGAAGAGTTAGCTTAATATTTTGCAGAAGTTCGAAAATTTTTTTCTACTATGTATATCTTCTAATGTTTTGGCATGATAGAATTCATTTTTATTTCTATTTCTTTATTTATTTTAGGAATAGTCATAATGGAAACTGATTTCTAATACTTTCATAAGTATTTTTTACGACTCCAGGAATTGTGAAATTTGCACAATACTACGTAATTATTTCTGTAGAATATTTAGAGTCCCGGTTTTTTAATAAAACGCATTGTCTACATACAATAACAAAAATAAAGGTATTTTATATTTTTATAAAATTGTTTTTTACAACACAGTTTAATGATTAATAATTTTTGACATGTCAATGAGACACTGACAAAGCGACTACTTGCTAGAGTTCAGAAGGAAGTAAAGAGTGACTTTGTCCACTTTTTCATGCTGAGCAGTGGAGTCTTCAAATTTTTTTATATATTTTAGCATATTTTCCTTTTTTGTTCTATAGAAGAATAGTTTTTATTTTCTATAATTAAAGACGATTTGCAAATTCTTATTTTGGCTTTGATTAATCGCTTATTCATAATAATCAAAATAAAAATATTCAACCGGAGAAATTAGTTTTTATTCGAATTCATAATTTCTCACGGGTACTCCATTTATACGTGCAGCTAGCCTAGACGCTCAGTCGGACTAATCTAAACACAAGGGTATCAGCTTTTTCACTGATATCCATTAATTCAGACTAAAATGATATACGAAAACGTTTTGATTTAAACCTTTGTTCACTTTACTTATCTTTCTCAATCGCTTTATCTCGTGTTGCTATGTAAAATGAAAAAAAATCTAAATTTTATTACAAATTTCAACACATGCTCTACAAACACCACATGCCTTAAAATTAACATATAATAGACATATTCATAAAGATAATGAAACTCTCATTATCTTAACATATTTCTAAGGTAAGAATCAATATCATAAAATATAATTATATATTCCTTTACAGTGGTAAAATGAAGTTTTTGAAACATTTTCTAAAGCAAATTTTCCATACCATCAGCAATTTTTAAAATATCGCAAAAGACATTTTTCTTACTTCAGCTCTTCAAAAAATAAATTTAAATCAACGTATTTTAAAAAAAATCCGGCTTTGTCTTTAGTTGTAAAAAGGCTTAATGTGTACCTAAGCATCCTACCTTCCTCTTCCATATCTGGCATGGTGCCACTCTTCGCATCGACATTGTTTGCGGAAGAAATATTGCTTTCTTTGACAGTTTGGTTTCATTAGTTTCCTCGGAGACAAGTGTAAAGTTGTGGATGTGGGAGCATCGATGAATAGTTGAAACTCATCACTTTAATGGACAGGATTGGGAAATTTTCTTTAGAAAAATTAAGTCCATTTGCGAAATAAAAGAGTGTGTGGCAGAGATTGGTAATTATTAATGCGAAGGAATAGGGAATAATCCATATATACTAATAATAGTTCTGTAAAAATAATTTGTGTCTCAAGCATAATCTTTAAGGTAAGGGTTAGTTTTATTTGGTTTGTAGACCAGAGGTGAATTGTTTACAAAAGGGTGAATAATTATGGTACTGTGATGACATCAATGTTCTTGAGTGAAGAAGTAGCGTGAAGAAGGATCACAGTCACAATAGAATTGGAAATCACTTTTATTTTTTCTGGAGTAAATTAGGGGTATGTACAGTATGTACAGAGGACTTCTAATTCTCCCAAAACAAGTCGAAAAGCAGAGGATTTTTGCCAGCACTGAATTACCACGACTATCCCAATCGAAAAAAAAAAGATTAACCCTCTAAGCGGTTCGCACGTACAATTCCGCCGGCTGTCACGTACAATCTTCGACATCCAAAAAGTTCCGAAAATGGATGTATTGGACATTTCTGCCAGTGCTTTTCCCCATGGAGTTTTGAGGTAGGAAGGTCAGGTCGATTGTTTAGGAATTGTACCCCTCTTTGACTGAAATTTATTGAGGGATGCACCCCTACTCCCTGAGGTACAAAGACTCTGATAGCTTCTCATGGCTTTGTCAATCTCTATTTCGAAGTATTTCGTTTGCGGTAACACATGTATCTCTAATTGCACCACTTAAATATCTTGGATGTCTTTCGTAAAAAATATAAATAATTCTCTTAAAAATATTTTTATTCGTAATTTTAGAATCCATTATTTCTTATGGAATGATCTTCGAGACTTGACGAGCTTTATGTGTATTAAAAATTAACAATCTATAATGTCTATTTATATATCTATTTATAACCGGAAGTAAAAGGACAATAACGAGGGTGGGTTTCCCGTATTCCAATCTAGTCGACAAAGGGTGAAGTAAAAAATCATAGAACACTTTGGTCACTGACACAATAGAACTTAAACGTATTTTTTGGAGACTTTTTTTCCTCGGTGTGTTCCACTCGGAGGGTTAAATAATCTCACAAATATTGAAGGCTCTTCCAGGGTGCACTGCAAACCCAATCTATCCCCCGTTCGGTGTCCGAGACCCTGCCGTTCCCTATATGAGCGGATTTTACGAGTCTCCCGAACGCAATCACTATAAAAGCTGGTCCCGGTCAAAAAGACTCCACGAGGTCAAAGCATCTCCGTAAAAAAATCTCGAAAAGCCCCGAGTCGAAATATTCTAAGCTTTTTATACCTGGGGGTCAGTTACGGTCCCGCCAACCGTTTCTTGGTCAGTTACAATTCCAGATACCTGGAAACTCCAGCTAAGGTTACACCTAGTTTTTTTAGCTGAATTTTCATTCGTTGGCTATCCCGATTGAGGCTTCTCCAGTCAGTCCTCCAGGGTCATTACCGGCAACCGATCAGGGAGTAACACCTATTCAACTGAACTGTCACCATCCCAGATACTCTGTCACTTCTCTCCGATCGGAACAGAAGGCTTCAAATCAGCTGATTCCGGTAGTTAGTTCTGGACAAAGGGGGGTCTTCACAATACCAACATCTTGAAACCAACTTCGTACGTCTATAGACATTCCATTCCAGGCTTATAATTATTGAACCCTAGTTTTAAATAGCACTTGTTCGTCGTTCGGGGAAAAGAGCTTTATTTTTCAGTAGCCCAGTTTGGAAAGGCAGAATTCGGCTTGGGGTGAAGATGCCGACATAGAGTCAAGGCCGGCCTTGAGTCTAGTGGTATTTGAAATAAAACTAACTCTTTCTGCTAAATTTGTTTATTATAATATTAATAAAGATGTGACTGACATATGCTATGTAACATGGTATTTGGGCTATGATGCCAAAGGAACCACACTAGGTTGAAGATCTATCAAAATGGCGTCTTAGGAAAAAATGGTGCTCGAAACTCTTTCTGAAGATCCCAAGCTCCAAGCTTCTTCCTCTGAGCTCTCTCTCCGAAGGGGTCTGCAGATCATCTAAAAAAAAGTTCGTTGGGGAGCGTTGCTGGGCCGAAGCGGGCTACTCCGCGGTTAGCAACCCCTCTTGACCAATAGGGTCGAAGGAGGGTCACTCCGCTTTCACCTCTAGGTTGGTTTCGCTCTGGCTGGTTCAACTGTAACTCTTTGTTACACGGCTATTCCTGTAAGTTTGGGGAAAAGATTTTAAGCAGAAGGTTCCAACTTAATTAGCCCTCACATTGCAATAATTTGCTGTAGGCATCAAACACAAAAAACTAATCTGGTAAAAGCAATATATACTATTATATAAATATTAAGGATTTTTATCTTGATATCTGTCATACTATTTATGTATATTGCACTTATATATTATAAATATCCGTTAGAACCACTCTTAACCAAATTTTTACAAAATTTTGTTAGTATAACTGAGATTTCCAAATTGTGTATTACATCTTGAAAAAATATGAATTTTCGCTAAGAAAATTTAAAATATAATTACTACCAAACACAGGTTCGATTCTGCATTACACTGCATTACATATTTCTTGGATTTCACTTTTTTCACTTACAATTGATATGTGTTATAAAATACTTATATTTTTAATATAGTTGTGATGTTTTATTAGAATATTTTTACATTTATCGAAGAATATTGTTTTATGTTTCTTCAGTTTTGAATAAGTATAGTAATCTATGTAAAATACGTTTGTAGAATTTTACAATTTTTATAACATCTATTTATAAATTTTATAAATTATTTATAAAATCTTCATCTATACTATTACATAAAGAGGAATAATTGTGTTATTATTTTCCTAAAAGTACTAAAAATATAATTTAAATACATAATTTTTTTATTTCTGTCATCCTGTCTATGCATGGTAGTGACTCAACCTTAAAATATAATTATTTCAAGCTAGCGGAGCGGCTGCTTAGGAATTGACATTTGTGTTAAACATGTTATTTGTTTGATATTTTTGTGTGTTTTTTATCGTATAGAAATAATTATATCATTATAGGGAGGCAATAGACTTTAAATCTTATAGAAAGTTTAAAATGAAATTAGTCTGTTATTTAATAGAAACTTTATTATCCATATTGAAGACTGGACGCAAAGCGACTAGTACTTAAATATTAAATCAAGATTTGAAAAAATCATCACAATTATTGAAAAAATCGTATAAAACACAAAAGAAACTTATAAAATAAAAAAAAATATTTAGTACACTAACATTCGTAAGTCAAATCCATATAATTCTGTATGAGTTGCATGAAAATTATTACCATTTACGGTAAGGGACTTAGTATGGCGCTCACACTAAGGTACATCTGAATCAGTGTTAAAATGTATTGAAAGTTTCCAAAATTCTGATAATTTTGTATAGTCCAGGAATTAATTAATCATCAAAAATTTGCTAATTGATTTTGTGCTGTTGTTGGACTTAGTGATAAAATACTTTCTAAATTATTTATTTTAATTTAGATTTTATATGTGAGATTGGGTGGAAATATCAGCTTTCCCTGAGTATCGGCATCCTTGGCGATAGCTTGCACTTTCTTTCATTTCTTATAGTGCAGTGTTAAAAAGCCATAATTTTTATTTTTTATGAACTCGTCCCAATTGAATAAAATAAACCTTGCCTAAGATATGATAAACCACATTTTCTCAGAGAATTCCCACTGAACTTGTACTGAGCAGATAAATTAAACTTTTAATCTAATCTAAGCATGTTTACCTAATCCGAAACAGATTGATACTTGCCTCTCGATACCAGTTCTCCGATACCACAGTTATTATGTATATCTATAATCATTTCACGTCGATTTAAAACAGCAAGCTACACGTCTAATGATTTTTCATGTACCAACAAAAAGTTAACTACACTGTATCAAAACAACTCGCTTAACGTTTGCCTAGGTAAAAGATAAAAAAGCAGTTACTTTTATAAACAAATTTCCATGTTGTTACACATTTGCGGAAAAGAAGAGAAATTTTTAAAATCTCTTTATGAAAGTCATAAACAATAATTCAGATTTCGTGCTTCAGAGAAATCTCAAAGGAAAAATTCTCTCTTTCGGAGGAAAGAGAGAGAGAAAAAAAATCTTTTCCATCTCTTAGAGTAAATGACTTGCCTAAGATGACAGGAAGAAAGTAAAGGCTGAATGCCTACCTAAGCAGCATCTCCCAACCTGGCAAGATGCCACTCTATGGCACGGCATTGTTTAGGAAAAGAAATATTCAAATGCATGGCGTCTAAGCCTTCATTTGTTTCGCGGAGGGCGTTAAGAAAGTGATGAGCCGAAGCAACTCGAAGGTATAGGCCAGTAGTCCAGATGATATCAATCTGCGAGAACAGATACGGCGTGAAATATTCTTTAGCGAACTTATAGATGCCGTATAAAACAATACAGATTTTTTTTCAAATGTGTAACATCAAACTAAGTAAAAATAAAGCGATGCTTACAATCGGGTTTAGAGAGGAAGGCGTCATATAATATTGTGGAATTCTTTACCAGGTTTATCATAGTTATACCATAGTTATACCAGTTACACCCTGTATCCTGAATTACAGGGCGTTTCAAAAAGGACCGGCATGTTTGAAAAATTAATGAAAACTAAACGGACAGTGATAGAAATGCACATTTTATTGAAATATGCTTGGGATAATAGTAAATTTTCAGGCAGAAAAACTTTCAAAATTAGTTACAATATTTCACAACAGATGGCGCTGCAGTCGGGAAAAATCTAATCTACGATATTATTCTGTGTGGACTTTTAAAAGACCAGGTTTACCCCCACTATCCAGAAACAATTGAATAACTGGAGCGGTACATCTATTCTGCATGTGAAGCGATCCAGCCTGAGACGTTTACACGGGTTTCTGATAATTTCGTTCTGAGAATACGCCATATTATAGCTGAGCTTGATAGACATATGGAAAATATCGTAGTTTAGATTTTTTCCAGATCTCAGCGCCATCTGTTGTGGAACATTGTAACTAATTTTGAAATTTGTCTGCCTGAAAATTTAATATTGCCCCAAACATATTACAATAAATTGTATATTTCTATCACTGTCCGTTTAGTTTTCATTGATTTTTTAAATATACCGGTCATTTTTGAAACACCCTGTATGTATTTAAAGGGAAGGTTCTTAGAAGTATGCAGGATGAGGAGCTATTTTAAGCTATGGAAGAGCCAAATCCTTAAAAATCTAACAAGCTTTATATTTTTCCTTTCATATAACTTTGCTCTCCTTTATTTATTTTTAATTTCATTCTTCCTACCTCTCTGTAGCTTCCTTTACTCCAAATCCACCCCCATTTTTAACACTATATAGAAGCATATATTACATTTGATAGCATATTATGTCTACACCATGGCTCGTGCATGACACGGGAACTGCCCTTCAAGCAGTAACTTCGAGTGATGAAAACGAGATAAATGCTACATACACAATTCTAATGTTACGAAAACTCTTTATTTCTTCAATTTAGTGATATATTGCGTTGGATTGTACCAAATTGACACTGTATTAGAGAAATAGTAAAATCTAAACTTATGAATATTCTTTCATAGAAAAATGTAAGTTTCTAAATGATTATATTATTATATCACTTTTTCAGAACAATATTTTTATCTTTAAAAATCAGGTTGTTTACTGCCCATTAGAGATAGCTTAAGGTATAAAATTTATAATGGCAAAAATTGATTTTAAATTAATAAAAAAAATAAAAAAATTGACAATTAAAAATAAAAATCAATTTTAAAAATTGTCAAAAATATAAAAAAAATATTAGAAATAAAATAAAATATTAAATTTAAAAAAAAATAATAACATATATTAAAATTAATAAATTTATTACAATAAAATGTTAGAAATACTAGCACTTCTGAAGCTCATTTCTTAGCAGAAACTAATTTTATAAACTTAAAACGACAAAAACTAACAAAATAAAAGTAAAAAATTAAATAAAATTGAAATAAAAATCAGAAAATTGGCTGAAAATATTGTCAAAAATGTTAACAAAATAACTGTCCAACCCTCGTGTGCAAGTAGACCGTAGCGCTCCAAACCAAACCAATTAATTGAGTAGTTTTAGTTAATATATTAGTGAATAGATGGCGCCAGTGAGCCAAGCAATTTTCTATCGGAAGTGTAAGCACCCAAAATTGGCTGTCCCGATCCATTCGTGTCAAAAATCGCGGAAGCCTCCATGAGGTCAAAGCACCTACGGAAAAAATGTCGAATCACCCCGAGTAGCAAAATTCTAGGCTTTCTATACCTGGGAGTCACTTACGGTCCCGCCAACCGTTTTTCGGTCAGTTACGATTCCAGTTACCTGAGAGCTCCAGCTAAGGTTACAGCTAGTTTTTTGAGTTGAATTCTCATTCGCTAGTTGTCCCGATTCCGCAAATTTCGAGGCACCCTAAGGGATAATTATCATGACAGATCAGGGGCAAATGCAAGTATGTTAGCTATATAGCTAACATACTTGCATAAAACAGCATAAGAAAGATAACTTTATCCCTCTAAGTGGTTCGCACGTACAATTCCGCCAAACCGATGATGTCTTCAAAGCGGTTGTTACGTACAACTTTCGACCTCCAAAACGTTCCGAAAATGGATGTAATGTACATTTCTGCCAATGTTTTCCCCTATGGAGTTTTGAGGTAGGAGAGTCAGGTCGATTGTTTAGGAACTGCACACCTACTCTCTGAGGCTCAAAGACGCTGATAGTTTTTCATGGCTTTGTAAAACTCTATTTCGAAGTATTTCGTTTGCGGTAACTGATGTATCTCTAATTGCACCACTTAAATAGCTTGGATGACTTTCGTAAAAAAGATAAAAATCATTCTCTTAAAGAATATTTTTATTTGTACTTTTAGAACCCATTATTTCTTATGGGATGATCTTCGAGACTTGACGAGCTTTATGTGTATTAAAAATTAACAATATATAATGTCTATTTATATATCTATTTATAACCGGAAGTAAAGGGACAGTAACGAGGGTGGGGTTTCCCTTATTCCAATCTAGTTGACAAAGGGTGAAGTAAAAAATCATAGAACACTTTGGTCACTGACACAATGAAACTTTAGCTTACTTTTTGGAGACTTTTTACTCGTTGTGTACCACTCGGAGGGTTAAAAGTCTCATTATAAAAGTTTAAAAAGATTATTTCAAGATTCATGCGTCACTACAATATCAAAGGGTATTCATTGTACATAAAAATATATTCAAATGGATGGCGTCTAAAGCTTCATTTATTTCGTGGAGGATGTTAAGAGAATGATGAGCCGATGAAACTTAAAGTTATATTCAATGAGTCTAGATATTAATCTACAAGTACACAATGCGTGAAACATTCTCTGGTGAACCTTATAAAAATAATACATCTTTAAATATATGTAATAAAATCTTTTCAATTGCTATAACTTAAAACATGAAACTTTGTAAAAATAAAAGGTTTTTTTATTCTGATGGCTAGGGAATGAAAATGAATTTTTTGTTGTTATTACCTGAACAAACCAAGTACGATTTGAGCCATACGCTACTCGTATTAACCCTTTCGATGGCCGTGGGAAGATTACTTCTCACCTACATGTTTTTACAAAATACCCCTGTGGAAGCGCTAACCCCATTATAATATATTGCCCTTGCTATTAAAAAGGATGTGAAAACTGATTCCCGCTTCAGTTTTGAACAGTCATCTATGACCTATAGATAACCCATAGGCCTGGCCTGCTACCCCAAAGGTATTGTTTGAGAACACGAAGAACATCGGGATAAAGATTATATTTTACGTGTCCCAATCACCTTTAATGGACACGGCAGATCTTAGGCCGGCTAGAGGTCCACACACGCAACCTTCCACTAACGAGAACGTTGCCTTAGCCAACTGAGCTACCTTCAGCTCACACGATTTTTTATAACAGCAGAGCTTAAGGTTGATTTCATTACCAGATGTTTTCAATATGTACCATATGAAGCGTTAGATTTACATTTAGATGCGTTTAGAGAGAATTATTGATTTCCTTAAGGTAACGTATGGGATGTGACATCAAATTTTTTTTATATCATCATGTGTTATAAAGAAAAGTGTAGTGGACCTCTATAAAATAAAAGACTGATTTTAAATATGATAAACTCAACTAAACTGCTACATCTGTAATTATATTAGAAGTATAATTAGCAGAAAGCAATCATGTTGCTTAAATTATAGAGTTGAGTATGTGAAGTTGAAATTGAGCTTCAAAAGCTTCTCAAAGAGGAAAAAATCTCCTTATGAAAGTCAAAAGCAATACTCCAGATTTCTTGCTTCAAAGTAACCCTGAAGATTTCAAACGAAAACAGAAAAAAACCTTTAAAATAAAATCTCGTTTTTCTCTGTGAAATGTTTCGTTTGAAATGATAAGGAATCTTGAGGATCCTAGCTTACCTTAAACATCTTCATGTCTTGGCAAGGTGCCACATTGTTTTTTTTTTACCTGGCATTGTTTGGGGAAGAAATACTCGTGAATCTGATGGCTTGGCTTCATTTGGTTCCCGTGCACACCTAAGAATATTTTGTTAGGTACTAATAAAAATGATGAATATTTGTAACTTTTGTATCAATACGTTGTGCATTTGAAGCAACTAGATTAGAGTTTCTAATTGGTAACTGTAAAAATGGAAATCTTCAATCATTGAAAGAAAAGGTTACGAGCTGCAGAAGCTCAGTCGGCAAAGGCAACGATCTCGTAACTGTGAGGTTGCGGGTTCATAATCCAAGCCGGCCTAAGATCAGCCGTGTTCGTTAAAGGTGACTGGTTCACGTAAAATATATTCGTTGTCACAATGTCCTCCAAGTTCTCAATTAATACCTCTGGGGGTGGCAGGCTAAGTCTATGGATCTTCTGCTTGGTCACTGCTTCAAAATTGCGAGGACCTACTTGAGCGAAGTCGTTCTACCACCTTAATGATGCTCATTAAAACGAAAGGCGCACCCCTTGGCCTTAATACGAGAGCCTGCAGGCTCAATCGTGCTTGGTTTGTCCAAGTGACATGAGAAACAACAACAAGAGCTAATGATTGCATATCGTCAAGAATCTTGGGACCTTGAAGGACACTTTTTAACTGTAGCAGATATTTGGTTAGATATTTGGTTAGATATTTGGTTCGTTTAAAGCACTGAGGCCAATTGTTTTGTTACACAGGTGTTAATGAGTTCGGGATCTACTGTTTAAAGCCGATTCTGAATGCTTAGGAACATCCCTTCCAGCCGTAAGATTTGAGCCCGTGGACTTCGGTACCAAAGAGCAAAGCCCTACTTTTCCTGCCATAGTTCGGCAACTGAAGCAAAAGTAAGATACTATGGGTATGGCAGTCAATACTTAAGGTAACGTTAGTGTTTAGGGGTGTGTTTTTAATTAAGTCTTTGCACTTTCTTGCCTCGATATTCTGCCTCGATAAAATCTTTCTTTTGCAGGAAGCCCAACTTCAAGGTGACTTGACACGGTTTTTAAATTTAATAATTCCATTACACATTTGCTGTTGATTTGACAAGGTCTTTAAATTGAAGACTTCCATTTTATATTTGTTTCACTCAATTAAACTGTTATACCTGCATAAATTGACGTAACTCAAGCATTAATTTATAGCAGACTACTATAAATGAGGACAATGTAATTAATTATAATGCTCTACTTTTGAAATATTTATTCCAATACTGTTATAATGTTATATGTCTCTGATATAAAGCACTAAATCAAGACGATTTCAAAAATAATTTATTGCACACAGTACTTATTCATGCATTTTAAAGTTCACACATTGTATGCGGGATACGTACTAGTACGTTTTCTGACGTTTGATACTTGAGTGCTGGTCACGTACTAATACGGGTTAGTGTAACATCATGGTTTGTTTGTGGGTACAAAAATAACGGTATATACAGGAAAAAGAAGCAGAATGTATTTGTCTGCTACGTAGATTCTGGAAAAATTTAGACAATTAACAACTACTTTTTATATCAATCGATGCAGAACAGCAGAACGGGAAAGAATTAAAACTATATACTACTATTTTTATTTGATTTTTCATATTTACGATACTATTATAAATGCATCCACTAAAATATATATTTTTTGTTTACAAAAATCTTACGCTTGTTATTTGTATATTTCATTTTATATATTTCTTTAATATATCAATATAAAAAACGAAACGTTGGTTAAAAAATTAAATAATTTTCAATTTCGATTTATTGAGATTTAACTGAATATTTAAATTTACGAGCAAAACGCCCGCCTCCTGTACAATTCCACTGCGAAATGTACCCGCACACAATGTGTAAAGTTACAGTATTCTTGATATATTAGATATCACCTCAAGTTTTAAAAATTAGTACTACACTTTAAACTTCTGTTCAGAAACGTTTTAAAATTTTGGCGCCCTAAATTTTGAAATCTAAAACTATCTAATAAATTGTATACATTTCAATTTATATTGTTTAATCGATATTTGAAAGATGTTTTTCAAATATCGATTAAAAATATATTTAAATAAATAATAATAACAATAATAATAATATTATATAATATATTTAATAGATTATATATTATAGATAAAAATATATATTTATTATAAAGATTTTATTTATTTGATTGTTCGCTGTAGCGGACTTAGAAAAATTAAGGGTTAAGGTTATTGAAGCACCTTAAAATTCCGTTCGTCTCAATTCTACTCATGCCTGTGGAAGACTAGTATTTATGCACTTATACAGCACTCGTTTTATCGACGTTCTCATAGCTTTCAAGTCTAATACATAGAGACTATCTGCGGAAGAAACCTGGAAGAAAAGCTTTCAATAATCCACACACGTGTTGGGGGGAAGGTAACGAAACACCCGGGGAGAAATTGAAATGAGTAACCCGGGTCGTAGACTGGAGGAGAACTTGGAATGTGCCGGAAATAAATTACCTGTGTCACACCAAATTCGAAATCGTAAAGGCGAAAGGCCATTGACAAGTCCTTTTTATTTGTAGAATCCCATTTTCACTCTATAAAATGAAGTAATACTATTCCAAAAGTTTACGCTTTCAAACCTCCTGAATGAAAATATCAAAGTAAATGAATTCGCTTTGAAATGTTCGTCATCTTGCAACTTTATAGCGGGCATAGGTTTTCAGACAGAATTTCTGTTGCTCTTTTACTGTATAGAAATTCGCTCAGGTACGTGTGTAAATGCAATATTATTATGACCTTCGGAGTCGTAATACATTTATTGGAAAAGGGAGAATAGAAGTGGAGTTATAAGAATTGTTATCGGAGTATAGGGGTGTGTAAAATTTGGGTTTGTAAAACGTGTAAATTTGTAAGTTACAAGTGATATTCGAAATATTTATTCCCATACTTTTATACCTAGCAAAAATATATTAAATAAAAAGAAGATAATAAAATAAATGTGTTGAAAATTCCCAAATAATTTATTTATAAAGACTACGATTTTTTTTAATCCTGTAATTTAACTATATATAATTCGGAATATTTCGTCAAATTAAATCCTTTTTAATACACTTCAGATTTGAGATTCTCAAACTTGTACACCTATTTGCGTCCTCACTGGATCCGGATTTTTAAAAGTTTTTAAAATCAATAAATTGTATACATTTCGATTTTAAGGCTTTACATATTATTAAAAATATTATATACAAAATTAAAGTTTTTAAAGTTTTTTTAACCCGCATTTTATCGTTAAGTTGCATAAATCTGAATATCTCCTCAAATTTAAAAAAAATTACAACACTGTAAATTTGGGGTTGTCCGACTTGTTTTCTTTATCACGTCCTCGATGAATCCTGATTTTTAAGAGGTAAAACTATTTTTGAAATCAGTAAATTTTATACACTTCAATTATAAGGCATACAAATAATAATAATTATTATTATTATAAATCATTATATACCAAATTATATATGTATATATAATAAAAGATTGAATCCGTAACTTTCACATAGTTTAGATAAAAAAAAATAAGGCGCATTTTGAATGAATAATAATATGAATACACGTTTCCAGAAATGTAATAAGATTTTCATTCTTATAACAACATTTATTGCTGTTAATGCTTTCACAGAACTTTTTTATCATGAAACACAAAGAGAGTAGATAATTTGTAAAGAGAGGAAATCCACAGGGGACTACCAAATATCGTCTTTAATATACCCAAGACTCCCTCAAATTTTCCTTCACTTTCTCTCTCTTCCTCTCTATATTATTCGCTCATTCTCACCCTTTTTCTCTCTGTCTTACAATTTTTTCCTTTTGTCCCTCTATATAATCTCACTTTATCTCCATTATATCATTTCACTCCCTCGCTATCTTTTTCTCAATGTCTCTTCGCTTTCACCTGAATTTCTCTCTCGCACTCTTATATTCATTTTCACATCTCATTTTCTCCATTATGATTCATTATTTACTGATTTTTTTTACACACTTTCTCACTCGCTCTCTAATACATTTTTCATAAAAATGAAGAAAATCAGATTTTGTCGGATATGTAGGAGTTATTAAAATGATTGAAATTTGTAAAAATATTCTGAAGTTTATATTGCAGAAAAATTTTTATTAATATAAATAATTAAAATCTTACATAAAATTGTAATTTAAATTTGTTTATCTCTATATGATTATAATTGGAAATTTAAATTTCTGTAATCGCTTATAAGAGAAATATATGATATTTAAAAAGGATAATTATAACTCAATGGTAACAAATGATTCATAACATATAATCTTAAATAATTGATCCTGTATAGAATTTTTAAATATTTTGAAATTTAAAGTATATTTTTTATAATTATCTAATTTAATAGCTTAAAATATAGATCAAATTATAAAAGAATTTCAGTTGAAATAGCTGTGGAGATAATAGGATATATAATAGGATAATAGGATAAGATAAAAATAAGAATAGATAATGCTAAACAATGCTAGATATGGATATGCTAGATATAGATGCATATAGATGCCTATAGATCATTATTTATATGGTATATATAGATAATGCTTTAATAGGATATATTTCAACCCTTTCTTTGTTGATTCAAGATTTAAAAATATTAAAGGGATTTTCCATAAATTGATTTGTATCCTGCAAATTGTTTCTCATAGCAGCAATTGAACTAATAAAGTATTAGTAGCACCAAATATCTGATACAATTTAAAAACAAGTAATGCTAGACAATGCTAGATATGGATATGCTAGATATAGATGCCTATAGATGCCTATAGATGATTATTTATATGGTATATATAGATAATGCTAGATAATAGATATATTTCAACCTTTCTTTGTTGATTCCGTGAAGATTTAAAAATTATTAAAGGGATTTTCCATAAAGGATTTTGTATCCAAAATTGTTTCTATAGCTTCAATTGAACTAATAAAGTATTAGTAGCACCAAATATCTGATACAATTAAAAACAAGTAATGCTAGACAATGCTAGATATGGATATGCTAGATATAGATGCCTATAGATGCCTATAGATGATTATTTATATGGTATATATAGATAATGCTAGATAATAGGATATATTTCAACCCTTTCTTTGTTGATTCCGTGAAGATTTAAAAATATTAAAGGGATTTTCCATAAATTGGTTTGTATCCTGCAAATTGTTTCTCATAGCAGCAATTGAACTAATAAAGTATTAGTAGCACCAAATATCTGATACAATTTAAAAACAAGTAATGCTAGACAATGCTAGATATGGATATGCTAGATATAGATGACTATAGATGCCTATAGATGATTATTTATATGGTATATATAGATAATGCTAGATAATAGGATATATTTCAACCCTTTCTTTGTTGATTCCGTGAAGATTTAAAAATATTAAAGGGATTTTCCATAAATTGATTTTGTATCCTGCAAATTGTTTCTCATAGCAGCAATTGAACTAATAAAGTATTAGTAGCACCAAATATCTGATACAATTTAAAAACAAGTAATGCTAGACAATGCTAGATATGGATATGCTAGATATAGATGCCTATAGATGCCTATAGATCATTATTTATATGGTATATATAGATAATGCTAGATACGAGGGTATATATCAAGCCATTCTTTGTTGATCCCGTGAAGATTTAAAAATATTAAAGGATTTTTCCATAAATGGATTTTGTATCCTGCAAATTGTTTCTCATAGCAGCAATTGCACTAATAAAGTATTAGTAGCACCAAATATCTGATACAATTTAAAAACAAGTAATACTAGACAATGCTAGATATGGATATGCTAGATATAGATGACTATAGATGCCTATAGATGATTATTTATATGGTATATATAGATAATGCTAGATAATAGGATATATTTCAACCCTTTCTTTGTTGATTCCGTGAAGATTTAAAAATATTAAAGGGATTTTCCATAAATTGATTTTGTATCCTGCAAATTGTTTCTCATAGCAGCAATTGAACTAATAAAGTATTAGTAGCACCAAATATCTGATACAATTTAAAAACAAGTAATGCTAGACAATGCTAGATATGGATATGCTAGATATAGATGACTATAGATGCCTATAGATGATTATTTATATGGTATATATAGATAATGCTAGATAATAGGATATATTTCAACCCTTTCTTTGTTGATTCCGTGAAGATTTAAAAATATTAAAGGGATTTTCCATAAATTGATTTGTATCCTGCAAATTGTTTCTCATAGCAGCAATTGAACTAATAAAGTATTAGTAGCACCAAATATCTGATACAATTTAAAAACAAGTAATGCTAGACAATGCTAGATATGGATATGCTAGATATAGATGACTATAGATGCCTATAGATGATTATTTATATGGTATATATAGATAATGCTAGATAATAGGATATATTTCAACCCTTTCTTTGTTGATCCCGTGAAGATTTAGAAATATTAAAGGAATTTTCCATAAGTTGATTTTGTATCCTGCAAATTGTTTCTCATAGCAGAAATTGAACTAATAAAGTATTAGTAGCACCAAATATCTGATACAATTTAAAAACAACTAAAGTGCTACTACTAAAATTGTTGAATTTGTGCATTAATTAAGATATGTGATGTGGAAGATCCATTATCATCTCCACAAGAATAAAATCTTTCCCATTCACAAACAAATCTTTTTCGTAATCTTTCATAATCTAAACACGTATTAGGGAATGCAAGAGAGATCGTTTGTGATAGGAAAGAGAAAATGGAACTCTTCAAAAACCACATCAAATCTGAGAGCGTTGAAAAATGCCTCCAACGTTTTTGTACAGTAGAGATTTTCATAGCCATTTAGAGTGAATGGGGGAATTTCATTTCACCTACAGAAAAGGTTATTATATAAGACTGGGAGATACATAGTGTCTCTCTTATTCAATATTTTAGTATATATATTTTTCTAGCCACTGTATGTCTATCATGCGGTCTGGGTTATTAAGGTTATGGGTTATCTAAATGAAGATTGATTACATTTATTTTAAATTAGTTTCAAGGTTAAGATGTATACCAGTAAAAATAAACAATTTCTAAAATAAAACAACTCATTTACATTAATAGTATAAAATTTTTTTAATTTAATAATTTCAATTCAAATATAAACGAAAGAAATGATAGTGAGACACTTGACATTTAATGCTTGCACTCTGCTAAATGAATATTATCGACATTTTTACAACCAAGACTTATAATTCTGAAAATAATAGATTAATACGTGACATAAACATGATTTTTTAAATGTCTACTATATGGTATACAACAGAGTATAATTTATATTTTTATTCGACTACATATTTTAATTATTGTTGATTATAAACTATTGTTAAATTTCGAAAGTATTTTTACTCTTTTCTTTTTGAATAAAAGTAATCAGGAATTTTATTTATGCAAATATAATTTTATCAGAAGTAAAAGCTGAATACAACTTATTTTACTCTTAAATTATTAAATAATATTTATGTTTAACTATGTAACATTAATTTACGCACAAAATAAAATATTAGAAGTAACTCACAAAAATGTATAGCTTGGCAACTGCTAAGTAACAGAGACATTTTTTGGAATAAATAATTGCTGGTATCTATTAAAGAACTGTAATTAAATGCATATGTTGTATAGGAAAAGTGTTATAATTAACCAAATGGGAAAGAGCGATAAAAAAAATAAAGTTATTCTTAGAAAAGATTTGGAGTCATAAATATTCTTTCCATTTAGACATTTATCTCTCGCAGCAAAATAAAAATAACCGTAACATTCCAAATCTAACGAAATCTTCATAGAAGGAAAAAAAGTATCAGTCTTATAGGATGGAATCTGCACCTGTCCTTTTTTTATATTAGGTAATGTTTTGCATTTGTTATTGATACACGTTACTTAACTAGTGAAGAATTCTTACAAGATATTGCTGGAATCCTCTCTCGAAGCGTTTTCCAGTTCTTCCATAGTTCGAGGAGGGTACGTTGTTGGAGAAACAGTTCCTAGAGTATGCCAGGTATACTCTGAAGAATTTCAGTCTATAAAGTAAGAAGGTCATTCCATATGTTCCTTATACTTCAGTGGTCCTGTGTATGGACGCTTATCATTCCAAAAAGAGTGAGAAGTCTAGACCTGCTGCACCCCTAAAAAGATGATTATTATAGAGAATAATCTCTCTGAAATACTGCTGTGATATGTTGATACCTCGATCAAAGATGTAAAGCTGTGTTCTGCACTATTTGCCCACAACTTCTGATACATCATTGGATGTATCTATGATATTCTTCAAACATTCTATTTTGAAGAATGTTCTCTCTCTCACTGGCCACTAATTGGTTGTCAAAATCACTTGTTTCTGTGAAGTACGGATTATTGGAAAACAACAATCTGGATTATTGTTGCTGATCGTCAACTATGTGCTCCATACACCAACGAAATTTTTTTAACTATGGTAAGGTTTAAGAAGTATTCAATGAACAATGTATTTTTTAAGTTGTCACAGAGTTATAAGTTGTTGCAGACATAACAATGATAACATCTTTCGACAGGTGCAGTGTATCTTTCTAGAGCTTAAGCAGAGTAAGGTTTGCATGTAAAGGAGAAAGTTCAATAGGCAGTTTAATTTTATCTAATGGTTAAAATACCTTCATATAGAACTTATAAAAAAGACATTAATTTGGTGGTAACCAATTGTGGATGAAACTTTTTCCACATTTCGGATTTATATCATCTCTAAATATTTTGCAACAAACTATTGCAAATAATATGATTTATCGGATAATTTTTTTTTCTGTTTATAAGTCTTTTTATTGAGTAAAACACTACTTTCGTAATTACTCCCTATTTCTTAACTCTTTACGTGGTCAATTGTTTTACCAGAAATGCTCCCCAAAAAAGCGTATTGCATATAATTCAGTACCAACACTTAATAGAATATGAATAATAAGAATTTTTTTCACATTTAATGCTTTTACAATATTTTTTCTTTTACAATTTTGGAACACAAAAACCCCTAAATGCTTGTTTTTCTCAAGTACAGTGCACATGGAGTGAAGAGTGGTTTACAAATTCTACAAAACTTTCTCTCATACTTGCTGTGAATTTTGAAGTTGACACTTTCCAAACAGTTTAGAAGTCTTTTTGTGTATGGTACAATTTGAAGCATGGTGTGTAATGCAAAGTCCTACGTGGCAATCGGGGCAGAAATACTGTGCTGATTTCCATTCTCATTTCTTTTCGAACAGAACACTGCACATTTTGTTACAGGTCTCAAATTCTTATCTGTGGGAGCAATTATTTCCAAAAAATGTCTCTCTGTCAGTCTCAGAGACTTCGAACCTGGTCGTCCACATGGAAATTTATTCCCGAATGATAGCTAACTAGAAAAGGAAAGGAGAAAATATCGATACCCGTACGACGTACGGCTAAATCAGTTGAGGCTAATCAGTTAAGGGCAAACCGCTTAAGGGGTTAAAGGCATTAATTGTAGGAAATGTGAGATATCTTTCAGTAAGAATGTTAAATAAGAAGCACATTTAATAAAATAAACAGCTTTTATGTAAAACATGACCTATTTTATAAAAAAGTACAGTTCAACTAATCATGGAATACTGTGTTCGTATTACTAACTGCCTTGTTTTATGATCACTGTCAATTAGAAACCTGGACATTATTATCATATTGTTTTCATATTGTTAACTGAATTTCCTCTGTTAATCTTGAATGATTTTAAAGCATATTTTTGGACACCGTGTAGAAATTAAAATTGTTTAAATGAAAGTATTATCACTAAACGAATGAACTAAGGTTTTGGGTAAATACACTTTACATAATAACTTAAAAGCTATTTCAATAATGCCTGCAATTATTTCAAATATAATTCAGTGAGAATTGAATACTACAAAGATATAAAATTCTCAAGATAATTTATCAGTAAATTCTACAAAAATAAACAAACTCAAAAATTATACTCCAAAATTATAACCAAACAAAAACTCTACATTTTAAACTGTAATATCACGCAGTCGAATTATAATCTGAGCAGAGACCCCGTAGATCATAATTTTTAATAATTATGATCTACGGTGGACTTTGGAGTATTGAATAAATACAAAAATATGAGATTATCAATAAATCAAGTTATCAGTAAATTCCAGAAAACAAACAACGATCTCCAGTTACATTGCTATGAGTAAAATTAATCACTATGCAAGATTACCCACAAGATTATAGCCAAACAAAAATTTGTCCAAACATAATTCAGTGGGAATTGAATGCATACAAAGATATGAAGTTCTCAAGATAAGTTATCAACAAATTCAAGAAAAAATAACAAAATTCAAAATTATACTCCAAAATTATAACCAAACAAAAACTCTACATTTTAAACTGTAATATCAGACAGTCGAATTATAATCCGAGTAGAATCCCCGTAGATCGTAATTTTAATACTTATGATCTACGGGGAACTATGAAGAATTGAATAAATATAAAAACATGAGATTTTCAATAAGTGAAGTTATCAGTAAATTCCAAAAAACAAACAACGATCTCCAGTTACATTGATATGAGTAAAATTAATCACTACTCAAGATTACCCACAAGATTATAACCAAACAAAAAATTTGTAATCAAATAGTAGAATTAAAATTTTGTTCATACACCCCATACATCATAATTCTGAAACTTCCACGTAAAAAACCACATAAAAATTTAGATACAATTCACTAGAGCCTTGAATAAATACAAAAATATAAAAATTTTCAAGTTGTCAATAAATCTAAGGGAACAAATAACGATCTTCAGTTCTATTGCTACGAGAGAAATTATTCACTATGTAAGAGCACCCCCGAGGCTATGTCACCGAAAGAAAAAAAACTTCAGCATCCTCTTCTGGCACAATGAAAATGCTTGTTTCAGCAAAAATTATTCGAAAATTCTCCAAAAAGCTGATTTGAGTAATCGCATAACAAAAGTAACACAGTTTCGTTCATAAGAGAAATTGGAGGAATAATGAAAGATTCAATTGGTTCAAAATTATTTTATGTTCGCATGTGAAATTAAAAATCATTCCAATATGATACGAGCTACAATATCCTTTCATTTAACTTTTGGATCGCTGTGATAACATTTTTGTAAAGTTCAAGTACTTGTAACTGAGCCTTCAAATGTGTTTGCTTAGGGTTTATTCTTATAAGAATAAACCCTATAACTGCAGCACATATTTTTTATATATATATACTTTATCACAACACATGGTTATAAATTACAAAGTAAAGATATGTTGAGCAGTAAAGTAATATTATTATTATTTAAGTTCAAGTACTTGTAATTGAGCCTTCAAATGTGTTTTTTTTTAGGTTTTATTCTTATAAGAATAAACCCTATAAGTGCAGCATATGTTTACTTTATATATTTACTTTATCACAACATATATTTATACTTTATAAAGTAAAGATATGTTGAGCAGGGAAAGAATATTAATATCATTAAAGTTCAAGTACTTCTAATTGACCCTTCAAATGTGTTTATTTAGGTTTTATTCTTATAAGAATAAACCGTTCTTATAAGAATAAACGCCAGGAGTGCAGCCTATGTATATTTTATATATTTACTTTATCACAACATATGTTTCTACTTTATAAAGTAAAAATATATTGAGCGGTGAAATAATATTAATATCATTAATGTTCAACTACTTGTAGCCTTCAAATGTGTTTGCTTAAATTTTATCCTTATAAGAATAAACCATTCCTATAAGAATAAACGCCATAAGTGCAGCGTATGTTTACTTTATATATTTAATTTATCACAATATATGTTTATACTTTATAAAGTAAAGATATGTTGAGCAGTGAAATAATATTAATATTAAAATTCAAGTACTTGTAATTGAGCCTTCAAATGTG
Source organism: Pardosa pseudoannulata (assembly GCA_032207245.1). Classification (NCBI taxonomy): domain Eukaryota; kingdom Metazoa; phylum Arthropoda; class Arachnida; order Araneae; family Lycosidae; genus Pardosa; species Pardosa pseudoannulata. The sequence goes on along the minus strand of CM063506.1, from coordinate 57,283,228 downwards.
TTTACTTAGGTTTTATTCTTATAAGAATAAACGCTTTAAGTGCAGCCTATGTTTACTTTATATATTTTCTTTATCATAACATATATTTATACTTTATAAAGTAAAGATATGTTGAGCAGTGAAATAATATTAATATCATTAAAGTTCAAGTTCTTCTAATTGAGCCTTCAAATGTGTTTACTTAGGTTTTATTCTTATAAGAATAAACCGTTCTTATAAGAATAAACGCCATAAGTGCAGCCTATGTTAATTTTAAATATTTACCTTATCACAACATATGTTTATACTTTATAAAGTAAAGATATCTTGAGCAGTGAAATAATATTAATATCATTAATGTTCAACCACTTGTATTTGAGCCTTCAAATGTGTTTGCTTAAGTTTTATCCTTATAAGAATAAACCATTCTTATAAGAATAAACGCCATAAGTGCAGCATATGCGTACTTTATATATTTACTTTATCACAACATATGTTTCTACTTTATAAAGTAAAGATATATTGAGCAGTGAAATAATATTAATATCATTAATGTTCAACTACTTGTAGTTGAGCCTTCAAATGTGTTTGCTTAAGTTTTATACTTATAAGAATAAACCATTCTTATAAGAATAAAAGCCATAAGTGCAGCATATGTTTACTTTATATATTTACTTTATCACAACATATGTTTATACTTTATAAAGTAAAGATATGTTGAGCAGTGAAATAATATTAATATCATTAAAGTTCAAGTACATCTAATTGAGCCTTCAAATGTGTTTAGTTAGGTTTTATTCTTATAAGAATAAACCGTTCTTATAAGAATAAACGCCATAAGTGCAGCCTATGTTTATTTTATATATTTACTTTATCACAACATATGTTTATACTTTATAAAGTAAAGATATATTGAGCAGTGAAATAATATTTATATCATTAAAGTTCAAGTACTTGTAACTGAGCCTTCAAATGTGTTTGCTTAAGCTTTATCCTTATAAGAATAAGCCATTCTTATAAGAATAAACGCCATAAGTGCAGCATATGTTTACTTTATATATTTACTTTATCACAACATATGTTTATACTTTATAAAGTAAAAATATGTTGAGCAGTGAAATAATATTAATATCATTAAATTAAACGAATTTAAAATATTTTACAATCATAACTTGTTTTAGGATGTATCAAACATCTTTCTGAAATTGGGATATATATTTTAACCTTGTTGCTTACTTATGTAAGAATTAAAGAAAAAAATCCCTTTGCGAATTTTTATACTTAAAGTGATATTCCATATTATGACTCAGATTGATCCTAGGGATTAAAATTCAGTTTAAATTAATGACTGATTGTTAAGTAGTAATAGATTGAAATAATGAAAAGAGAGGGATAGTAAAAGAAGTATTGCAAAACATCTTCCAATTATCAAACGAGAAAAAGTGCCTTATGTTTTCTTGCCAATTATTTTTAAGGAAGTGGACATTTTATTATGTAATGAAATTATTACAAAATATCCATTTTACAAATAAGTGTGAAAAACATTTTTATCGTATTTTCATACAATAAATGAATCGATTTCATGAGAAGATATTTAAATCTTAACCCAGCTCGTTCATAGCATTAGAATCACTATATTCTTCTTTTAAATTAAACAGTTACGATCTATGAAATCCCCATAAGTCAGAAGTTGTTGAAATATTAACATATACAGTGTAAGGTAAACCAGGATGCTTTAGCCCATTTTTCTTCTAAGAATTTAAAATAGTTAAGAATATAAAAAAACTAGCACTATCAGTGTATAATCATGAAGAGGTCACAGAAATAAAAATATCAAGAATACTTACTATTTGAATATATTAGAATACTTACTACTTACCTTCAAATATTAAGTATCCTAATTAGTTTTCATACCTCAAACAAAACATCATCTATTTGCTTGGGACAACCCGAACACCTTTAACAAACACCGCGGATCTTAGGTCAGCTTGGGTTCTGAACCCATAACCTCTCAATTACAAGATCGTTGCCTTGCCAACTAAGCTACCACTTCTTGATTTCGCACAACATTGAAATTACTTCTTTTATATTACTTTTTACCCATATAATATCATTGCAATATGTCATTTTTTATATAACACGTTGTAATGTTCAACTATTGACTGTTTGTAAAGAATCACAAATACTTTGGTTAATGTCTTTATTATACGTTATTGAGCCGCAGTTGTTCCGCAGGTAAAGGCAAATAACAAAGGCAATGGACAGTTACGAATTCGGAGCTTGAGCTGGTCCAAAATCCATTGTGTTCGCTGGTGATATCTGGGGCACTTAAAATATGTTCGAGGTCATAATATTCTCCAACTTAACAAGCAATACCTCAGAGGGTGCCTTGGGTGTCTTATGTAAGGTCCCTGCTTCTAAATTAAGACGACTCACCTGAGCTAAGACATACTTTCATCATAGCGGTGCTCATCAAACTAAATTTATTCATGTGGCCTCTGGTTCAAGTCTTTGGCCCGTTTAAGGAGCTTTTGCCATAACACCAACAACATTACACGTTAACCTATACATGTTGAAAAAGAAACAGATTAAGTTTAGGATAACTTTCCCCACTGAAGAATACGCAGATTTTTCTTGTGAGAGCTACAGATTAACCACCAACTAAAAGGTATAACAAGCGTCAACCTAAACTAAAAGAAATCGATTGAACAGTTTTTGCTGTAACACAATAAATCCACACATTAAGAGAATACAAGCAAGAAAGTTCAACCGATTTTTTTATTTAGGTTGACATGTGCTAAATCCTTTATCAGATGAAAATTTTTCAAAATCTTACGTGAAATCTACTTACTCTTCTGAATATAAAGGAATCTTAAACTGAATTTGTTGCGTTTTCAACTCTTACATGCTGACGTGTGGCAAGGCTTTAAATTTTGCCAAACGGGCAAACAAAGGTGATGGGAAGACAAGATTTTTAATGTAAATCTAAAGGAGAAAGTTGAAAGGGTCAAGTCATGTAACCTGTGTAGTAGTTCTCTGAATAGAAATTAACGAACCTTAAAATTGGTAGTCATTCCCTAGCAATGGGACGGTCATCCTGGTGAAAAATGAAATTTTCTATATCTTCCATTATCGGAGGGGAAAAACTGAATTTTCATCATATCGAAGTAGGTAGTGCTACTCACTGATTTTTTGGAAAAAGTCTATAAACAATATGTTTAATTCTTACAAGCTAATATTTCAACACTTTCTTCACAATGCTTTATTATTTATAATTTTCTGTTAGCAATACGTGAAAAAATATCAAAGTTTGTATTCGAATGTTCCTTTCCTTATAAACCTGTATATATATATATATATATATATATATATATATATATATATATATATATATATATATATATATATATATATATATATATATATATATATATGGGGGTAATATTTTATTGCCTGTTTTAGTTTAGGACTACAGCTTAGAAGTTATATTTTCTTATAAACACGTCTTATTGAATATTACAACATTTATAAAGCATCCAGCTCGAAACATTTATCTGAATCAACAATAAACAGAGCAAACAGACGTCAAAAGTATTCAGAATTATATGACAGAACAAATTCAAAAATCCTTCTATAACACTAAGCTCTATCGAACAGTTCGGTTGACTCAATATGGTTGTGACCATGCCGTAGAAAACTCTCCATTACAATGATTGCTTTCGACCCAAAACACTGACCGACATTTTTTTTTTCTTCTTGCTCCTTTTCTTCCATCTTTCAATCGAATGTGGACCGGACTTATCGAAAATCCACGAATTTCTTCCGTAAACAATACGAGCCATAAGGGTGGCAGGTTGCCAACGGAAAAACGTGTCTTTGTCCGGACTTATAGTCGAAGCGTCACGTCCTCGCAAACGCTTTTGGTCGAATACTTTGCACCAAGAGAAAGAAGGCGGACTAGATTTTATTTCGGGACTTTTTTCGATAGTTTGGACGAAATTTCGTTCGAGCACGAATTGCGAAACACTTTTTATATGTCCATGTCCGGAAAAATACTTTTTTTTTTTACCTCTTTCACTTTCTCAAAATCTTTAAACTGTACACTTCGCATACTTTGAAATAACCAAGTTTTAGTTTAAATTCGATTTTACTTTCAAGTGAATTATGCTTGTTATATTATACAAACAACCCACACTTTGACTTTTAATTAATTATTTTATCCACACATTTTCTCCCGGGATTATTACTACCTTATTTTTCTCCCTTTTTAAAGCCTTTTTAACATCCAAACAATGAAATATTTTAATTTAAATAAAATTATTTATATTGATGTTTATTGCAAAACTTGTACACGTGTATGTCCGAAAAAGTACTTTTTTTCCAAATCTTTAATGTGAACACTTTGTATAATTTGAAATAACAAAATTTTAGTTTAAATTTAATATCCTTTCAAGCTTGTGATATGGGAGAGGGCAATTCTACACTTATTCTTTTAATTAATTGCATCATTCCCATAATTTTACGGGATTATTATTGTATTATTATTTACACTGTAAAAACATTATTAATAAAAAGAAGTGAACAGTTTGTTTTAATAAATGTATTTATATAAATATTTATTTTAAGCTACGAATTTAGTCCTACCAATCTAATTAAATGGAATTAAAAAAATGAAAATTGTGAAACCTTATTATTTTGTACTTTTTTATGTGCTCATTTGTAATTTTCTTTTTTCCTTCTAATATTCTTCCTTTATAGTATACTACCGTTATACACTGTCTACCAATAAGTATTTGGACACCTGTGATAGAAAAGAAAAACTAACTTTATTCATAATCATTAGTTGGTAGAGCCTCCACGAGAGGCAATTACAGCGTGAACCCTGCGGGGCATACTTTCCACGAGTCTTTGTATTACAGCTAATGTTATTGTCTTCCACTTGGCTTGGAGTAGACATACAAGTTCCTTCACCGATTTTGGACTGTTAGTGCACACCTTAATTCGGTTCTCGATAGGGTTCAGGTCTGGGCTCTAGGCAGACTAGTCCATTCAATAGACTCATTCAAAATAGTGCAGTAGGCATCAGCGTTGAGCTTACCATGAATGGGGACCAAGGGTCCCAGTCCATACCAGGAGAAACATCCCCAGGCCATAATTCCACCTCCTGTGAACTTGACTGTTGGCACAATGCATTTTCCAGGAGACGTTCTCCAGGCAGACGCCAGACCCAGACCTTGCCATCCGAAAAGTAAAGGGTGGACCTTGATTCGTCGCTCCAAATAACCCGTTTCCACTGATCTATGGTCCAATTTCGATGTACTGTGCACCACATTAACCCAGCAGCGCGGTTGGACTTTGTGATCAAAGGCTTATGGGACACAGCACGTCCATGAAAACCAAGCAGATGAGCTTCCTTATGAATGATATTAATTGAAACAATAATCTTGGATGTCTGTTTAAACTTCTTACTGATGAGGGAAATCAGTTGGGTGTGGTTCTTCCGAATTTCTCTGGACAGCACTCGTCGATCTCTATCTCCCAGTTTCGTTGGTGTGCCCACTCGGGGCACATTCCGACAATCACCGCTCACCTTCCACTTCTTAATCACATAGGCCACTGTCGATTTTTTGTACTTCAGATCGCTACATATGTTCCTTAAGAATCGGCCACATTTGTGATACCCGATAATTATACCTTTCTCGAAATCAGAGAGCTCCGAACTGCGCGGCATCTTGCATACGACTAATGGCGATGCTGTTTCCTACACGATGTATACTAGCGAAGGCCGTGACGTACCTCAGGACCGCAGATATCGTCATTTGCATAGGTGTCCAAATACTTATTGGTAGAAAGTGTAGAAGTGTAAGCGTTTGTATTGATGAAAATATATGGCACTATTTAGTGCTATATTTTTTTATCAAATTGCAATCAATTTCATCAATTAAGGAAATTTGCAATTTAGTTTACATTTCTTCGCATGTTCATTACATTTCTTCGCATTGTCGTCTGGGATCATGCGCATGCATTGGGTTCATAACACACACTTTTCTCTGCCTATAACGTCAGCCAGTCTTCACGTATGTTTACTTCTTGATTTTATACTGATATTTTTATCACGAGAACATCACTATTTTATGGAATTTTTTTACAAAATGAAAAGCTATATTAGGTGTTTAAACCTATATTAGGTGGTAGAAATTGTTTATTTTGTGCTGTTTCAGTTTGCGTTTACAATGCTAAAATCATGCATCGTCAACTTAGACTACAAACGGTAATTGAAGTCATGAAATGTTGACAGTTTTAGAACAGTTTTATTGCTGTTTATCAGTATTATAGATAGTATTATTAGTATTTGTACCTCAGAAGATTAAATAAAGTTGCTATGGATGTATGGAGAATATTCAAGAATTATAGGATTTAATTTAAGGAGCAAAACGTTTTATTCTTTATTCATATGGTAGGAAAATGTTTCTGTTTTGTTTTTATGGGTGACAATAGTTTTTGCTTAAGATCACAGAATGGTATGTTAGTCTAACTATAAAAATTAGCTCCTATTTATGTGATAGCCTTCATAAGTTTTGTAAAAGTAAGAATAAACACGTTGCTAGTGAAACTTTTTATTAATTTTTACATTTTGCACAAATACTACCTCTGTGCTCTATGCATATATTTTTGTCATGTTTTTCAAAAACACATTTACTGTTTCTATCATTTTTATCAGGGCAGTTGGAATATATTTTATATACTTACATCAAAAGTTAAGCACTGGGAGGTAAAAGGCAAAACAATGGTCAAGAACTGATTTGATTGACTTGAAATTCTACAACTAAGTAGCTTTATGTTTATTTATAAAACTAAACAAAGAATTAGTAACAGGCTTCGTTTGTTACACCACGGAACCCTAATTTAATTCACCGAGCAAAACGTTTTATTTTCTATTCATATAGGGGTGAAATGTTCCTGTCTTGTTTTGATGGGTAACAGCTAGTTTTTGCTGAAGATAACAAAATGATATGTTAGCCTAAGTATAAAATATAGTTCTTATTTATGTGAAAGTCTTCGTAAATTTTGTAAAAGTAATAATTAACATATTACTAATGAAACTTTTTACTAATTTTTACATTTTGTACAAATACTCACTCTGTGCTCTCTGCATATATTTGTCATGTTTTACAAAAGCACATTTACTATTTCTATCAATTTTATCAGGGCAGTTGGAATATGTATTATATACTTACATCAAAAGTTAAGCACTGAGGGGTAAAAGGCAAAACAAAGATCAAGAACTGATTTGATTGACTTAAAATTCTACAACTAAGTAGCTTTATGTTTATTTATAAAACTAAACAAAGAATTAGTAACAGGTTTCGTTTGTTACACTACGGAACCCTATTAATTTAATTCACAGAGCAAAACGTTTTATTTTCTATTCATATAGGGGTGAAATGTTCCTGTCTTGTTTTGATGGGTAACAGCTAGTTTTTGCTGAAGATAACAAAATGATATGTTAGCCTAAGTATAAAATATAGTTCTTATTTATGTGAAAGTCTTCGTAAATTTTGTAAAAGTAAGAATTAACATATTACTAATGAAACTTTTTACTAATTTTTACATTTTGTACAAATACTCACTCTGTGCTCTCTGCATATATTTGTCATGTTTTTCAAAAGCACATTTACTCTTTCTATCATTTTTATCAGGGCATTTGGAACATGTTTTCTACACTTACATCAAAAGAGGGGTAAAATGCGAAAAACAAATGGTCAAGAACTGATTTGACTGACACGAAATTCTGTAACTAAGTAGCTTTATGTTTATTCATAAAACCAAATAAAAAAATTAGAGACTGGTTTGGTTTGGTACGCTACGGTACGCTAATTTAATTCACTGAGCACAACGTTTTATTCTCTATTCTAATAGGGGTGAAATGTTCCTGTCTTGTTTTGGTTTGTAACAGCTAGTTTTTGTTGAAGATAATAAAAGGATATATTAGCCTAACTACAAAACATAGCTTGTATGTGAAAGCTTTCATACGTTTTGTAAAAGTAAGATTAAACACATTACTAATGAAAATAGCTATTTTTATTTTCTATGAGTATACGAGAGTATCAAGGGAAGGTCACACCCGATACTTCATAATATAAACAATACAAAAAAATATAGATCTTTAAAAATTAAGTTATATTTCTTCGATCTTTGACAATAATATATAGACTTTTTACATTCAATTCATTAAATCCTCATTGTGTGTTTAATTTCTTTAATCCCTTCCCGGTTTTTCCCGAGCTGAACTCGGGCAGGCGAAATGTACCATCTTGGATCAACACGAGTGTAGCTCGGGAGTTGTGAAATTTTACACTGTGCAATGAGTCTTTCCCGAATTATTTAACATGTGCTTTTTATGGTTTCGAATGCTTTTGTTTACTTTTCTGACTGCTAGATTATTTGCTACTAAAAGAGAAACAGTAGAGAGATGAAGGTAAGGAAAGAAACAAGGTTCTACTGTCCAAATTGCGATGCAGTACCGTGTTTTCGATTGTATCATATGCGACCAAATTTTGATTAATAATTTCATAATCATTTATGTAAATGCATAGGATATAAATAAAATTTAACCCCTTCCAGGTTCATTTTATTTCGGGATTATAGGTAAAAAATGTCAATTTTTTATGCTTATTTTTATACATACATATTTTTTAAACATAATATCATAATTCGCATACGAAATTTCCTAAAAATTAATGTGGAAAATTCAATTTAAATAAATGAGTAATTTACATATATAGTTGGCTTGCTGTACGACAGAAATCCTTAGACTTTGGAGTCAATTCACACTAACTATAAATATAAAGCTTAGAATACCTAACTTTTATCTTGATTTAAATTTTTTATATCCTATGCATTTATATAAATAATTATGAAATTATTAATCAAAATTTGGTCGTGTGTGATACAATCGAAAACACGGTACTGCGCCAACATCGCAATCTGGACAGTAGAACCTTGTTTCTCTGCTTACCTTTTTCCCTCTACTGTCTCTCTTTGAGCAACAAATATTCTAGTAGCCATAAAAGTAAACAAAAGCATTCGAAGAAATAAAAAGCACATGTGAAATAATTCGGGGAAGACTGATTGTACAGTGCCCGAGCTATACTCGGGTTGAGCCAGGATGGTACATTTCGCCTGCCGGAGTTCAGCTCGGGAGAAACCGGGAAGAGGTTAAATCAATATAAAAGCTAAGTATTCTAAGCTTTATATTGATAGTTAGTGTGAATTGACTCCAAAGTCGAATGATTTCTGTTGTACAGAAAGCCAACTATACAGCTAAATTGCTCTTTATTTAAATTGATTTTTTTCTACATTAATTTTTAGGAAATTTTGTATGTGAATGATGCTGCTATGTTTAAAACGATATGTATTGTCATAACGTTCCATTTACTTTCCATTCAGTTCCCATTTAATTCCATAAGCTTCACTTTAAAAATTCCTTATGTGTAACTTTCCTGCCGTGCTCCCAATTATCACGTTGGTGAGGCGAAAAACCCCTTTTTTTAACGCATAAGACGCCCTGGATTTATAATCAGGTTACATCACACATACCAGGAACGTCACGTGGTGTTTCCTTGGCGAGCGCTGCGCTGCAATAGCTTTATAATTTTCACCCTTTTTGATGTTATGACATACCCCTCTCCACACATTGGCATGTTTTTAGTCCTGCACTTGGCGGTTTTCCCCCGTGCCACCAGGTTATTGGAATGTTGATTAGCATTCCAGCGGTCAGTGGTTGCCAGCCGTTGCAGTCCTGCAGACTCAAGATAGTTAGTTAGAGAGATATTTTTCACTTGTACTGGAGCTTCCCAGACTGCCGGTCCTGGTTCAAAGGCTTGATCTTGCACTTAGACTCGCTGCAGAGACATGGAACAGAGGAAGAAACCTAGTATCCTGGTATCCAGTATCCTGAAGAGGAATTCTGAATTTGATCCACCATAATCAGCTTGGGTTTTTTTTTGGTGAATTTTTATTTTCTCCCTTTTTATACTAATTTTTATATTTAAAACAAAAGTTCAATCGTCTTATGTTAATTTTATCTAAATTTCATATCAATATCAATAAAATGTATTCATTCAATAACTTCTCTCTTTTTATTTAATGCCTATTGTGTTCTTTTTTTTTTAATTTAAAATTTAAACTTAAGTTGGCGAAAAGCCAAATTCAATTTATATTAAGTTAAGGGTTAAGGCCATAACGTGTATTGCCACTATGCGTCACCCACTTAATTGTTATATTTTTATTGTCTTTTCTATGGGTTTCTCTTTCAGGTACAAACAATCCTAGTTCCCATAGAAAACCACTTAATTCCACAGCCAACAACCTATTACCAGTAAAAACTACATTACCAGTAAAAAATAACAGCACAGAATTGAAACATTAACAGATGTATGTATGAAAATAAGCATGAAAAATTGTAATTTTTTGAACCGTAATCCCGAAATAAAATAAACCGTGAAGAGGTTAATTTATGCTAAGAACCTATGCAAAAATCTCAATGTATTCATACAAAAATGTCAAAAAAATTTCATCTTTTTCGGGATCTTTTATTACCGGAAAAAAAAAGTCTTGGAGGAAAAAGAGAAAGCCAGAACCCCAGACTAAAGCACAGCACTTAACATCTTTCAGCAAGCAGAACATATTGGTATCGTAATGGTAGTTCTCCCCGAATGGTCAGCGACATCTCAGAAGAACCTCCATTATGATGATTGTTTCCGACCCAAACACGAACCAATATCTTCTTGACTTTACTTTCGCCATTGAGCTCTGGTGGAAAAGCCGAAAATTTCTTCCGTAAACAATGCATGGCATACTGAGTGGCAGCTTGCCAAGAGGAAAAAACCTGTCCCTTTCTCGTAGTTTTAGCTGGAGAATCACTTTTTTTTCTGAATACTTTCGTTCGAATTCTTTGCATCGGAAGACACTGGGTGATTGGATTTTACTTTGGAACTTTTCCTCCCTCCGGTAGTTACAGGAATTTTTATGTAAACAAGGACTTAAAAAAAAGCTTTTCTCTCTGATTCATCAGAGTATTTCTCGTTTATTTCATTTTCTGAAAAAATTATGTTCTTTGAATGGTGATATCAATTAAATGTTAACTTTGCAAATGTGAATGGATTTTTCCTATTTGCAAATACTGAAACACGTATCAATATTAAGTGCAAATGAAGTAATGATTGTTTATCTTATTTACACGTATAATTTTTCTAAATTATTAAAATTTCTAATAAAAAGGATTTTGTTATGTATGATTCAGAACAACAGACATACTATAGAAATACAATTTTTGTTCTACGGCCTGTATTTGATAATATAACAAAGAAAATTTACATTGACGTTTTTAATTCCATTTTATGTAGTCTTTGATTATATCAAAACATGGCCTTAATTGAATAACCCCTAACTGGCTACTAGTCCAACCACCTAACTGCTATTTAAAAAAGAAATTTAATTTTCAGTTATATATGTATGTGTGATTCTGAGATACATTGTTTTTCTGTAAATCACCATAAAAAAGTCACAGAATTCACGTGTCATTATCATAAATTCCATTTTATGTAGTCTTTGATATCAAAACATGGGTTTAATTGAATAATCTCTAACTGACTACTACTCCATCTACCTAACTGATAATTAAAAAGAATTTTAATTTTCAGTTATATATGTATGTGTGATTCTGAGATACGTTGTTTTTCTATAAATGGTCCTAAAATAATTCACAGAATCGTCCTGTCATTACCTAATCCAAAAAACAAGCGTGATTCCACTCGCAGAGTGCCTTATACCCAGGTTTGCTTGACTATTTTCTAGCTTAAAATCAATACAGTAAAGATGTAAAAATGAAAAATAGAGAAAATACACATATAAACGTTTATTTAAAACTGCTACTTACATTAATTTTTGCATTTTGTGCAAATACTCGCTTTGTGTTTTACACATATATTTTTGTCACATTTTTCAAAAGCACATTTAGTATTTCTATCACTTTTCTTGGGCCATTAGGAATATATTTTACACACTTGCACCAATAGTTAAGAACGGAGGTGTAAATGGCGAAAAAAGTGGACAAGAACTGATTTCATTGACACAAAATTCTGGAAGCAGCTCTATGTTTATTCATGAAACCAAGGAAAGAATTAGAAACAGAGATTGAAAAAATATATTCAATATTCATAAATTACAACATTGATAGGTGTTCAGTCTTCACAAAAGACTTACTATTTAATTTTAATTATTTACTAATTGATATCAGATATTTTATTTTTACTTTTTATAATTTCTGTTATAAGGGTTTTTCTATTTCAACAGATGTCATCACCATTTAAAGGTTTTTATTGTTTTGTTTGTTTTTAGTATTCAAGGCTAAGGAAAAATGGCTGTTAGCTTGTTATTCGGTGTGTGTATAATTCTATTCCTTTTTGTTTGTATTCTATTTGCATTCAGCTATAGGCATGTGGTTAAAACCTAATTCACAATTCTAAATTCATTTTGTGTACTTTCAATTCATCGTGATGTGTTTCATCATTAAAGACAATTTTATTCGACAATAGACTTCTGTTTTGATTCATCATTTCGGTTTCTACAGATCCTGCATATCAAATTCAAAAGGGTAAAAAGAAAAGGTAAGCAATTACCTGATTCAATTATTGATTACTCATTACTGTTGAACATTTATAATAATTAATTGACTTAAAAGGAAACCAAAATTCAAGATTCATGGTTATTCGAAGTAAAATTCTTTCTATTCAATACAATAGGTTATGTGACCCCCCTCGTCTTCATATAAAGTGTTCAATGTGTGATCATGCTTGTTACGAAGTTATTAACCACCTCAAAGTCCAGTAATCACCATTCCACCGGTAGGGCTGTCTTTCATCTCTGAGAGTGGTTGGAGGTAGGAAATGTCTACATACAGCACGGTCGAGGACATCCAAAAGATTTTCAACTGTTTTAAGGTCCGGCGAGTAAGCAGGCCTCTTGATATGCGCAATTCCCTCACTCTCTAGACAGTCGTTGATGATGACAACTCTGTAGAAACATACATTATCATTCCTCAAAACGAAACAGGGACCAAACGCTGTACAGCACAGTTTCACAATTCAGTCTAGGACTTCATCTCGATACCGTACAGCCATCACAGAAAAGCGTCTATAGATGTGCAGGTCGGTGCGATATCCCAATGAAATTCCTGCCCAGACCATGATGCT
>CM063506.1:57197493-57264993 GCA_032207245.1 Pardosa pseudoannulata | reverse complement strand
TTATATCAAGTTAAAATTAATTAACTTTATTATTCTGTAAAATATTTTATTTTCAAATTTTTTATATCAAGTTAAAGTTAATTAACTTTATTATATTGTAAACCTCAATTATATTAGTAAGATCAATATATAAAAGCTATATTTTATTTTCAAATTTTTTATATCAAGTTAAAGTTAATTAACTTTATTATTCTGTAACCCTCAATTATATTAGTACGAACAATATATAAAAGCTACTTTTTATTTTCAAATTTTTTATATCAAGTTAAAGTTAATTAACTTTATTATTCTGTAAACCTCAATTACATTAGTACGAACAATATATAAAAGCTCTTTTTTATTTTCAAATTTTTTACATCAAGTTAAAGTTAATTAACTTTATTATTCTGTAACCCTCAATTATATTAGTACGAACAATATATAAAAGCTATTTTTTATTTTCAAATTTTTTACATCAAGTTAAAGTTAATTAACTTTATTATTCTGTAAACCTCAATTATATTAGTACAAGCAATATATAAAATTTATTGTTTACTTTCAAATTCTTAACAGTTTTAATGTTTTACGTCTTAAGATATCATATACTATAAATTTTATTTTACGGTATAAAGCAGCTATTTTTCTTCATTTGAATACGGTAATTAAGTTTCTAACATACATAGTTAAAAAATTATCTTGTAATTGAGTTTCAATGTTTTTGTTACTTGAGGCATACTATTTATGTTATTTTCAAAATATACTGTTTAAATTTAGAAAATTAAATAATTTGATTAGAGATTTTATAAAAACCTTTATTTTAAAGACTAGAAGTTTCGTTCCAAACTACACAGAATTTTTATTTTATGAAGAATCGAATAAAGTGCTAGTATGATGTAAAGGATATATGGCAATTTCGAACTGTCTCGGTGTTTAAATTTCAAAATATATACAAATATATGCCATACCTTATTTAATGTCAGGTATTTTCGTCTTTATGTCTGTGTATGTTCGTAGTATGAGATAACTTTAACTGCATAATTCATTTTGATCATTTTTTAATAGATTTTCGCTAGTTTCGATGATATGACTATATGTACGTATCGTTACTGTTATTAGAATATATTTAGTTACTATTATTAGAATATGTTTAGTTAATATTATTAGAATATATTTAGTTACTATTGTTAAAATATATTTAGTTACTATTATTAGAATATATTTAGTTACTATTATTAAAATATATTTAGTTATGATTATTCGAATATATTTAGTTACTATTATTAGAAATTGTTTAGTTAATATTATTAGAATATATTTAGTTACTATTGTTAAAATACATTTAGTTACTATTATTAGAATATATTTAGTTACTATTATTAAAATATATTTAGTTATTATTATTCAAATATATTTAGTTACTATTATCAGAATATATTTAGGTACTAAATTTGTTGATAGATTCAACAGTAAATTTACAGAGATTACTTTTATATATATTTAAGTTGGGAAAAATAAGAACTCCTTGAAATTTAATTTCACTTCTTTAGTAATCTACATGAAGTTGAATATGCCGATGAGTTATTTTTTAAGTAAAAAGAGAGTATTTAGTAAAACTTAACGGAATCGATCGAAAAGAGAGTGGCTTGAAGTTCTTTAAAATTAACAAACAGGTCATAAGTAATTTTTTCTTATAAATTTACTTGATTTTACTTCTATTTATCAATTTTTAAAATCTGTGGAACATTTAACATTTTCTTTAACCCCTTAAAGCACGAGTTAGTTTAGAAAAAATTAAAAAAATGACATATTTCTTCACAGAAAAGATATATAGGTATAATGTAAATATTTTTTGCATTTTCAGTTTTGGGTACTAATTGGAAAAAAAAATATAAAAAAAAATTGTTATACAAACAAAGTGTAACGATTTATTACATGCTTAATTTAATTTCCTCAGACACAGCAAATGCGTTAATTAATTACCCATACAAAACTCTAGTTAGTGATGAACCTATACCGAAAGATGACAAAAAAAGATCCCAAGAAAGAAACATATATATATGTGTGTGTGTGTGTGTGTGTGTTGTGTGTGTGTGTGTGTGTGTGTGTGTAATATATCAAAATTGTTTAACTTTAATATTTCCTCAAGAACCTCCTCTCTCCCAATCTAATTCCTAAAAATATTTTTCCCAGACTCTAAATGTATTAATCAAACGAGCGTTTCGATCCATTTCCCAAATCTTTCTGTCCTAAAGATGTAAATTTTCTGTCTATTCAACACGTTTCCCAGTTGTTGCCGGCAAATGGCTCCGCGTTTTTCCTGATCTTTCACTTAAATTCGCTGAGTAAGTGGTAAAAATCTTTCTGTCTTCGCTCTTGGGTGCACCTCTGTTCGAGCAGAGTGATTTTTGTGTCTTTCTCTTGTCTGTCGTTGACTAGTAAAGATGTCCGTTTTAGCAACTCTGAAATAAAGATCTAATAAGACTTGTGCCGTTCTCTTCTATGCGGCCAGAAAGCATCGTTTTAACTGTTAGTGGATTATGCTTCTTCTTGTCCAGTAGCCCTGCCAAGTAAAAAGAATAGGGGCTATCATGTGTCCAGTAGTTTTTTAATTAATATATTACATATGTCAGGTCTAAAAAAAGAGGTAGCTGGAATATACGTTAGTTATAAATGATTTTAAAAAGGGAACTCTTTTATATTAATAAAATAAATGAAAAAGACCCACGCTCGCTTAAGCTTTTAGGATAATCTGGTCAGGCGGAATTTTTCGAACTATTTTATGAGCTTGCAAACAGATAAGATCAGGGAGCGTGTGGACAGGGAGCTGTCAACATTTATTCCACGCTTAGCTCCTCCACGGACGATGAAAATGGCGCAGGTTTTGCTTTTAGAAGAAACGAGGATTTAATAAACTTATTATTACCAAGAAAGATTGTTTTCCATTCGCCTTAACTCTGGATCACGATACACACACACACACACACACACACACACACACACACACACACATATATATATATATATATATATATATATATATATATATATATATAATAATTATATATATCTATATATATATAATATATTATATATATATATATATATATATAATATATATATTATATATTATATAAAATATAAAACATATTAAAATTATATATAATATTTTTTTTCACTTAAAATAGTTTTAATAAAAATGCATAAATATTATGTAATAATTTACATAATAATTTGGATGAATATTAATGACACTCAAAGTTTATCTGCATAACTTTTTCGACAGTTCAGTTACTTAAAAAAAATTTCCTTCAGCTTTTCTCAGTACATGATCGATACACATACTTTAAACTTAATAAACTCTTCTTTTAAATTAATAATAAATTTATTAACATATTTATTAGGACCCAAATTTCTAACACAATTACCTCCAAAATATGGTATTTTCACGTATAAAAAGGCAAATCCGTGAAGGGAAACTTAATGAATTAAAATACACCTAAGATAAAAAGATTATGGAAAATTTTTCCGTGATTAGGAGCAAGAAATATCGATAGTGTTTGGTATGTTCTTAGAGGTGTATATCGATTGCCATTAATTAAGTTTCCCAAAATAACCCTTCGAAAAGTTTATAAAGTGAGAACTTGTTACAGATATTTTTTTCTCTTTTACGCTGCCAAAGAGTTATTTAGATGTGTCACAGAACAGTGCTTTATTAGTTTCTACCAGGAGTTTAAAAAAAATCTAGATCAAAATTTGAAGAGTTTTGGGATAATACTTAAAGCTGTAAATAATTAAATAGTTCTTGATTATAATTATTTAGTTGTAATATTATCCGGTTCTCTCGCTTTCTTATACACATTTGGATTAAAAATTAATCACGGTATCTTAAAAGATTTCTTATTAATTTAACCTTTTTTAGTGAAAGTATCTCCAGAAAATGCATTTTACAAGGAAATAAAATATATGAGACTTCGATCCTGGGAAATATTGCATTTCATCACTTCGATAACAAATTCGGTACTGTACATTGGTGCACAGAAAAGCCACAAATTACTCAAGGTTGCAGGGCAGTAGTGAGTTAAACATTTATGAACAAAAATGACCCCTTCTCTGAGGGCGTGAGTTGTAGTCTATTTAGTAGTCAATTTAGTCTTAGGGTTTAAAAAGGGGAAAGCAAAAGGACACGGGAAGTTTTGCCCTTGATTTAAGATTTGAAAACCCCTGAGAATTTTCTCGGTCCATCTTTTATTAAAAATTTAAAGGGTTTTATTTAAAGGGCCTACATGTAACAATAAGTTACATTCGGAGCACCCCGTGGGTCTTCGGGGACATGCCGGGGCAGGACCGGTTTGAATGCAAAGAGACTTCGGACTTCTCCCAGCCAATAGAGGTGTCCATTTGGGGAATTTTTACCTCCCCCCCCCGCCGTTCTGGAGTGGACTTTTTTTTTCCGCGGACAGTGGAATATTTTTTGGAGCGGACAAGGTTGTTACGAGAAGAGTGAGAGGTGAAAGGCTGGCATCCGCGTTTTGTGGGAGAACCCTTGGCAAAGAAATTTTCGCCATTTTTCTTAGTATCGACGCCGATTCGAGAGCAGTCTTCGATCTACAAATGATAAGTTCATTCAACTATTTGTATTCCTTAGGCATTTACTTAATTGTATAAAATCATTTAATCAAGACCTATTTTTCATGTGTTTCTTAATGAGTTTTAATTTCTTTCTCAAACACTAGGCCAACATAACATTATTATTTTTTACACTACATTAGTTTCCTGATGTAAGTTACAAAAATACTACGCTTATATAATTTTAAAAAGAGCATGTACGAAATTTATATAATTAGTTATGTATATAAATATATGTAATATATCACAATTATTTAACTTTAATATTTCCTTAAAAATTTTATTATTTTAATATTTCCTCTCTCCCATTTTAATTCCATAAAATCTTTTTCCCATCCTCTAAATGTTATAATCAAAGGAGCGTTCTCGACTTAAAATTCTTTCGGTCCATTTCCCACAGCTTTCTATTACTATAGATGCAAATTTTCTGTCTATTCAACACGTTTCCCAGCTGTCGCCGGCAAATGACTCCGCGTTTTTCCTGAACTTACACTTAAATTCATTGAGTAAGTAGGAAAATTCTTTGTGTCTTCGCTCTTGGGTGCACCTCTGTTCGAACAGAGTGCTTTTTGTGTCTTTCCTTTATTTATCATCGACTAGTAAAGATGTCCGTTCTAGCAGCTATGAAATAAAGTTCTAATTAGACTTGTGCCGTTCTCTTCAATGCTGCCCGACTGCATCTTTATTACTGTTAGCTGATTAGGCTTCTCATTGCCCAGTAGCCGGGGCAAGTAAAAATAATAAGGGCTATCATGTGTCCAGCAGTTTTATAATTATTGGATTACATATATATATATATATGTATATATATGTATATATATATGTATATATATACGTATATATGTGTATATATATGTATCTATGTATATATGTATATATATATAAATATATATATATATAATATATATTATATATATATATATATATATATATATATATATATATATATATATATATATATATATATATATATATATATATGTATATATATATATATATATATATATATATATATATATATATATATATATATATATATATATATATATATATATATATATATATATATATATATATATATATATATATATATATATATATATATATATATATATATATATATATATATATATATATATATATATATATATATATATATATATATATATATATATATATATATATATATATATATATATATATATATATATATATATATATATATATATATATTATATATATATATATATATATATATATATATATATATATATATATATATAATATATATCTGTGTGTATGTTAAACCTTATTTGAACTGTATTGTATGCGTTTAGAGAAAGCTAAATTTGGATCATTTTATTGGCGTAGCGTAAAATTTCCCATGTACTTAAGCAGGGTTTTTTTTGTCTCTTTACGAGAGGCTTACATTTTTAACCAATCACCCTAAAAAAAGTCTTTCTGAAAATATCCACTGCACAATTTTTTATAAGCTTTATCTCGCGAGAGATTGATTTTCACTTTCTTATCGGAGAAAAATTGGGTGTAGTCCTCCTGAAAAGAAGAATAATAAAATAGTTCTAAAAGGGAGGGAAAAAATGCTGGAAAAGAACCCATTGAAGATCCGGGAATACAACAAGTTTAACGGTGATTACTACAGGTGTGGTCGAATAAAAAGAGATAGATCGTTAAGACTACTTAGCAATTAAAGCACTCCGCTCGAGTCAGCGTAGTGAAACACCCACCGAGGGAAGAGATGAAGGGCTCGGAGAACTAGCACAGCCTTACAAATCAAATATTTCACGTTTCTTTATTACTCATTAAAAAATTAGAGAGGATTTATTATTAAATGACATCTTTAGAGAAATAGAATCCATCTGAAGTACTGAAAATTTTAGAACTAATCCACTCGAATCCTTTAGGAAAACTTTCTGAAACTTTTCAACTCTATTTCTAGCTGTGTTGAACATGCACTGAATTAATAAGCAAAATTATTAATCGTTAAAGAATTAGAGAGTAATTATCATTAAATGACACGTTTAAAAACGTAGAATCTATCTGAAATGCTAAAATTTCAGTACTAAAGTGGACTCTGCTTAATGTGATCGCGGTAATGTTATCACATTAACACTGCACATTTGTGCCGCTAAAGCCGTAATGTCTAAAAACGACCTTTGATTTTGGACGGCTATTGACGTCATACCACATAGTCAACTTCGCTTTGACGGCTGTAGACGAAAGTGTCCTTCAACATGTTAAGATAACAAAGGTAATTTTTAAAATTTTTATTACATTATTTTAATTATTTTAATTAAATGTTCTGTAGTATTAGCCATAAAATTATATGGTTAGAAGTGTGGGCTTTCTATGCCCAAGTTAATTTGTTTGTAGCTCAGTCGGCAAAGGCAGCAATCTCGTAACTGGAGTGTTGCGAGATGGGAGATTTAGACGGCTAAAGTAATGCCATATTCACTAATAACGGCTAGGGTATCTAAAACAGTAATGTGATCCCGATGTCTACATTCGCTACCTCTGGAAATGGTAAGCCAGGCCTGGGGGTCTTCAACGGTGTTCCTGCTTCTAATTAGGACTTGAATGAAGTCGTTATTTTACTCTAACTATGCTCATCAAACTAAAGGTTCACCCCTTCTTGAGATTTAGTTAGTCTTTATCTCTAGTAGTTACTCATGTGGTGAGGCGATTTAGATCCTTCTAACTAATATAATTAATATAAATAAAACGGGAAGTTGAAATGATTGGGATCTAAATGTGACCGAATCACATCTTTTGTAAAGAAGACAGGGCCTATAAAGTGAATTGGATGGATTCGTTGCGTGATGGATTCTCGAGCGGGGTTCTGATTCCAGACCTAGATTAGAATCATGTCTCGGTTCATGACAGTAAATAAGAATGTACCTTTGAGGATTATTTATGAGTCGCTAACGGACAAAAGTTAAAAGTTTATGAAGCAGTCGAGAGAGACCAATTTGAAGGGGTAAGGTTTTCCTTATGTTTGCGATTTGAAGGCGTGGAAAGAACGACCATTTTAGAAAAGTAGAATCCATCTGAAGTAATGAAAATTTCAGTACTAATCCTTTAGGAAAACTTTCTGAAACTTTTCAACTCTATTTCTAGCTGTGTTGAACATGCACCGAATTAATAAGCAGAATTATTACTCGTTAAAGAATTAGAGAGTAATTATCATTAAATGGCATGTTTAAAAACGTAGAATCTATCTGAAATTCTGAGAATTTCAGTACTACAGTGGACTCCGCTTAATGTGGTCATGGTTAATGTTATCAATCGCTTATTGTTATCGAAACCACTTGGTCCCTATTTTCTCTATTCATTTGTATGTTAAAATTATCCATGCTACGGATCGGTCCTTGGTTGTTCGAATTTTGTTATCAATAAACATTCATCAAACAAAGTTAAAAGAATTACAGAATATAGAGTTGAGATATCTAACTCAAAATATTTTGTCAGGACGGAAATGTTCTTACTGATTCCAAATGCTCGAATGATCTTTTGTTTTATTCAAGCTAATCTAGCAAGATTTTCTACTCAAAGAGGAATTACATACAACATACAACATACATAATACATACATAATTACATAATACATGCAACATACATAATTACATAATACATACAACATACATAATTACATAATACATACAACATACACATGGACATACCCGTTGTGGCACTCATAATTTATTAATCACTGATAAGGAAGACTGATTATTCATAAAATCGTATTTACCATAATTTCTGGAATAAAAATTTCGTCCTCTACGTATTTAAAATAAATTTTCAGCAGATACGGCACTTACGTCTGAAGAAAAAAAAATAAATGCCTTATTCATCCCAAACGATCTCGAAATAATTACATTCTTCCCTGGTGTAAAGTATGGCCATTCCACAGAAACGGATGTGACACATTGAGCTACTTTTTATCACTTTTTCTATAAAAAATATAATACAGTGGACTCCGCTTAATGTGATCGCGGTTAATGTTATCAATCGCTTATTGTTATAGAAACCACTTTTCCCGATTTTCTCTACTCATTTGTATGTTAAAATTATTGCTTTGTGTGATCGTTACATCGGTTAACCCTCTGACTGCTCAGTTTGTAAACCGTATTATATTTATATATATATATATATATATATATATATATATATATATATATATATATATATATATATATATATATATATATATATATATATATATATATATATATATATATATATATATATATATATATATATATATATATATATATATATATATATATATATATATATATATATATATATATATATATATATATATATATATATATATATATATATATATATATATATATGTATATATATATATATGTATATATATATATATATATATATATATATATATATATATATATATATGTATATATATATATATATATATATGTATATATATATATATATATATATATATATATATATATATATATATATATATATATATATATATATATATATATATATATATATATATATATATATATATATATACATACATACATATAAACACTGATATATGTGTGTGTATATATGAATATATATATATATATATATATATATATGTATATATATGTATATATGTATATATATATGTATATATATATGTATATATATATATATATATATGTATATATGTATATATGCATATATATGTATATATATGTATATATGTATATATATATATATATATATATATATATATATATATATATGTATATATATATATATATATATATATATATATGTATACATATATGTATATGTATATATGCATATATATGTACATATACATGTATATATATATATATATATATATATATATATATATATATATATATATATATATATATGTATATATATGTATACTAATTCTAATACAAATTCTTTTCTAGGAAAAATTTTTTATATTGACTTTTATTATGAGCTTTCAGAAAAATTAATGTCAGATGTTATCACATAAAATATTTATTTTTTAATAAATTTCAATTGAAATACAGTTAACTTCTATTTATGACATACTATCTATAATTCTATTGTCTAATATAACTATAGTTCTATCCATATAATTCTATTTATTACCAAATTAAATGTCTAATACTGTATATACTTTATTCGACTGGTTAAACGGTAAAAAGGCCGAATGTGCTTCTTAATAAAGGAAAAAAAACACATGCCCGTGGAAATCGCGGGATGAGCAGTCAGAGGGTTAATGGGATCAGTTTTCGAACCTCATTTTAACTGGTAAAGGAATATTCTCAATGTAATCACAAGTAACCCATTTTTTTCTTTCTCTTTGCTGTTGTTTGAATTTCCGAGAATTCTCCTCTTCAACCAAGGGAAATGGGGAATGAAAAAATTAGTGGGGTTTTACAAGTTCCTGGAATTTTTCAGAAATACGCACACCCTGATGGTGGTCAATAAGATAAGCAGAAGGCAACACAATACTATCGGAACTGAGAAGGAGCGTATTCACATTTTATTCCTTGCTCGCTTACATGCAGCTTGTCGATACGGAAGACAGAAAGCGAAATGATTTAACAATAAAACAAAACATCGAAATTTTAAATCCTTATGACGAGTTGCTTATGATTACGAACAATTTATCAATGAGCTTCTTAGAAAAAATTGAAGACAGTCAACAATTGAACATTTTTTTTTAAATTTTGTACACAATTCTTATGTTTAAAAGGATAATTACAGTACATAAATATAAGGTGTATTTTTTCATTTTGTTTTGAAATTTAGTACATGCGAATTAAAGGAAAGGGGGTAAATTTATCTAATTTTGAATATCGTTTATTGTTATCAATCAGTTATTGTTATCAAAATCATGGTGTCCAAAGCTGATCATATTAAGTCCACTGTAATTCCTTTGGAAAACATACTTTTAAACTCTACTTTTTGCTGTATCAAATATGTGTTTTGTATGGTTTTAATTACTAAACAAAATTATTACTTATTAAAAGTATTAGAAATAAATTATTATTGAAAGACACCTTTAGAAAATTAGAAACCATCTGTAGTACTGAATATTTCAATGCTAACACTTTTGGAAAAATTTCTAAAAATTTTCATATCTATTTCAAGCTGAGGAATAAGTGATTGAATTGAATACGTAGAATTATTACTCGTTAAACTTTTAGAGATCATTATTCTTAAAGATATATAATTCTAAAATATTTTTGAAATGCTGAAAATTCAGTACAAATCCATTAGAAAAACTTTCTAAAAATTTTAACTGTATATCTTACGGTATGGAATATTTATTTTGTATGGATTAATGGAAATTAATAAACAGAATTATTATTTACTAAAGAACTAAAAAGAAATTATTACTAAATGGAATCTTTAAAAAACAGAAGGCATCTGAAACATTGAAAATTTACTAATACTTTTAAAAACTTTGTGAAACCTTTCAATTCTGTTTCTTGCTTTATTCAATATGTGTCTCGTAAAAATTGCATTCCTAACGCTTAATTTACCAGTATTTGGAATTAAACAATTTATGTAAGGATTCACGTATGTATGCTACGATTAAAACCATACTTTAAAATAGTTTAGGTCGTACTGTCTTTTCTTGTCAATTAAATTTGATATTTAAAATAAACACCAGATAATTTTATATAGTTAGATAAATACGCTTTAGAACAATTTTGAATGCATAAACGTTTGCGACAATAAAAATCATAAGTACCTTATAAATCTAAATTTTCATAAGCGTTTTCTTTCAAGAGGTGAAAACAACGATCCAAATCTCCTCACTTGAAAACTCTATTTACATTAGATAAAGAGGTACTTTAGTATTCTTTGAGAAGAAAACTGCTATTGCAATGAGAACTTGTTTTAGTCGATGCACATGAAATTTTTCTACTTTTGTTTAATGCTTCAACATTAAAATCACTTAACAAATAGTGAATATAGGTTTAAAAGTGATTGAATATTCGGGAAATTAAATAAACCGAGGTATGTATTCTCGAAAGAAACAGTATGTGTAAGAGTAAATGTAGAAAGAATATTCTATATTTTTAGTAACTTCTTACAGCAAGATTTGAGAAGTTATAAATAAAAACTAATTATTGTGCATATTTTGTAAGAGGGGGATGATTATTTCGAACATTATTATTTTTCTCTAACTTTATATCCAGCGAATACTTACAATATCAACTAAGTTTTATTTCAAGGCCTTAATGATCTTCTCTGGATAAAATAACCATATTATACATAACGCATTAAACATTTCCTATATTTAAGACTTCGCGTGCGGGCAACGTATTTTTACGTTTTTTCCAGTCTGTCACTGGAGCACGGGTCACGTAAAAATAAGTATTTAGTAGATTTGTGGTGGATACCCACTAACCACCACAAATCTACTAAATACGTATAATTATATGTATGTGTGACATTATATGTGTGTTGTTTGCGTTGCTATGCAACGCTTTGCATTTTTTCTTTCCACAAGTTATGATTGTCGAGTTACTCGGTCTTTTATTGCGTTATTTCGTCTTCAATTGAATTCCTAGCTCCAAAACGTACAAGAAGTGTTTTGCCAATTTGAAACTTCGTTTTTTATTGTTGAATACAAAATTGATAAAATGAGCCATTGTGACAAAGATAGTGATGAAGAAATATGCACTGACAGATTATCGGACTTTAATTTTAAAAATCGTATTTTTTTTGTGATTTCGTAAAAATATTGTTTTTTCTTTCTTAAATAATCATACAGTATATATTATAGTGTAAAATTTTAAAAAAAATGTTTCGTTCATAAAAACAAAGTAGTTTTTGATTTACTGCGATTTTTCTGAATAACTAAACTTTCGAGTGATTCAAAAAAGCCCACTGCACGCGTAAGTTGGCGGTGAATTATACCCGCATGCCAAGTGTTAAAATAATTAATAGCAATAAACTTTCAAAATTTTCAAGTTTTTATCTTGAAATTATAAGCCCTTTCATTTAAATATACTACTAATAGTGTATACAATTTCCAAGCAGATTGGTGTAAACAAAGCAAATAAAATTATTGTAATTTATTAAAAAAAGTTAAGAAAACTGCAATAAGTGTAAATATGAAGTAAAAGTGTGATAAAAGCAACAAACAGTAAATACTTTCGCTATTTTTTGAATAACGATCGGTTATTTCCATGAAAATGAAATCATCTCTATCGTTTAATTACTCATGAAGGATACTTGTCGATACTTGTTACTCATGAAGATTACTTGTCGTCAAAAACACAGAACTAACTGACACCAATCCTTCAAGAAAGAAGTATGAATTACGATTTTTCTCTGGGAACAATTTAAAATCTTAATAATAACTACTTTTCTCAGTTAAATCAATGAAGATGTTAAATTACTGATGAATTTTTAGAACTAATTCCACATATATAAATATTACATTCATGAATATTAGATATTGAATTGGTGTAAAGTTTTATAGGTTTCTCCATCCCACATTCTTGATTTCTTTGACTTTACAAAAGAACACGTTTTAACCCTTAACTTGGCTAAGTCGACTAAGTCGTTTAACTAAGCTTATCAGATCAACTCCAAGTCTACTATCTTCTTTAAAATGAAATTTTTAAAGAGTATTATTTCATGCACATTTAATACTATGCATGCGAGTCCATTTCGTTGCAGACTTATGCGTGCAGTGGTGTTATCGTACATCTTATATATACGTTACCCGCAATCTAGCAAAAATCTGCT
This sequence comes from Pardosa pseudoannulata, assembly GCA_032207245.1. Lineage (NCBI taxonomy): Eukaryota > Metazoa > Arthropoda > Arachnida > Araneae > Lycosidae > Pardosa > Pardosa pseudoannulata. Next base: position 57,251,604 of record CM063506.1, on the reverse strand, counting down.
AAATACGTATTTTTACATGACCCTTGCTCCAGTCTACGAAAAAAGTATATTTGTCGCGTGCAGCGTGTTAAGGCTACATAGGACTTTCAGGTGGGCGAAATTTACCTATGGCTTTCAAAGATCTAACTCATTAAATTGTGAAATGTACCAAAGGATAAATATTAAAGAGGATATTTTAATATTTATAACCTTGCCGTTAATGTAATTATTATTATAACAAATTATACAGTTGTTACTAATAACTACTATTTTATATGTTTTTAAAACAAAAGGTTTTCAATTTGATAGACCTAATTCATTAAATTGTGAAATGTGACTCACGATGAATATTAAAGAGTAAATTTTATTATTTATTACCTTGCTCTTAATTAATTATTACTATAACAAATTATACAGTTATTACTAATAACTACTATTTTATATGTTTTTAAAACAAAAAGTTTTCAATTTGATAGACCTAATTCATTAATTTGTGAAATGTAACTCACGATGAATATTAAAGTGTAAATTTTATTATTTATCACCTTGCTCTTAATTAATTATTACTATAACAAATTATACAGTTATTATTAATAACTACTATTTTATAAGATTTTAAAACAAACGGTTTTAAATTTGATAGACCTAATTCATTAATTTGTGAAATGTAACTCACGATGAATATTAAAGAGGATATTTTATTATTTATTACCTTGTTGTTAATGTAATTATTACTATAGCAAATTATACAGTTATTACTTTTAACTACTATTTTATGTTTTTAAAACAAAAGGTTTTCAATTTGATAGACCTAATTCATTAAATTGTGAAATGTGACTCACGATGAATATTAAAGAGAAAATTTTATTATTTATTACCTTGTTGTTAATGTAATTATTACTATAACAAATTATACATTTATTACTAATAACTTCTATTTTATGTTTTTAAAACAAAAGGTTTTCAATTTGATAGACATAATTCATTAAATTGTGAAATGTAACTCACGATAATATTAAAGAGTAAATTTTATTATTTATTATCTTGCTCTTAATTCATTATTACTATAACAAATTATACATTTATTACTAATAACTACAATTTTGTTTGTTTTTAAAACAAAAGGTTTTGATATTGAAACCCTAATTCCTTAAATTGTGAAAAGTAACTCACGATGAATGTTAAAGAGGATATTTTATTATTTATTACCCTATTGTTAATGTAATTATTACTATAACAAATTATACAGTTGTGACTAATAACAACTATTTTGTAAGTTTTTAAAGCAAAAGGTTTTTTAAATTTATTAAGCATTTGCAACACTTCAAATGCTTTTCTAACCGGGACATAATTGCAAAATTTATCGATAATTGATCTTGTAAAGTACAAAATAAACGTTAATTAAATTTAGAGTATTTTTATCAGGAAATATCAGTCCTAGCTGAAAATTCAAAAAACTTTTTTTCATATGTTATGTAGAAGAGTAGTAATATGAATATTACAACCATTAAAGATATTTTTCAAACTGTATATCCCGCTAATACTTACTACATCAACTAAGTTTTATTTTAACACGTAAAAGATAACCTGCGGATACAATGACCCTAATATTTGTGAAAGGGATGTACATAAAGCATTTTCAATAATACTCCTTCGAAAATAATTCATAATTAATAACAGTTAAAATTATAAATATTTAATCTTAAAAATGTAAACACTTTAACATAAACGCATTACAATAGCATATTTAATTTTCAAGCATAATAGTAAAAATAAAATATAATTTTTAAAGTCCACTACCCGCTTAAAAAAATGAAATTTCTTTTCAAGAACGTTATTTCATGCAAACTAACTCAGGCATATAACTTTCGCCCCCTTGCGCTTTATTACCTGTCTCCAATGCTCTCCATAGTTATATTTTAACACGGAGTCACTAAACGTGGTGGAGAAACTTAAATCGTCTATCATATGCAGGGAAGGTAGGCCATTAGATGCTCCCCAGTTTCCGCATATTAAGCATCGGTGCGTGGCTTCCATCACATATTCATAGTAAACACTGATGACCGGTCCTATGAATACTAAATAAAGGGGGACGCTGTTTATTCAAATGCATCGGCTCTGATTAAGAGGTAATTATGATCAAGTCTTTGCGGCAAAGGGAGATAGATAATTATCGACAGCTATGACTAAGATTGCAGAAAACGACCCGGTATTTTCGCGGAGGTAGCCAGGTGATAAATAAATGAGATTCTAATCATCCAGCAATTACACAGGCGCAAAACTCATTTATAAAGAAATGCTTGATGTTGGAGAGCTCCCACAGTCCGTCACAGTTTACAGATCATTGGTGATATCTGTACGTGAGAGGAGGATCATGTGATAGACAATTTCAGAAATAAGCAAGATATTTTTCTTACTGAGTTTGTTTAATAAATATTTGAAACCGAGTGAACTATAAAGCATATTGTAAAATTAAATTGCGTTATTTTTTAATTACATGAAAGGCAAAATTTTAATTAAAAACCGGGATATTTACAGAGGCAGGTGACAAATTCATGAGATTCTAATTATCCAGCAATTACACAGGGGCAAAACTCATTTATAAAGAAATGCTCGCTGTTTGAGAGCTCCCACAATCTGTCACAGTTCACAGATCATTGGTGATATCTGTACGTGAGCGGAGGATCGTGGGATTGACAATTTAAGAAATAAGCAAGATATTTTTCTTACTGAGTTTTTTTTTAATAAATATTTGAAACCGAGTGAAAAATAAAGAATATTATAAAATTAAATTGTGTTTATTTTGTAATTACATGAAATGTAGGATTGATTTTAATTAAAAACCGGGATATTTACAGAGAAAGGTGACAAATTAAGGATATTCTAATAATCCAGCAATTACACAGGTGCCAGATTATTTTATAAAGAAATGCTTCGTGTTTTAGATCTCCCACAGTCCGTCACAGTTTACAGATCATTGGTGATATCTGTACATGAGAGGAGGATCATGTGATAGACAATTTCAGAAATAAGCAAAATTTTTTCTTACTGAATTTGTTTAATAAATATTTGAAACTGAGTGAACTATAAAGCATACTGTAAAATTAAATTATGTTTATTTTTCAATTATATGAAAAGTAGAATTTTAATTAAAAACCGGGATATTTACAGAGGTAGCCAGGTGACAAATTAAGGATATTCTAATTATCCAGCAATTACACAGGGGCAAAACTCATTTATAAAGAAATGCTCCCACAGTCCGTCACAATTTACAGATCATTGGTGATATCTGCACGTGAGCGGAGGATCGTGGGATAGACAATTTAAGAAATAAGCAAGATATTTTTCATACTGAATTTGTTTAATAAATATTTGAAATCTATTAACTATAAAGCATATTGTAAAATTAAATTGTGTTTATTTTTTAATTACATGAAATGTAAGATATTAATTAAAAACCGGGATATTCTCAGAGTTAGCCAGATGACAAATTAATGAGATTCTAACTACCCAGCAATTACACATACACGAGATTCATTTATAAAAAAATTCTTCATGTTTGAGATCTCCCACAGTCCGTCACAGTTTACAGATCATTGGTGATATCTGTACAATCATGGGATAGACAATTTAAGAAATAAGCCAGATATTTTTCATACTGAATATGTTTAATAAATATTTCCAACCGAGAGAACTATACAGCATAGTGTAACATTAAAATGTGTTTATTTTTTTATTACATGAAATGTAAACGTTTTAATTAACAACCGGGATACTCATAGAGGTAGCCAGGTGACAATTAATGAGATTATAATTATCCAGCAATTACACAGGAGCGAGAATCATTTATAACGAAATGATTGATGTTTGAGAGCTCCCACAATCCGTCACAGTTTTCAAATCATTGGTGATATCCTTGCTTGAGTAGTGGAGTGTTGGATAGAGCATTTAAGAAATGAGCAAGTTCTTTTTCCTCATTGAATTTGTGAATTAAATACTCAAAATTGCATAAATCCTAATGCTTAGTGTAAAATTAAATTGTGCTTATTTATTTCAAATCAGTTTTATAGTAAAAATTCTAATTAACAGAGCATTCCTTCCCATCTCTTCAATATTTTAGTCTTATAATATAAATTAATAATTCTTGGCAAGCTACCAATCTCCAAACGACGTTATATCTTAACTATGTACATACTGCCCTCAATCGGGCTGTGTTATCTAATAATTACTTGGTTATAACAGATAAACATTTACAATCATGTTTGTGAAGGGATGTATTGGGTTGCATAATAATCCCCAAACATATTGATTTTAGGAATATCGTGATGACATAGTGAGGTGTATCGTGCACTATCCCATGCTAAAACAACACCATTTATAAATAAAATAGATGTTATTGATAGCATAATATGAGAAAATGTAAAACTTATAAGACAGCTTGAAACAATTCATCTTCATTAATAATTATAAAAGTCTAATTGCAGAGAAATCTGCAAACAAAGGAAGAGATGTTATAAGTTATGTGTGAGAATTATATCATATTTTACCATTATTTGAGCAACTTTTCCTTTTTTAGATCTAGTTTCATTGAAAGGTTAAAACATTGATGGAAAGTAGGAACAAGTGGAATTCGAAAATTAACACTATATTTTTTTTTGTAATTTTTAGAAAGTTAGAAGTATAGTTTTACTCTTTGTGTTTAAATAAACCCAATTTTTATAAATTCAGCAACTTCAATTAGGTTGCGGCTATAACTGGCATGGCGTCAATGCGCTATAGACACTAAGTAATGGGAAGATGGCGGTTTGGCTTGGTTTGGTTTGGAGAGCTGCAGTCTACAATTTTGCATACGAAAGCTAATGAAACCGAGACCTACTGCTTAAAGCCGATTCCGAACGGCTACGAACATCCATGCCATAGTGGGATTCGAACCCACAAACTCCGGTACCGACAATCAGCACCCTAACCAATCAGCCAGCGTTCGGCGGGATGATAGCGGCTATAACAGCAAAAATTTAAAAACGTAAATGACAGGTTTAATGACTCAAATAGGCAATATTTTGTGTGCAAAAAAGTATTTTTGGGAGTTTTACTTTTGGGAAATGTTAGTTCATAATCAAGCAAAAATAAATAAATGACAAAAAAAAATAAATTCAAGAGAAAACACGATCGCACTACTCCCTTCACAACCACGTGCATACTGAAGCTGCAAGTCATGTAACAGGTGGAAAACGAAATTCAACCTAAAAAATTGTTTCCAAAACATGACACTTGGCTTCTACTTGTACGCCGGTAATTGCACATTTGTGCCACTATAACCGTAGTATCTAATAACGACCGTTTCGTTTCGGACGGCTATTGCCATCATGCCACATAATGAACTTCGCTTTGACGGCTATAGACGCCAGTGTCCATCAACGTGTTATGATAACAAAGGTAATTTTTAAAGTTTCCAATACATTATTTGGTTTATTTTAATTAAATGTCCTGTAGTATTAGCTATAAAATCATATGATTAAAAGTATATGGCCTCTATAAAGTAAAGTCCTCTATGGCCCAAGTTAATTCTCTTGTAGCTTAATCGGCAAAGGCAGCGATCTCGTAACTGGAGTGTTGGGATCGGAGCTTGAGACGGCTAAAGAAATGCCATATTCACTAATTGCGGCTAGCTTATCTAAAATAATAAAGCGGTCGAGATGACCTCCAAGTTTGTAATCAGGTATGGTTAATCAACGGTTAGAAACATGACGACGACATCAACTATGTGGTAGCGACAAAGTTCTATGATTCCTGGAAACTCAAACTGACCCAGTGATGGGAAAAATGCCTCAACATGTATAGCACTTAAGTGAAAAAGAGATAACTTGGCAGTACATACCTATTCGTTTCATATTATCATTAATTGAGCTTTCTATTGCTGTGTTCCAACTTATGTGCATTACTGAAAGTTACTAAAAGTTCAAATGACTTTAATTGAGAAGCCAGATCTAGTAACTTAGTGACTTCTTTAACCTGCGAAAGCGTTAGTTAATGCAATCAAGTATGGTTCTTCAACGGTTAGAAGTTTGACGACGACATCAACTATGTGGTGCCGACAAAGTTCTGTGGTGCCTAGAAACTCAAAATGATCCAGTGATGGGGAATTCCAATTTATGGATTACTTATTGATACCCATTTATAACTAATCAAAATTCCATTTACATACCTGATAATCAATACGTAAAATGCGTATTTCTAGATAAGAATATATTTTAAATTATTGAGACTCTCTTCAAATCCCATACTTATTTTTTAATGAGACGTCGGTAGGGATTCCACTGCATAAATATAATTAAAAACTATATAATTACTTTAAGCCTCAAGTGATAGTTTAAAACTGTTCAAATTTTGAATTATTTATTTTTTAATTTCCCATCCAGAAGTTAATAGAGTGCTTTTCCGTCACACCTCTAAATAATTCCCTAAGAAAAAAAATTTGTATTTAGTTCGCACTTTATAATAAAATTTTTCGAAGGGTTATTTTGGGAAACTTAATTAATGGCAATCGATATGCACCACGTACTATCGATGCTAAATGCCATCGATGTATATCTCCCAGAAAAAAATTTCTATAATCTTTTTATTTGGAATATATTTTCATCCATTATGTATTCCTTAAGGTGTTAAATTTTTTATTGTACTAAGACTTTATACCTATCAATTAATAACTCATTAATAATTATGAATAGTTTATAAATGAGCGTTAGAGAATAATCTATGTACATTTCTTTTACACATAATTTTTTTGTTATAAATGAGGGGCACTTTCTTTTATTAGCAGTTTATTATACAATCCACTGATATGTTTCCTTTTATTATGGGGGAACCATATAGATGGGGCACATTGCTCCCTATTAGAGGACAACACAAATACAACCAAGTCTTACTAGGGAGAATGCTGAACGATGGCCGATTGGTTAGAGTGCTGGCCTTCGGTTCCGGAGTTCGTGGGTTCGAATCCCACAGTGGCATGGATGTTCGTAGCCGTTCGGAATCGGCTTTAAGCTGTAGGTCCCAGTCTCATTAGTCCTCGGATTGCAAAAAGTAGACCGTAGCATTCCAAACCAAACCAAACCAAACCTTACTAGGGAGAAAAAACCAAACCCAGCGGATGGCAGCACAAAATGCTAATCAGTATACAAATTGGTTTTCCTTTTACGATTAACACTAGATTTACGGATGTTGATCATATACCTATTTTTACCGAAGTGAGCCAATTTGACTCATACAAGAAAATTGAAATTTTTGCAAAGAAAATAGTTCCAAATGAATTTAAATGAAATGTTTATTATCAAAAAATTCATGGAAAACATTTTTTACATATAAAATCTGTTTTTGAAACACATTTTCCGCAAACATTTCTATTACATTTAGCACAATGGTTTCTACATCTGTTTCTTTTGCATGATTGTTGAACTTGACAATTCTTCCGTGCGTCAGTAGCATGAATTTCTGTCGCTGGAATGGAAGTGTTCTCGACTTCTTCTCTATATTTACTTCTTATCTCTTCAGCCAATTGGAAAATATCCCAGGCCTGATAGTACCATTAAATTTCATGTTATGCGATTAACTGTTAAGCCATTCTATGAGTCAAATTGGCTCAAAACCATGAAAATAGGTATACTACATTTGATAATGCGAATGAAGGGGTCTGCGGGGAAGAGGAATGAAAGTTTATATACATTTTATTACTTAACTAAAAACCAACGTATGTTTTTGAAAAGTGATACTAAAGTTTTATATATATATAGTGATCAAATTTTTAATGAGTCAAATTGGCTCGATCCGTTAATCTAGCGTTAATATGGTCATTTATTTATATTACCAATTTTAGATTTTATAAAGAAACTTAGTACTTATAATAAGCATTCGAGGAAAATAGATATACAAAATAAATTACAGAAGGGAGTATGTCAATGTTTTCTGTATAAAATGAAAGATTAGTAGCTTTGACATATGTTAGTTCTAACTTTTATTGTATAACACAATGTAAATAATTGTTTTAGCGAAAATTAATTTTCATTTCATGAAAGTCTTAAATTAAAAAGTATAAAGGATATTTAGCATTTTATACAGTTGTTTGGTTTGGTTTTTTGGAGTGCTACGGTCTACTTTTCGCAACACGAAATCTAATGAGACCGGGACCTACTGCTTAAAGCCGATTCTGAACGGCTACGAACATCCATGCAGTAGTGGGATTCGAACTCACAAACTCCGGTTCCGAAGGCCAGCACCTAACCATTCGGTCATCATTCGGCACAGTTGTTTGGGTTACTAACAATTTTTGAAAGGTATATATAACATTTTAGGCAATTGAATAATATAAAAAAAATAATATTTTTAGTTATGCTAAATACACGGTAGATAGACATATTTTAAGTTTAATAATCTCTTCTTTTAAAATAATAATAAATTTATTAATATGTTTATTAGGATACAAATTTCTAACCCAATTACCCCCAAAATGGGAAATATCCAGGCAGAAAAAGACAATCTGCTGAAAGATACTTAATGAATTAAAATACACCTAAGATAAAAAGATTATGGAAAATTTTTCCCGGATTAGAAGCAAGAAATATCGATAGTATTTGGTATGTTCTTAGTGGTGTATATCGATTGCCATTAATTAAGTTTCCCAAAATAACCCTTGGAGAAGTTTATAAAGTGAGAACTTGTTACAGATTTTTTTTTCCACTTTTCCTCTGCCAAGGAGTTATTCAGAGGTGTGACAGAACAGTGCTTTATTAGTTTCTACCCAGGAGTTAGGGGAAAAAATCTAGCTGAAAATTTGAAGAGTTTTATACTAATACTTGAACTCTTAAATAATTAAATAGTTCTTATCATATTTATGCAGTGATATCACCACCCAATTCTCCCGCTTACTTTGACATTTTGATTAAATCTTAATTATGGTATTTTAAAAGACTTATTTTTAACGGAAGAATTCCAGCAATTTGAAATTGAAATCAGATCGCAACGCCCCTTTTAAAGACAAATGGGGAAGTTATAGTTTATATGAAAGGAAAATACATTGTATATTCACTTTACTATAGGTAGACACTAGTTTCTAACCAAACCTTTCTTTTGCGGTAAATGGGTAATAAAAAAAATATATATAGAAATATATATATATTATATATATATATAAATATAAATATATAATGTATGTTATGATAAAAATATATATATATATATATATATATTTATATATAAAATATTTTTTGAAATATATATATTTATATATATATATATATTTATTATATATATATATATATATATATATATATATATTATATATATATATATATAAATTATGTATATATATATATATATTTATAATAATATTAAAAAATATATATATTTATATATAATATATATATATATATATATTTATATATATATTTTATTTTCGCAGAAAAATATTTAAAAAAAAAAGAAGATCTAAGTTAACTGGAAATACATATGTAAATGAAGGTAAAGATAAATGCTAAAAAAGTAGTATTCGTTTAAGGGAATATATTATGTAGGAAATGAATTGAGCTATTGTGATAATGGTAGATAAATATACTATATAAAACAATTTTAAGTTAATATATTTCTTCCATTAAAATTTAAAAAAATTGATGAGAAGATATTGTACTTTAAATTGATCACATTATTGATAAATTGCCGGTATAATATATTAATATATATATATAATATATATATATATATATATATTTTTTTATATATATAATATATATATAAATATATATATATATATATATATATTTTATATATATATATATATATATATATATATATATATAACATATAATATATAGTATATATATTATATATATACACATATATATATAATATATATATATTATATATATATACATATATGTATATATAAAAGTAATATATATATATATATAATATATATATATATATATATTATATATATATATATATATATATATATATATATATATATATGTATATATATGTATATATATACATATATATATATATATATTATATATATATATATATATATATATATATATATATTATATATATATACATATATATATATATATATATATATATATATATATATATATATATATATATATATATACATATAATAATATTAAATGTATATATATACATAATATATATATATATATATAATATATATATATACATATATGTATATATATATATATATATATATATATATATATATATATATATATATATATACATATATTATATATACAATAGATATATATACATATAATATATATATATATACAATATATATACATATATGTATATATATATATGTATATATATATATGTATATATATATATATATATATATATATATGTGTTGTGTTTGTGTGTGTTTGTATATATGTATGTATATAATATATATATATATATATATATATATATAAAAATATATATATATAATATATATATATATATATATATATATGCCAAATAGATAGATAGATAGATAGATAGATAGTAGATATATATCTGTGATATATAAGTATATATATATAAAATAAAATAGATAGATAGATAGATAGATAGATAGATAGATATATTATCTGTGATTATCTGTTTCAGAATAGGTAAGTAATATTTTCCACTGATTAATTGGAAAACTCATAAATTTACGAATGTTGTTTTCCCGTACATAACAATATAAAACAAGAAGAGGAATTTTTAAAAAAATAATAACATAAGATTATATTTAGAAATATAAAGATTTCAATCTGATGAAATGAAGGAATCAATAGTTTATATGAAAGGAAAATACATTGTATATTCACTTTACTATAGATTGATACTAGTTTCTAAGCAGGGACCTTTCCTTCTCGCCTTAAATGGGACGTTGTAACTTGATTATCAAACTTGAATTACTATGGGAGTAAGACAGCAGATATATGTACATTATCTATGATTATCTCCTTCAGAATAGGTATGTAATATTTTCCACTGATTAATTGGAAAACTCATATATTTATGAATGTTGTTTTCCCGTACATAACAATATACAACAAAAAGAGGAATTTTAAAAAGTTAGTAATATAATATTATACTTAAAACGATAAAGAGTTCAACTTGATCAAATGGGGGAATTAATAGTTTATATGAAAGGAAAATACATTGTATATTCACGTTACTACAGACAGATATTATTTTCTAACCAGGACCTTTCCTTCTCGCAGTAAATGGGACGTTGTAACTTGATTCTCAACTTTGAATTACTATGGAAGTAAGACATCAGATATATGTATACTATCTGTGAATATTTCTTTCAGAATAGGTAAGTAATATTTTCCATTGATTAATTGAAAACTCATAAATTTAGGTATATGATCTTAAATGTTCTTTTCGGGTACATAACAATATACAACAACAAGAGGAATTTAAAAAAAATAATAATAATATACTATACTTAGAAATATAAAGAGTTCAATTTGATCAAATATGGGAACTAATAGTTTATATGAAAGGAAAATACATTGTATATTCACGTTACTATAGATAGACAAAGTTTCCAATTATGGACCTATACCTCGCTTAAATGGGACGTTTTAACTTGATTCTCAATTATAAATTACGGTGGAAGTAAGACATCAGATATATGTATATTATCTGTGATTATTTGTCTCAGAATAGGTAAGTAATATTTTCCACTGATTAATTTCAAAATTCATAAATTTAGATGTATGGTCTTGAATGTTGTTTTATAGTACATAACAATATACGACAAGAGGAATTTAAAAAAAATAATAATATACTATACTTAGAAATATAAAGAGTTCAATTTGATCAAATATGGGAACTAATAGTTTATATGAAAGGAAAATACATTGTATATTCACGTTACTACAAACAGATATTATTTTCTAACCAGGACCTTTCCTTCTGGCCGTAAATGGGACGTTGTAACTTGATTCTCAACTTTGAATTACTGTGAAAGTAAGACATCAGATATATGTATATTATCTGTAAATATTTCTTTCAGAATAGGTAAGTAATATTTTCCACTGATTAATTAGAAAACTCATAAATTTAGGTGAATGATCTCAAATGATGTTTTCCCGTAAATGCAGTGCCGGGGGATTACGGGTTTTACCCCCCCCCCCCTTGAGCTGAGACAAAATGGCAAAAATAAAAATTTTAGCAGAAATTATGTGGGCTATTATTTTTTAGAATTATGAACACCACCCTTGAAAAAATCCTGTGTACCCACTGCGTACATAACAGTATATTTCAAGAAGAGGTAATATAGTTTTTATGGTAATTGTTACTGTGGGATTAAGTGATTTTCTATGAACTAGGACTTACTGAAAGAGAAACATAGAAAAAGACAATATAATTAAGTGGGTGAGCATAGTAAAAATTATGGCCTTAAAATATTTAATATAAATTATGTTTTTAATTAAATTTTAAATTTAAAAAAGAAAGGAACACAATAGGCATTAAATTAAAAAGAGAGAAGTTATTGTTTAATACAGTTTATTGAATATTTATTATTTAATATAAAATTATAAATAAAAATTAATAGAAGCCAATTGATAAAAAAATTAATAAAACTAGCAACAAAAATAGACTAAAAAGAAAGATGATTATAGCTTTTAGAGCATAGATAAATCTAAGAGCCTTCTTTTCTTCTCCATCATGTACGTGAGAACAGCCAGTCTACTCAAGTAAGTCCAAGTCTTCCTAATAATGGGTATCTTATGCAGGACGGCAACGCTGGCAACACTGATGGTATTTCGATTAACATTCCAATGGCTGGTCAAAAACCGCCAAGCGCAGGACTAAAAACATAATGTGTGGAGAGGGTAACATATCATCAAAAAAAAATTTAAATATTGCAATCAGCGCTCGCCAAGGAAAACACGTGACGCTCCTGTATGTGTGATGTCACCTGATTGAATGTCCACTTATGCGTTAAATAATAGGTTTTTCGCCTCACCAACGTGATAATTGGGAGCACGGCAGGAAAGTTACACATAAGGAATTTTTTTAAGTGAAGCTTATGGAATTAAATGGGAACTGAATGAAAAGTAATTAAAATTAACTAAAAGGAACGTTATGACAAGGTATTAAAAAAATAAATAATATAATATTTTAATTAGAAATATAAAGAGAGGTCACTTTGAGCAATAAAAAATATAAGTAATTTTGGTTGTGATTATGTTCAAAAGATATAGGTTCTAAGATGTTAACTCCTGACATATGTGCACCAAACCCATATTGGGCTTTAAAACTGTGCCAAATCTGGAATGACCAAACTGATTTCTGACATAACATAAATAGCCTTTTGTTCACCGTGAAGACGCACGAGGTTCGTTTTCCACTAACACATTGTATGCGAGACACGTACTAGTACGCTTTCTGAGTACTGATACTAGAGCGTGGGACACGTACTAGTACGTGTTAATGTAACAACATGGTTTGTTTGTGGGTACAAAAATAACGGTATATACAGGAAAACGAAGCCGAATGTTCTTGTCTACTACATAGATTCTGGAAAAATTTAGACAAATAAAAATTAGTTTTTACATCAGTCGATGCGGAACCACAGAATGAGAAGGTTCATTTAAAAAATTTAATTCATATTTAAAATTAACTTTTTATTTATCCTTGCGAAAATGATATTATATATATATATATATATATATATATATACGTATATATATATGTGTGTGGTGTGTGTATTTATATATATATAGGTTTGTTTATTTGTCTATTTATATATTTGTTTATATATTTCAATATAAAATGAGAAAAGTTGGTTAACAAATTAAATAATTTTCGATCTATTGAGATTTAACTGAATAACTAAATTTATGCGCAAAACGCCTACTCCCAATACAATTCCGCTGCGAAATGTACTCGCACACAAAGTGTTATGATGTGTATTTCACAGTTTTTAATATAGATGGTGATACTGATTCTATATTTCTTTCACAGTTTGGCGGGATTAGTTGTGAAATTACTCAATCTGAACGTGCTATTAGCAGTTAATTAGTAAATAGCTCTGGTAAGACTTTATTCCACTTCTAAACGATTCTGTAATGTGACATACTAACAAAATATATAACATAGTATAAGGCTATAGTCAATTAACGTTTTTTGTCATTTTAATTATATTGGTTACACTTTTCATAATTTTAAATATATTGGTTACTAGAGTAATCAGGCTATAGTTATTGTAGCTTATTTACCAAATAAGCATTTTCTTTTTTTTTAGTTTTAATGGTAACCAAAAAATAAATAGTAACATAGTTTTTATTTTTCCCTAATTATAAAAACAATTTTACAGGCAAGAGGTTAATTGCAGCACTAGAAAAGTTTGCAGCATATTATGGTAAGTGTTGCAGATTAGAAAGTTACAATGGTGTCTCTTCAATGATGGTTTGGTTGGGTGTCTACTATCTTGAAACACGAGTTCTAATGAGACCGGGACCTCCAGCTTAAAGCAGATTCCGAACTGCTACGAGCATCCATACCAGCAGCGGGATTCGAACGCAGTAATTCTGGTACCGAAGGCCAGCTCCCTAACCAACCGGCCATTTTTTCGGCATCTTATAATTGAAGAATTCAATTAAATGTTTTTTACTCTACATTACATAGTAAGTTTCGGGCAGTCACTCTCATGTTGTTCGAACTCGTGTTGTTTTCTCAATTTCAACTCTTATGATTATTTAAGTTCCCTGATACATCAGAGCCTCATCAGAGAAAATAATTGATGGTAGACCTACATAATCATCCTATAATCTATGCAAAAAATACCTGGGATCGTTTGCTTCTACCGTCAGTGCATGCACGATTTTCAGTCTGTGAGGTTTTGCTTTAATGTCCTTTTTCATTATCATATAAAACACACATTTATAAACCCATAATTTCAGGGACCGTCGTGGAAAGGATTTCTGTACACTACAATTTACTGTTTTTTTTATTGTTGTATTCATTGTCTATGGAACAGAAAAGCCTAAAATAAGTTCAAAACACCGCGTAAGACAGCATCACAAACAAGCTGAGTCTTCTTCTTAGTCAAGTACTGACTAGCATAAATATTCATGCAATCCCGAAAGGTGGACAGCAAGGCCAGAGAGATAAAACACAAGCAGATAAAATTTCTTCCCCTGAGCATAGGACAAATTAAAATGATTTAAGAAGCCAAAAAATGGCTTACATTTGTAAATAATATTATTTATTAAGAGTTAATGAGGCTATTTCAAAGCACGAATTTGTCCAAAGAGCATCATAACAAGGGGCAGAATAAGTTCTTTCTTTCGTTAGCCTTTTTGCAGTTAGATTTACTGCTGAAAACCTTGCGAGTTCTTTTAATGTTTAGCATAGTAGTTTCATAGATAGTTTCTGGACAGACCACAAAAATACATAAGTATAGCTTTTATAGCTCAGAAAGTTAAATATTGTCCTCCGGAGACACTCGGACTCAATCCGCTTGGATGAAAACAGCAACCCGAGTGACAGCTAGAATTAGACCAAGTTAATGATTAAGGGTTACTGAATGCATTACTACATTTATGAATGTAAATGTGGTGAGTTTTACTCAACATTTGGTTAGAATTGTGTCCCTAAAGTCAAAAAGTACTAAATTTTAACCACAAGTTATGTAAGAGGGGTGTAAACGTCGTTCTTTCTACCTATGGGTACTTTTCAAAACGACGAAAGACACAAAAATCAAACAATCTCCAACACTTGAGATTTGCTTGTCCAAGTAGCATTAGAACTAACAACATCAACAAGGTTTCTTTTACAACAGGAAGTGCTTTTGAAGTAGAGCATCGACATGCATAGGTATCCATTAGCGACTACTAAGGTAACCTAGATTTGGTGATGATTACTAAGATTACCTTAATCTCTGAATCTTCTACCGCCAAATTTTTTTCCTCCTTCACAAGCTTCAAACACTCTGAAAAGACGTCCTTTACAAATCATAGACAGATCTCTGAAGATTGTGACTAGAGAACTGCACAGCATCCAAGAAACGTTTCAAGAGGCTTTCCAAAACTGGAAGAAACATTCGGAACATTATAATTGCCAGTAAAAAAGACTATTTTGAATGTACGAGTAATGCTTAATTTTTTTCAAAATTATTATTAATACAGATGTTACAGCAAAAGTTAAAACTTTTTCAACGCTCCTCGTATATATTTTAATTTAATATTTTTCAGTGTTTTATAACTAATTTTACAATAACCTCTTTGACTTTTGTATGCCTATTGAAGCTCAACATAAACTACGCTCATACCCTTACGTTACTTAAATTTTAATTCTTTATAACTGATATAATACGAATTCTCTGCAGGGTCAAACTGAGTTTGCTACGAATTGAAAGACTTTAAAAAGAATGTTTATAAGTTTCGCCTTAATGAAATACATGGTATTTGTTATAATTTCACGTTTCCGAAAGGCTAAAAGTTTGTAACAAAGAGTTACACTTCTACAACGCCAGCGCGAAACTGACCTAGAGGCGAAAGTGATGCGAGTGACCCTCCTTCAACCCCATTGGTCAAGAGGGGTTGCTAACATCGAAGTAGCCATCTTCGGCCCAGGCAACGCTGTCCATCGAACTTTTTCGAGAAATCTGAGGCTCCTCATGAGAGAGAGAGAGAGAGAAATCAAGGAAGAAGGAGTGTTCAGCTCAAAAATCTTCTGCAACAGTTCTAACACCATTTTCTTTTTAAGAACAAGACGCCATGTTGGGCAAATCTTTGATCGACTATGGTCCCTTTCGCATGATGGCATAATTAGCATTTTTATTTCCTATTTTCACCTTTATTTATATTCAAAATAAACAAAATGCTGCAGAAGGAATTAGTTTTTTTGGAACCAAAATAATACTTCTCTAATTAACACTAGAACGGCCAAGGCGGTCATTTTGACCACAAATGCATTTTAATCTCGCATATCTCTAGTTTGTTTTCCCCTATTGCTCCTATAATTTTTTACTTTTCCTAAATATTCATTGTTAATACGCAAAAGAAATTCATTAAAATATGTCCGTTAGATTTTTTAAAAACATTGTATACCTTGAACGGCCAGAAACAGTCAAAATGTCCGCCTTCAGAAAAAGTACCGTTTTTTTTTTCAGTAAAGATATTTCTAGACAAAGAATGACACGTATAGGGGAGGAAGGTGCTGGACAACTGGTCTATTCGTTTTTGTCGGAGAACACCTGTCTGAATTGGTTCTGCGCATGCGCAGCCGGTAAAAATACTTAGAAATATGGAACGATAAGTGATCGTTTTATTAGTGAAGTGATACATGAATCTGTTACTTGCCTTTCAAAATTATGTAAACAATATAAGACTAATAATAATTATTATTATTTCATTTAAAAATGTCTCGTAGAACTATAGGGAAGAATTTTCTGACTGTGGAAGAATCGCGAAATTAATGCAAGATTTATCATTCTAAAATTCTGCCTCTGAAAATGAAAATGAATATTATATGGAAAGTGATATTCCGCTTTATGCAGACGAGTCTGATTCGAGCTTTGATTTCGACATACAGCAAATAGATAATACGTAGAGTATTTCATCTTCTAGTTCTAATAATGAAGTAGATGATAACTCAAATACAGTGTGTAGTAATAATAATAATGCTCAAATAAAAGAAGAATTTATTCCAAGACGTAATAGTATGCAAATAAACAGTCAAAATGACCGTTAACGGACGTTCTAGGTTTAAGGAAACAGTGGCCGTCGGAGTTGTAAAGTTTAGGAATACAGATTTTATATAGCTATACTTTATTTTGATATCTCCCAGAATTTTTTCAACATAATTCATAAGTCGAAAGTCTTTCAAATTTAAATATTACACGTTTCTTCTTTTTTTTTCTTAAAACTAATTATCAAGTAGTATAACAGTAGAAATAACCTAAATTTCGCTCTCATTATACAATATAGTGGATCATCTTGACGATAATATCACGAAATTTCCTTACTTTAGTTTGGAATTTCAACAAAGTATCTCAGATTAATCTCCTTTATTGAGTCCAAAACAATTCGATATCTTACAAGTATGGGAAATATTATTCAATAATTTATTTTTGCTAAAACTTAATTAAGGAAAATCAATTGACAAATCTGTGAAAGCGAAGAAATATCGATCTCTATTACAGATACGCTTCTTTCATGCATGCATTAATTTCACAAAATTCCTTTACAACCTGTACATTTTTTTAGATAAAATTTTCGGACCATGATTAAATTCATCAGATTATGAAATGAATTTATCTCAGTTCATTCATGTTGCACTTAATATTCAGTTAGATCAAAGTAAAATAAATGAGTTATTAATAAATTTTAATTATTCATTCTTTAATACCTGTAGATAAGTAATGAAGCATATTCAAAGCCTTTTAGACAGATTCTTAACGATAAATAGCTAAATTATGTATTTTTGATTAATTCGATTCCATTCGATTAATTTATCGTTCAATTTATTTTGAGATCAATTTATTGCGAGGAAAAAAATTGAAAATATCTGACACCGTTATCAGATTTATTTAACACAAATTCTCAAATATAAAGAAGCGGAAATCAATTATTTTGCATCAATGTGAAAATTCAAATACTTCAAGGAATCATTTTCTCTTTGTAATTAAAAACTGTGTTTAATTATTTTATTTTAAAACAGGATGAATTGATAAAACAATGAAACAATGATATGAAGTAAATTGATAGAATTTTCTTTATTATAAACTGTGAAATTTGTTAACATTGCTTCGAAGACCGTACTATGTAAGTACTATGTAAGTGTATATGTAAAAATGTCATATTTCATGCATTTAATACATAATTTGTGGTATATTAATAATATTGCACATCTAAGAAATAATAACATAAAGAAATCATTTATCATAATAAGTTTGATCTGAAGGTAAATAAATTCATATGCAAGCCTTATTTTTTTAAATTTTATAATCAAAAAATCTGATTGTAAATAAACTCTTATCACTATACACGGGCTCCTTTTTAATACACAACAGAATTGACAACAAGGATGGAATCAAAACCACAAGGACATAATTGAACTGGATAACAAATATTCCAGCTGAGAAAAGGCGAAGATCACGACACAGATCACATGTTATTTTTCTCTCGGGGAAGAAAGTATTGTCTAGACCAGGGGTCGGCAACCTGTTTGTCCTTAAGGGCATAATACTAAATTTGAAAATCACCGAGGGCGCATAATTTACAGATAATCAACAGGTATAAATAGGCATAAAAAAAACTTTTTTATAACTTTGTTGGTGTCATACATAATGATACATATAATTCAGTGTGAAACTTGGGTGTCCATATTTTCAGCTAATTTCTTATAATTGGGGATATATTTAGAGTTCCCGGTCCTTAAACAATTATCTAAATGTGAGTCATTAAGCTTTGTTCGGTATTTGGATTTCAAATATTTCATATTTGAGAACAAAGACTCGCAATTGTATGTTGTTGCACAATATGAATAAATTTTTAGCGCACATTTCCTTAAAATAGGATACTTATTTCCATCGACTAAGTTCCAAAACATTTTATCATTACTATGCACTTTTAATATAATATCACTTTGCAAGTTTATTATTTCTATGTCTTCGATATTATGAAGCTCGAAATACACTGAAACGATTTCAAGGATATCATCTTCAGTAACATTGAATGGATTTATGAAAAATCTTAGAAAGGGTTCTAATAAAATAATATGTTCTTTTTTTTTTACATTTATCCATGAAGGGTTTTGAAAGAAAAGAATTATTTTGGATTACTTGGTAGTTTTAAATACACGGTCTACGCGTGGTCTAATCGAAATACGATCACACACTAACAAAAAATACGTGCGTGTATTATTAGATACGCTCATATATTAGATACGCTCAAGGTTAGCAAACTGCTAATCTATACACAATCCTAAACTCAACTGTCTATTTGCTGTATATCGCCGTTTGACAAGAGTAAGTAAATCGCTCTGGCTATCATACATTTACATTAGTCCAGCGAGGGCGCATTAAAAATCGATCGGGGGCGCCGCGTTGCCTACCCCTGTTCTAGACATTCAGATTGGGAAAACACTGAGTTACTCACTGAAGTACGTAAGAGGCATTGAGAGTCAATCATCGAATCAACCACACTTAGGGTTAGTCTCACCAAAGTGGTTAACGGTAGTTAATCGCTATTAGCCCATGGCATTATTAAACCCATGGAAAGCCGTTTAGTAAACACTGAGTTACTCACTGAAGTGCGTAAGAGGCATTGAGAGTCAATTATCGAATCAAAAACACTTAGGGTCAGTCTCACCAAAGTGGTTAACGGTAGTTAATCGCTATTAACCCATGGCCCTTAAAAACCTATGGCAAAGTCGTTTAGTCGTTAAACGACTTTGGTGAGACCGACCCCTAGAGATTTAATCTAGCTCTAGTACCGGAGATCACGAAGGATGTGCCGATTTCCGAGTTATTTCTCCGATTACGTTACTTAGAATTCTTCAATTAATAATTATGCTTTGTATTTTTATAATTATTTGTTATAACTAATTTACTGATTACAATTTAATATATGTATTTAAACTTATATTTCTATTCCTAATATATCAAAATTAAAGCGTGGAAGATTGTAAGGTATAAGATAGATGGCGCTCTGAGTAGTATACCTCTTTTGTGTAGTATTTGTTCTCTTTCCCAGCATAAAATCTTCACTGTTATAGTTTCAAAATGTAAAAAAACGCTTAACGCTTTATATGACATCCTTTTTAATACACAACTGAATCGTAAATTGAATCTGGGATAAGCCTTAATCCCTTCGCGACAACGTCTCGTATACGCGACGCATCAATTTCACTCTTATCTGTACAGCGACGCCTCCACTCGATGATATACTGTTGATATTGAGAGACCAGCGTCGCGTATGCGTAATAGAAGATCTGAACGTTTTATTTTAATTTTTAAATTATAGATTTAATAACTAAATGGCGTAAACGGCAACGGTTTTCTCAACGGTGGACTCGTATAGCATTTACGTGTTGGTCTACAGGGGGTTAATGAACATAGTCTGACAAAAATGGTAAACAAAACAGACATGCATTGAGATAAACATGCATAGGAAAAATGAATCATAAACTGAACCCGTTGTTTTTTCAACGCATAGGCGTATAATAAGGTATTTCAATTGAAATAAAGTTTTTTCCAGATGGAGCGATTAGGAAAAATGAATCATAAACTGAACCCGTTGTTTTTTCAACGCATAGGCGTATAATAAGGTATTTCAATTGAAATAAAGTTTTTTCCAGATGGAGCGATCAGGAAAAATGAATAATAAACTGAACCGTTGTTTTTTCAACGCATAGGCGTATAATAAGGTATTTCAATTGAAATAAAGTTTTTTCCAGAGGGAGAGATTAAAAAAATGAATCATAAACTGAACCCGTTGTTTTTTCAACGCATAGGCGTATAATAAGGTATTTCAATTGAAATAAAGTTTTTTCCAGATTTAGCAATCAAGAAAAATGAATCATAAACTGAACCCGTTGTTTTTTCAACGCATAGGCGTATAATAAGGTTTTTCAATTAATATAAAGTTTTTTCCAGATGGAGCGATCAGGAAAAAGGAATAATAAACTGAACCGTTGTTTTTTAAAGCATAAGCTTATAATAAGGTATTTCAATTTAAATAAGTTTTTTTCTAGATGGAGCGATCAACATCAGATGGAGCGAATAAGTCTGGTAGCTATTTTTCTTAAATTATAAATCACCGAGTTAACTCAAGATAACCAGGTAATCAGTTTCAGGACAGAAAATTTCCGTTTTTAACTATGTCTCTTCTTCTAAATTTCACCTCGCACCATACATCAAATGGAAACGAGCCTCCAAAAAAACAATCCCCAAAAGTCGCCTGCAGGAAAGACACTAGTGAGAATAATTACCTAAATTCACCTATTTCACTTTATTTCCGCTCCAATCCATAAACATTAGTGTCACCGAACGGAAAGACCGTCTTCGAAAATCCCCAATAACACGATCTTCCTCCGCCTTGGCACCCCTCCAATAAGCGGTTGAGTTCTCTTTTTTTTATTATTCTATCCTCCTTTTATTATTCCTTATGGGAAATACAACAGGGTGTTGCTTCTGCACGGAGAGAATAATGAAATTATCACTGCGAACAACGAAGAGAAACAAAAAAAAAACTGGCCGAAAGGGGGGACCTCATAACAAAAGAATTCATTTAGCGGTCAAGAATAACAAGTTGTACCGCGATTACAACAGGCGTGGCCGAATTTTACTCAACCATTCTCTGCTCTCTAATTATGAATTTTACACATGTTCCTATATCGGGAAGAGCGATTAAAAGGGAATGGACTCTCGGGGATTGATGCGTGCTTTTTGAAGGGTAATAAAAGGAACAAGAAGAAATGGTGAGAGGAAATAAAAAGGGACTCAGAATTAGACTCCGGAATCCTGAAATAAACAGGATTTTTATGTCTGCATAATTTTGCTGTGTGACAGACACATAAATGCTACTGTATGTTTGTGATTAAATTTGACAATTTAACAAATTGAGTTACATAATTGTTTTAATGAATCTAATTTGTTTAATCTCTCTCTTACAAGAACAGTATATCAGCATTAACACTTTGACTGCCATGGCTATCATATGTGATATCCAGTGATATTTCCGTTGAGACACTGGCTATCCGATATGATAGCCATGGTGTTTTAACACTTCAGGCCATGGCTATCAAAGATGTTATCAGTTACATGAAATTCGTATTGGAGTTTGATTGTTGGGCTCCCTACGATGTGTTAGGTATACGTGGTTTGCGCAAATTGGTATATGTGACGATTTTATGAGCTCAGTTTTATGAAAAATTAAATATTTGGAACATGCAACAAAAAAGGGAATATATATAAATAGAGAGAGTTTGTTTTAAAATATTGTTTGTTTTGAAATATTGTTTTTATATATAGTTTTATGTTGAAAAAATACAAATTACACAAAAAAAAAGTTTGGCCCCGTTGTGAACATTTGCAATTTTGGCTTGGCAGTCAAAGTGTTAAGGAGACAGTATACCTTGAAATCAAAATATTGATTTTCATAATATTGATTCAAACTGTTTGAAGGGTATTAAAAGGACCAAGAAGAAATGGTGAGGAAATTAAAACAGATTTACGATAGATTCAGGAAGGCAGCAGTAAATATGTTTTTTAATGTTTCCGTAATTACTTTCTGATAAAATAATATATAATTACCACTGTATACATATACCCCCAAATATCTCTGTATAAACGATTTCTAAATCTTAGAAAACTCAGCACTGCTAATTTTATTAATAAATTAAATTTCATCAGTTAAATGCAAATCAATGTAAACTCAAATTTAGAAAGTATTTGGCCAGCTGTTTTGTTTTTTCGAGCGAGCTAAAATCCTCAATTTGAGAGCACTCAGTGGCATATAAAAGCAGATTGAACTAATACATGTTTGAGGAAATCAGACATGTTCACAAACTGAGATTGGTAGAAATAGCTATAGGTTGTAATCAGTTTAAAATTTATTGAGGCAAATTAGATCCTCAGCTATGAGGTTTTTGATTAACAATTAACTTTTATCAAAAAGAGTTTAAATCATAATTTATGTACAACAAAAAGTTTACGATCATTGTATAAAATTTTTTTATTTAAATGAAGATTATTAAAATAAGTATACAGTAAAACCTGTGATATTGGGCTTAGTCTCCGGAATGCTTCAATAAACAGGATTTTTATGCCTGCATAATTTTGCTGGGAGTGAAAGACACATAAATGCTACTGTATGTCTGTAATGAAATTTGACATTTTTACAAATTGAGTTACAGAATTGTTTTAAAGACCCTAATGTGTTTAATCTCTCTTTAAATTGAAAAGGATCTCAGCGTTAAGAAGACAGTATGCCTTGAAATCAAAATTTTCATAATATTGATTCTAGCTGTTTGAAGGTTAATAAAAGAGTCTGAAACAAATGGTGAGGAAATTAAAACAAATTCAGGATAGATTTTAGAAGACAGCAGTAAATATGTCTTTAATGTTTTTCTTAATTACGTCTGCTAAAATAATGTATAAATTCTACTGTATATATATATATATATATATATATATATATATATATATATATATATATATATATATATATATATATATATATATATATATATATATATATATATATATATATATACATACATATATATATACATATACATACATATATATATATATAATATATATACATATATATATATATATATATATACATATATACATATATATATATATATATATATATATATATATATACATATATATATATATATACATATATATATATATATATATATATATATATATATATATATATATATATATATATACATATATATATATATATATATATATATATATATATACATATATATATACATATATATATATACATATATATATACATATATATATATATACATATATATATATATATATATATATATACATATATATATATACATATATATATATACATATATATATACATATATATATATATATATATATATATATATATATATATATATATATATATATATATATATATATATATATATATATATATATATCCCGATATCACTGAATAAACTATTTCCAAATTTTAGAAAACTCGGCACTGCAAGTTTTATTAATAAATTAAACTTTGTCAGTAAACGATACGATAAAATTGATGTGTTTAATATCTCTTTAGAAAGAAAAAGATCTCAGCTTTAAGGAGACAGTACGCCTTGGAATAAAAATTTTCATAATATTGATTCAAGCTGTTTGAAGGGCAATAAAAGGAACAAGAAGAAATGGTGAGAGGAAATAAAAAGGAACTCAGAATTAAACTCCGGAATGCTGCAATAAACATGATTTTTATACCTGCATAATTTTGCTGTGAGTGAAAGACACATAAATGCTACTGTATGTTTGTGATTAAATTTAACATTGTAACAAATTGAGTTACAGAATTTTTTTAAGACGCTGATTTGTTTAATCTCTCTTTAGAAAGAAAAGGATCTCAGCTTTAAGGATACAGTATGCATTGAAATCAAAATTTTCATAATATTGATTCAAGCTGTTTGAAGAGTAATAAAAGTCACAAAAAGAAATGGTGAGAGGAAATAAAAATGGACTCAGAATTAAACTCTGAAATCCTGCAATAAACAGGATTTTTATGTCTGCATAAATTTTCTGTGAGTGAAAGACACATAAATGCTACTGTATGTTTGTGATTAAATTTGACATTTTAACAAATTGAGTTACAGAATTTTTTTAAAGACGCTAATGTGTTTAATCTCTCTTTAGGAAGAAAAGAATCTCAGCTTTAAGGAGACAGTATGCATTGAAATCAAAATTTTCACAATATTGATTCAAGCTGTTTGAAGAGTAATAAAAGGAACAAAAAGAAATGGTGAGAGGAAATAAAAAGGAACTCAGAATTAAACTCCGGAATGCTGCAATAAACATGATTTTTATACCTGCATAATTTTTCTGTGAGTGAAAGACACATAAATGCTACTGTATGTTTGTGATTAAATTTGACATTTTAACAAATTGAGTTACAGAATTTTTTTAAAGACCCTAAAGAATTGAATTTATTTTTAGGAAGAAAAGGATCTCAGCTTTAAGGAGACAGTACGCCTTGAAATCAAAATTTTCATAATATTGATTCAAGCTGTTTGAAGAGTAATAAAAGTCACAAAAAGAAATGGTGAGAGGAAATAAAAATGGACTCAGAATTAGACTCTGAAATCCTGCAATAAACAGGATTTTTATGTCTGCATAATTTTTCTGTGAGTGAAAGACACATAAATGCTACTGTATGTTTGTGATTAAATTGGACATTTTAACAAATTGAGTTACAGAATTTTTTTAAAAACTCTGATGTGTTAAATTCTCTTAGGAAAGAAAAGGATCTAAGCGTTAAGAAGACAGTATACCTTGAAATCAAAAAGTTTCATAATATTGATGAAGCTGTTTGGAGGGCATAAAAGGAACAAGAAGAAATGGTGAGAGGAAATAAAAAAGGACTCAGACTCCGGAATGCTGCAATAAACATGATTTTTATGTCTGCATACTTTTGCTGTGAGTGAAAGATACACAAATGCTACTGTATGTTTGTGATTAAATTGGACATTTTAACAAATTGAGTTACAGAATTTTTTTAAAGACCCTAAAGAATTGAATTTATTTTTAGGAAGAAAAGGATCTCAGCTTTAAGGAGACAGTACGCCTTGAAATCAAAATTTTCATAATATTGATTCATGGTGTTTGAAGGGTAATAAAAGACTAAAACAAATCAGGAAATTAAAACAATTCAGGATAGATTTTAGAAGACAGCAGTAAATATGTTTTTAATGTTTTTCTTAATTACGTCTGCTAAAATAATGTATAAATTCTACTGTATATAAATATATATATATAATATATATATATATTATATATATTATATATATATAAAGAAAATATATATATATGTGGATATCACTGAAAAACTTTAAATTTTAGAAACTTACACTGCAAGTTTTATTAATAAATAACTTTGTCAGTTAAGATACGATAAAATTGATGTATAATCTCTCTTTAGGAAGAAAAAGATCTCAATTTTTAAGGGGACAAATGCCTTGAAATCAAAATTTTCCTAATATTGATTCAAGCTGTTTGAAGGATAATGAAAGGAACAAGAAGAAATGGTGAGAGGAAATAAAAAAGGACTCAGACTCCGGAATGCTGCAATAAACATGATTTTTATGTCTGCATACTTTTGCTGTGAGTGAAAGATACACAAATGCTACTGTATGTTTGTGATGAAATTTCACATTTTAACAAAGTGAGTTACGGAATTTTTTTAAAAACTAATGTGCTTAATGTATCTTTAAGAAGAAAAGGATCTCAGGGTTAAGTAGACCGTATACCTCGAAATCAAAATATTCATAATACTGATTCAAGCGGAATATATTTTTCTAATATGAATATTTATGAATGAACACTTATGAACCATAATATGAACATTTCTATCATAAAAAATTGAAAAGGTTTTTCTCTATAATTCATTAATATTTAAAACACTAGCATTTAACCCATCATATGACGGGATCAGTAAAACTTTCAATTTTCCAAAATTATAAAGTACCCTATGATGCAGATAAAAATATTGTTTGTTTTTTGGCTAAGAATTATCTAGTACACCCTCAATAATTTGTTTATCTTCATACTCCTCTGAAGTCTCCCGATACAGTGAATGCAGTTTAGAATCACATTGAATTCATTTAGTCATTGTGTGGTTTTGTATAACAAACACACACACAAACGAACAAACTTCTTTATTTTCGTATATAGTTTAAACACTAGATATTAAGTCCATGAAATAGACTCCTTAGACTTTTATGAAAAACATTTGTTGTTAATACCGGTGATAAAATGTTAATACCGGTGATTTTCTTTGCAACAAAAAATAATCGATGATTAAGTTTAAAACTATCGCATATATACGTAGTCTATTATTTAATCCAAATATAAAAGAAAAGTATTTTCGTAATACCTAAGTTCAGTGATAAAACATATAAAAATAATGCAGGCGATGTTTAAGTGATTTAAAATAAGAAATGATTCAATGAGATGGTTAAAGGTATGACGTCATAATGCTAAAAAAGACTATTTTCCCTATTTATTAAGGTGACAAATTGATACATTTAATTGCCTACTCTTATGGTAGGAAAATAGGGCTTAAAATAATGGCATGGGGGTAAATGGTGGAAAAGGTAGAAGGGGTTAATTCGAATGGTGCTAACCCTAACTCATCAAGAATCCAATATGGATGCATCTATTCATTCCAGGTACAATCTCTTTATAAATTCGAAGACAGAAGGACAGATAACTTAGGCTATCATTATATACGGTATTTTACATTCATACAAAAAGGTTAAAACGTTCTTTCAGAAAATAGCCTTTAAAGTAAAGTCAATGTAAGTAAGATACAAAAAGAAACATATTGAATGCACACATGTGTTTTGCATCTGCGAAGAAGCTAAATTATCAAAGCGCGGAAACTCATGAGCTAAAAAAAACTGACCCCTTATCAGCTAAAAAAGCTGATAAGGGGTAACCCTTATATACATTATGTACAAATCAATTTCATGAAAGAATGAACACAGACATTAGGGTCAGACGAATAACAGCCTCTAAGAGATAAAAACTGCAAAATCTATAATTTTATGCATCGATAATTAATTTAAATGAGACTTTTTCCGGATGCCTATTTCAAGTTATTAGGAACATGCATGCAAGCAGTAGAATTTAAATAAGCAGAATTCTATTCCAAAAAAAGTTCTGTAACAATCTGGCCTTTACCAACATCCGAGTATTCATACCAATGACGATGCAAGTATTCATATATTTTTACTGGTTTGAATTTTCTGGGATGCACCCCCGAGATGATTGGTTTACATTTGTCTCAGTTAAGGGTGAAGAAAAATCACCTTGGTAAGCATGCATGAAAGACTGGTATTACAAGTCATATTACACGCCAATTGTTAGACAGCTTCAAATTCTGTTACAGTTCTTGACATGACTTTAAATAAATAAATCTTTAACAAATAGATTCTGCATTGTTAAGACAGGCCTCATTAGCTCTCATGTAGCAAAATAGTAGACTGTAGCACTCTAAACCTACCAACTAACCAGATTGTAAGACATAGTCTTATGAGAGAATCCACGGAAATGTCTAAGGAAAATCCCTTCCTATTTTTTATATTAAACAAGCCAGTATAACATATCCCTTAAATTGCTTGGTATGTCCTCAATTAAAGACCATGTTGGTTGATTGATAACTATGTTAGATTTTTGCAGTCAAATGGCTAACTTAGATCAGACCTACTGCTAAAATTCCGTACCTCAACAAATAATCATGTTATCAACGGGAAAGTATTCATACCAATGACGATACAAGAATACATATATTTTTTTTAATTTCTCGGATGCACCCCCGAGATGGTTCGTTTATATTTGTCTCAGTTAAGAGTGAAGAAAAATCACTTTGGTAAATATGCATGAAAGTTTGGTATTACATGTCTTATTACACGCCAAATGTTGGACAGTTTCAAATTCTGCTACAGTTCTTTGTGTGATTTCTGTAAATAATTCATTAACAAATAAATTCCGCATTCGTAAGAAAGGACTCATTAACTCTCGGGTTGCAAAATAGTAGACTGTAGCACTCTAAACCTACTAACAAACCAGATTGTAAGACTTAGTTCCGGTCTCACCAAAGTCGTTTAACTGCTAACACGCGATTAACCCATGACGCCAACCAATAGTGGGATGCAATTCTCCGTTTAAACAGAGATTAATCGCGGTTAGCCGTTAAACGACTTTGGTGAGAGCTGACTATAGTCTTATGAGAGTGCAGCTATGTTTGACATAAGGTTTGCGAAACTGATTTGCTCGACGCACTCACACGTTGTGGGTTGAATGCCAAAGTTTTTTCGCTACTCCAGGAAGCTTGTGGTGTGGCCAGGGAAAATGACTGCACTTAAACTTCACCAAGTTTTGAAGATTTGTGATTGGTTTCCAGGAGGCGATTCAGGACCATCCTTGGAGTCCCGGTCCTCCTGGGCAGAGCCGGGAAAGGACGCATTGTGCAAAGAACAACAGAACAACGAACGCATCAGCACAGGATAATAGAAAAAATATAGGGTTGCCTGAGTAGAAAGAAAGAAGGAAAAGAATGCAGCTATCTCTTGGACTTTGGCAATTTTTTTCAGGCGTAGCACGTGGAGTGCTTCTTTTAATTTTTAATTTTTAAAAATATTTTTTAGCATATTTCCTTGTCTTTTGTTCTATATTTGAATGTTGTAAAACAGATCAGTGGCATTTTACCATAATTAAAGACGATATAAAGTAAACTTGGGTTATTAATGGCTTTGAAATAACAACAGCAATGTACTACATCACAGGTGGTCTCATGAGAGAATCCACAGAAATGTCTAAGGGAAATCCCTTCGGATTTTTTATATCAAACGTTTCAGTATTACATAACTCTACTATTGCTTGTCTTAAGTATAGACCATGTTGGTTGATTCGCAGCACTATTGTTAGTTTTTGCAGTCGTATGGCTAACTTATATCAGACTCACTGCTAAAATTCAGGACCGCAAAAAATAATCATGTTAGCCTCGGGAAACGAATTCATTGACTCTCGTGTCGAACAGTCTGTTATTCGGTACTAAAAAAGAATGCACTTGCAATCTCATCCTTTTAGGAAGAAAAATATCGACCCAGTGATCTTACATTAAAGCCAATTTCAAGAATCAGCAAGGTACTTTTTTTCGGCATATATTAAACAACAATTATAAATAAGTTAGTAAAATTGTATATCAGCATCAAATTGTAGAAAAAATTTTGAAAATAATTCATTAATTTAATTATATTTTTCAATCTCAATAGACATTCAATAATAGTTTGAAGAAATAATATTAGAACAACATTTATAAATAAAACAAAATACAGTGAATGTCTATGAATACCAGAGGATTCTTACACTATAAAATATCTAACTTTAATGCTTGCCTTTAAAAGAATTACTCATATTTTCTCTGGTGAACCTCAAAATTCTAAGAGGCATTCATTAATAAGCGTAATCTCGGGCTTGTAGAAACGATTCTAACAAACCTTAATAAATCAAAACAAAAGAAGAGATACAAAGAGTGCGTGTGACTTGCGTTTCTACGATTCTCTCACAACCCAAAAATAGCAGTCGCAACAGGCGTGGTCAACTAAAAATGAATGATTGGCTGCCTTCTAATTATACACTTTACGCGTTTTATGTAATGAGACAAAATGGTCTTCTTTAGGCACGTTGACGTGCAATCCGTGATTGGTTATGAAAGACATTATTGAAGGGATTATTGCGAGTTAAATGTATTGAGCTGGAAATCACTGAAGAAATCACGGAACTCTAATTTAGTCTTAAATCAAAGCACAAAAGAAAGTTGCAAAGTGCTTTGAATAAGTTACGGATTTAGAAATTTTAATTCACCATTCATCGCTTTAAATCTATTGATGTAAGAGGTAGGCGTTGACAAATAGGCTGAGCTTATTGTCTACGCATACTTGAGAGTGACAACTTAAGATTGATGACTTCAATTTACTCACTATATCAAGCGTACATGGCCTAACAGACTGTTTGGTTTAAAGCTTAAAGAAGAAAGAGGAATGTTTTTAAGTTTCTTATCGGAAGGTCTTTAATCAAAAATACGTTGTATATCCCCGATATAACTTCACAGGACTTTTTAGTGAAAACAAATCTAAATGACTAATCCCACCTGAATCTTATTGACCTCTAAGACAATTTTTTAAATTGATGAGAGGGCTATAGAATACTTTTCGTTAATGAAGAGTTGTGGTGAAGCGATTTAGATCCTTTTAATTAATGAAATTAATCTTGAGAGAACAGGAAGCTGAAAGGATTCTAAATTAATCTAACCTCATCACATCTTTTTTGTAAAGTAAAGAGGACCTAAAAAAATTGATTAAATCGTCTTATCCGTACATGACATTAGGTAAGAATGTACTTTTGTGGAATTATTTATGTGTCCCTAAGGAACCACATTTGAAGGTTCAGAGCGGTCAGTAGTGCTCAATTTGAAGGGGTAAGGTTTTCCTCATGTTTGCGGTTTGTAGGCGGGGAAGAGGCAACCAATTATAAAACACAGGTCTGTTGATTGAATTGATCAGAGCAGAGAAGTGTAACAATGAGTTACACTACTGGACGAAGCCACCAAGGGAGACTGACAGAAGGACGAAAGCGATGTCAGTGTCCCCCCCCCTTCGATCCCATTGGACAAGAGGGGTTGCTAAAGCGATTCAGTCGTCTTTGGCCTTGGTAACAGTAATCATTGGATTTTCTTAGTAGATTTGAAGGCTTCTTCAGAGAAAAAGCAGGTCAAGCCGGTTAACTTCATCAGAGACAGGCAGTACTCCACCAGATTTTTTATCTGCAAAAGGATAGCGTCATCAGAAGGCAGGGAGTTGCTCCATTTCCAGCAGTATATGGATACTCCATATTGATACTTAATTTCTTTTATTTGAGTCACCAGATTGTTCTTCATCAAAAATAGGATTGTCAAATAAAGATTCTGCAAAAGTGTAAGTCATCACTCATTTGTATCTGGTGTCTTATTCCTTGTGTTACCTCAGAAGGCCTGATATAAGTCATTGGTACGTAATAAGAAGGTTCAGAGATGAAACTTATACAAAACAGAAAAAGATAAATAAATAAAAGAAGAGGTGGCAGTAGAATTTCTGAGGACCAAGTGAAGAATATTCGATAGGGCAGGGACCAAGTCAAAAATCTATTGGGATATATGTAAATATATATTTACCTCTATTTGAAGGTTCGGAGCGGTCAGGAGTGCTCAATTTGAAGGCGTAAGGTTTTCCCCATGTTTGCGGTTTGTAGGCGGGGAAGAGGCAACCAATTATAAAACACAGCTCTGATGATTGAACTGATCAGAGCAGAGAAGTGTAACAATGAGTTACACTACTGGACTACTCCAGCGCGGGAGATTGACCGAAGGATGAAAGCGATGTCAGAGACCCCCCCATTCAACCCCATTGGACAAAAGGGGTTGCTAACGCGGGTCAGTCGACTTTGGCACTGGCAACAGTAATCATTGGATTTTGCTCGGTAGATTTGAAGGTCCCCTTCAGAGAAAAAGCAGGTCAAGCCGGTTAACTTCATCAGAGACAGGCAGTACTCCACCATTTTTTTTATCTGCAAAAGAATAGCGTCATCAGAGGCATGGAGTTGCTCCAACATTTCCAGCAGTATATGGAGACTCCATAATGATATTTAATTTGTTTTATTTGTGTCACCAGATTGTTCTTCATCAAAAATAGAATTGTAAAATAAAGAGTCTGCAAAAGGGTAAGTCTTCACTCATTTGTATCTGGTGTCTTATTCCTTGTGTTATCTCAGCAGGAATGGTATAAGTCATTGGTACGTAATAAGAAGGTTCAGAGATGAAACTTATATAAAACAGAAAAAGATAAATAAATAAAAGAAGAAGTGGCAAAAGAATTTCTGAGGACCAAGTGAAGAATATTCGATCCGGCAGGGATCCCGTCCAAATACCTTTTGGGATATATGTAAATATATTTTTACCTCTATTTGAAGGTTCGGAGCGGTCAGGAGTGCTCAGTTTGAAGGCGTAAGGTTTTCCCCATGTTTGCGGTTTGTAGGCGGGGAGGAGGCAACCAATTATAAAACACAGCTCTGATGATTGAACTGATAAGAGCAGAGAAGTGTAACAATGAGTTACACTACTGGACTACTCCAGCGCGGGAGATTGATCGAAGGATGAAAGCGATGTCAGAGACCCCCCATTCAACCCCATTGGACAAAAGGGGTTGCTAACGCGGGTCAGTCGACTTTGGCACTGGCAACAGTAATCATTGGATTTTGCTCGGTAGATTTGAAGGTCCCCTTCAGAGAAAAAGCAGGTCAAGCCGGTTAACTTCATCAGAGACAGGCAGTACTCCACCATTTTTTTTATCTGCAAAAGAATAGCGTCATCAGAGGCAGAGAATTGGTCCAACATTTTCAGCAGTATATGGAGACTCTTTATTGATACTTAATTTCTTTTATTTGTGTCACCAGATTGTTCTTCATCAAAAATAGAATTGTAAAATAAAGAGTCTGCAAAAAGGTAAGTCTTCACTCATTTGTATCTGGTGTCTTATTCCTTGTGTTACCTCAGAAGGTATAAGTCATTGGTACGTAATAAGAAGGTTCAGAGATGAAACTTATATAAAACAGAAAAAGATAAATAAATAAAAGAAGAAGTGGCAAAAGAATTTCTGAGGACCAAGTGAAGAATATTCGATCCGGCAGGGATCCCGTCCAAATACCTTTTGGGATATATGTAAATATATTTTTACCTATTTGAAGGTTCGGAGCGGTCAGAGTGCTCAATTTGAAGGTAATTTTCCCCATGTTTGCGGTTTGTAGGCGGGGAAGAGGCAACCAATTATAAAACACAGCTCTGATGATTGAACTGATAAGAGCAGAGAAGTGTAACAATGAGTTACACTACTGGACTACTCCAGCGCGGGAGATTGATCGAAGGATGAAAGCGATGTCAGAGACCCCCCATTCAACCCCATTGGACAAAAGGGGTTTTAACGCGGTCAGTCGACTTTGGCACCAACAGTCATTGGATTTTGCTCGGTAGATTTGAAGGTTCTTCAGAGAAAAAGCAGCCAAGACTAACTTTTAGAGCAGGCAGTGCTCCACTTTTTTATATCTGCAAAAAGGATAGCGTCATCAGAGGCAAAATTGCTTCAACATTTTCAGTATATGGATACTCCATATTGATACTTAATTTGTTTTATTTGGGCACCAGATTGTTCTTCATCAAAAATAGATTGTAAATAAAAATTGCAAAAGAAGTCTTCACTCATTTGTCTGGTGTCTTATTCCTTGTGTTTACCTCAAACTTATAAGTCATTGGTACGTAATAAGAAGGTTCAGAGATGAAACTTATAAAAAACAGAAAAAGATAAATAATAAAAGAAGTCAATAGAATTTCTGAGGACCAAGTGAAGAATATTCGTAGCAACCAAGTCAAAATACCTATGGGATATATGTAAATATATAACCTCTATTTGAAGGTTCGGATTAAGTGCTCATTTTTGAATAAGGTTTTCCATGTTTGCGGTTTGTAGGCGAAGAAACAATTATAAAACACAGCTCTGATGATTGAACTGATAAGCAGAGAAGTTAACAATGAGTTACACTATCAACAATATACCGAAATGAAAAATGTCAGATTTCATATTGGACAAATTGTTAACGCTCAGTCGTCTTTCTAAACAGTAGTCATTATTTTGCTCGGTAGATTTGAAGGCCATTCAGAGAAGCACAGTTTTATCCCATTATTTATCTGCAAAATATTTATCATCAACAGGATTTGCTCCAACATTTAACAGTATATGGATATATTGATACTTAATTTGTTTTATTTAACCATTTGTTCTTCACAAAAAATAGAATGTAAAAAAAAGACTGAAAGAATAAGTCTTCGTTCATTTGTATCGGGTGTCTTATTCCTTGTGTTATCTCAGCAGGAATGGTATAATTCATTGGTACGTAATAAGAAGGTTCAGAGATGAAACTTATATAAAACAGAAAAAGATAAATAAATAAAAGAAGAAGTGGCAAAAGAATTTCTGAGGACCAAGTGAAGAATATTCGATCCGGCAGGGATCCCGTCCAAATACCTTTTGGGATATATGTAAATATATTTTTACCTATCTACAGTTTATTTTATTATCTTGATATTATTTTATCTTTCCATGTATTTATGTCGCAATTCGATGGCCGTTTTGAACGCTAATTGTAAAATAGTTACCCATGAGGATTGCTAGTAAGAAATACACTGTATATTATTTGTAACTATAAAGCTACTTAGACCGAGATTTATCAATTAATCTCAGCGTAATTATGTTCCCCAGTGTTTCTTAACCCATCAATACCAGTCATTTTCTGCTGAATTATAATGAGTATATCAAATCCAAAATAGATAGCATGCACTGTATAGAATAGAGCAAATGTGAAATTTAAACAATTTTGAATATTACAGGCATAATTTTCAGTGATATATTGTCATTTTCAATATCATCAGATAGCATTTAATAAAAGAAAATGAAAAAAATTCATAAAAGATTTACTTGTTATCACATGGAAACATGAATAATAAACTGAAGATTAATAACAGATAAAGGTATTTGTCACGATTTCAGCAGATGTACTAACCGAAAAAGTAAATTTATGTGTAAGACTTGAAAAATCACCAAATGTCAATCAAAAGGAAGAAATTACATATAATAGTATATATTCTAACATTTGATAAACATAGGATTTCTGGATAGAATTTCCCTCTAAAATTTTTAAAAAAGAAATATCCTACAAAGAAAACACAAAAATTCTATAAATTATTTTTGTTGTTCCTAAAAATACATCATATGAATTTGTGATTTAAAATGTAATACATAGTCTCCTAAATATCGAACAATCTGCTATATAAGCTGATTTTTTTTATTTCTATATTCAAATTATTTTTCTAACATTTTCCTTTAAAATTTAACTACTTCTTAGAGCCTGGTTCTTAGCCCACTTCTTAAGTCTGAATAAAAGCTTTCAAATTCTTTTTCAAACATGTTCCCTAAAATTTAACAATTTCCTATAGCTTATTTCACAAGAAAGTTTAAACCCAAACAGATGTAAGTTTTCATAAAAATACTGAAAATTGAACATGCATACTCTGGTTCAGTACTTACTATATATAATTCCTGAAACTCATTAAGAAGCTAGTAAATTTAACTCCAACTCTTTACAAAATATACAACATTTTGTAAATATAACATTTGTAATATTAGTAATGTAGAACATTCATTTTGTACATTAAAGCTCCTATTATCATTTAACTTACAAATACAAACTACAATTTTATAGATGCCTGGATAAAAACTGTCAAACTTTTTCTCTAGAATTTAACAATTTCTATTCCACAAGACAGTTTAAATTCAAACAGATGTAACATTTCATGAAAATACTGAAAATAAAACATGGATAATCTGGTTCTACACACCAATAATATATAGTTCCTGAAAATCAGACGCCAGTAAATTTAACTCCAACTCTTTACAAAATATACAACATTTTGTAAATATAACATTTGTAATATTAGTAATGTAGAACATTCATTTTGTACATTATCACTTAAATTACAAACTACAATTTTATCGATATCTGGATAATAACTCTCAAATTTTTTCCCTAAAATTTAACAATTTCCTACAGCCTATGTCACATGAAAGTTTAAACCCAAACAGTTGTAAGCTTTCATGAAAATACTGAAAATCGAATATGGATAATCTGGTTCTACACACCAATAATATATAGTTCCTGAAAATCAGACGCCAGTAAATTTAACTCCAACTCTTTACAAAACATATAACATTTTGTAAATATAACATTTGCAATATTAGTAATGTAGAACATCCGTTTTATACATTAAAACTTCCATTATTGTTTAACTTACAAATGCAAACTACAATTTTATCGATGTCTGGATAAAAAACTGTCAATTTGTTCCTCTAAAATTTAACAATTTCCTATAGCCTACTTCACAAGAAAGTTTAAAGCCAAACAGATGTTTCATGAAAATACTGAAAATCGAACATGCATAATCTGATTCTACACACCAATTTTATAGTTCCTGAAAATCATTCAGGAGCCAGTAAATTTAACTCCAACTCTTTACAAAACATATAACATTTTGTAAATATAACATATGTAATATTAGTAATGTAGAACATTTATTTTATACAATAAAACTATTATCATTTAACTTACAGATACAAACTGCAATTTTATCGATGTCTGGATAAAAACTGTCAAATGTTTTCTCTAAAATTTAACAATTTCCAATAGCCTATTCCACAAGAAAGTTTAAAGCCAAACAGTTGTAAACTTTCATGAAAATGCTGAAAATCGAACATGCACAATCTAATTCTACACACCAATAATATATAGTTCCTGAAAGTCATTCAGAAGATAATAAATTTAACTCCAACTCTTAACTAAATATATAACATTTTTTAAATATAATATTTGTAATATTAGCAATGTAAAACATTCATTTTGTACATTAAAACTCTTCTATTATCATTTAACTTACATATGCAAACTACAATTTTATCGATGTCTGGATAAAAACTGTCAAATGTTTTCTCTAAAATTTAACAATTTCTAATAGCCTACTCCCCAAGAGAGTTTAAAGTCAAACAGATGTAAACTTTCATGAAAATGCTGAAAATCAAACATGCACAATCTAATTCTACACACCAATAATATATAGTTCCTGAAAATCATTCAGAAGCAAGTAAATTAAAAGATAGCTCTTTACAAAATATATAACATTTGTAATATTTGTAATATAGAACATAAATTTTAATTATTAAAACTCCTTATCATTTAACTTACAAAAACAAACTACAATTGTATCGATGTCTGGATAAAAACTGTCAAATTATAACCAATTTCCTATTGCCTATTCTACAAGACAGTTTAAAGCCAAACACATGTAAACTTTCATGAAAATACTGAGAATCGAACATGCTTAATCTGGTTCTAAACACCAATACTATATACATTTCCTAAAAACCATTCAGAAGCTAGTAAATTAAACTCCAACTCTTTACAAAAATATATAACATTTTGTAAATATAACATTTGTAATATTAG
The DNA here is from genome assembly GCA_032207245.1 of Pardosa pseudoannulata. NCBI lineage: Eukaryota > Metazoa > Arthropoda > Arachnida > Araneae > Lycosidae > Pardosa > Pardosa pseudoannulata. Next base: position 57,213,176 of record CM063506.1, on the reverse strand, counting down.
TAACGTAGGACATTTATTTTATAATTTAAAAATCCTGTTATCATTTAACTTACAAATACAAACTACAATTGTATCGATGTCTGGATAAAAACTGTCAAATTATTAACAATTTCCTATTGCCTATTCTACAAGACAGTTTAAAACCAAACACATGTAAACTTTCATGAAAATACTGAGAATCGAACATGCTTAATCTGGTTCTAAACACCAATACTATATACATTTCCTAAAAACTATTCAGAAGCTAGTAAATTAAACTCTAATTCTTTACAAAATATATAACATTTGTAATATTTGTAATATAGAACATAAATTTTAATTATTAAAACTCCTTATCATTTAACTTACAAAAACAAACTAGTCAAAAAGTCTGGATAATAATTTATATACTTGCTAGTCAGCTGCTATATAAAAATATGACTTTTCATTTCTTTACTCAAAAAATTTACTTGGAGTTTTTTTCTTTTTCAAATTTTTTATACTTCTTTCATTTGGTAACCCATTCAACTATAAAATTTTACTTCACTTTCATTCCTTTTTAATCGCATTTTTTAAGGAGAAAATTCTTTTTTTTCTCTTTTCAGCTCTCGTTCGAATCACAGCAAAATAACTTTGAAGTTCAACTCTTTAAATCTTAAGCTTTTCATTTGTTTAATTAAAGTAATTAACTTTCCTTTAATGCTTGCAATATGGGTTTTACTATAAATAATGGATATTAAAATTAACGTATTCAAGATTATCTAACAGTATTAATATATCTACAATTCATGTTTAGTTACAGCGTATCCATATTAAATAATATTCCTAGGAAATTCAAAGGTATTTCTTCATCATCAGGTGGTAATATTTTGCCATTGATTCACGAGATGTTCTTCATTAGCCTCTCAAACACCGAAATATGCATCATGCAGTCTGATCGTGGTTAGTAGACCCTCAAAGGGCAGAAGGTCAAGGTTATTCCATTATTATTTTAGTTCATAGACTAAATAAAGGGAAATTTGAATCGATCTTCCCCTGTAGCATAATTGTCTTTTAATATTATTTATTTGACTTTGTTCTTTATACTGTATATATATATATATATATATATATATATATATATATATATATATATATATATATATATATATATATATATATATATATATATATATATATTTATATATATATATATATATAATTAATATCATTACACACATGTATATATATATATTATATATATATATATATATGTGTATATATATATAATATATATATAATAATATATATATATATATTTATATATATATATATATATATATATATATTATATATATATATATATAATATATATTATATATATATATATATATATATATTTATATATATTTATATATATATATATATATATATATATATATATTTATATATTTAAATATATATATACATATATATATATATATACATGCAAATACATATATATACATATACTTATATATTTATATTTACATGTATATATATATATATATATATATATATACATGTGTGTAATGATATTTTTAAATTAAGTAAGTAATTAATCAATTATAAGTCTATGTCGTAATAATTTTCTAGTGAGTCTATCCTTTTTAGGCCAAATTTCGAGACTACCTATTGTTCTTTCTATCAAGTTGACGAGTCTGAAAACACCAAAATTAAAGCCTGCTTCAATCTGTACTTCTTATATAACTCTTTACATAATTAGTTTTGCTTCCTGGTCATCATTACGTGTCCAAGCATTTAAACACTGATTGGCTGACACACACATCGAGAAAATTCTATATACTGGATTTTCACCCCCAGAAGCTTTAGAGAGATGTTGCTATAATAAACTGCATTTATCTTTTCCAAATGTTTTAATTTTTACTTTTGTTTCTGTTACATTTTTACTTATAACTGGCCCAAATCAATGCAGATTCTCTTACTTTATGTTGGTCTAAATTGCCATTTACACATGTGTACATATGTGAGTTAGCTTAGTTAGTACCTTTTAGTATCTTAGTAGGAGTGTAAATGATTTGTAAGCCTTACTCAATGATTAATTTATTATTATGTCACTCACAGTATATCACGACTCCAGATGTTTTATAGTCAAACTTAACGTGAGACAACAACTTCCCTATTTCCTAGACAGACTAGACTATTTTACGCATGCGCAGATCTGAGATGTTGTTGTTGTTGTAGTTGATGTCTTGTGCCATTTGGTCAAGATAAGCGCGATTGAGCCTATGCTACTCGTATTAAGACAAAGGAGTGCGACTTTTGTTTTAACGAGCACTTCAAGGGTTAAAGTACGGCTTCTTGCTCACATAGTTCTCATAATTTTAAAGCAGGGACGAAGTAGAAAACCAATAGGCTTGGCCTGCCACCCCCAGAGGTATAAATTGAGAGCTTGGAGGACATTGTGACCACGAACATAGCGTACCTACCCCAGTCACCTTTAACGAACACGGCGGATCTTAGGCCGGCTTGGGCTCCGAACCAGCATCTCTAAAGTTAAGAGAGCTTTGCTTTTGCAGACTGAGCTACCACAGTGTTTCTTATATATGGGTGGACTATAAAGGTTTCATAAGAATTAGCATAATGTAAAAATGCTTTTTCTCGTCTCGCTTTAGAATAATTTTTTACCATACGTTTAATTCAAAATATTTAATTTTGCTATTTCAATTAATATCTTCAAAATTTTTGTTCTAATTTTTATCCAAAATAATTTATTTACTTTTCATTTGCAATTAATCTGAAAATGATAATTATAACAAACAGTTTTCGACTCGAAAATCACTATGTCCCCTTACGGTATCTCAGTTTATGTAGCCAATTTTTGATCAAAAATCAAGAAATTATTTCTTTAGTTCATTTGAATGATTATGCTTTTAGCTATCCAGAACGGGTTATACTTTGCCTTGAAATTTATTAAAATAATAGTATGATTAAATATTTTTTATTACCTGATAAACTAGGAGAGGGTTTTAAAAAAACTGTAACAGCCGTATTTACCAAATAATGGGTAACACGCAAATCACGAAATCCTAGGACTACCTCCAATCGACGGTTAACCCGAGATCACACATCAGTAATATTCTCGAATAGAGGATTTTATATTCCTTGAATTAAGTCTTAGTTGTTTGTAAGAGCACCTGTAATTGATTTACAGAGTCATATGACTATATACAAGCATCTGTTTGCATTTAGGTTCAAGCGTAGTAGTGTTTTTTGTATTTTACTTTGACAATCATGATGGAAAGAAATAAATTCGAGTGAAACTAACCAATTCGGTGGATCAGATTCAGCGGGTTACAAGATGAAGTAATTCTCAGATTATGGGGTGGTGAATACCATTTTTATGTGTAAATTCGAGTGAAACTAACCAATTCGGTGGATCAGAGTCAGCGGGTTACAAGATGGAGTAATTCTCCGATTGGGTAGTGATGAATACCATTTTTGCGTGTAACATTTAGGTAACAACACTTCAACCTATTTTACACCGTGCTGGTAAATATAGTCGTAAATGTTCTTCTTTGGAGAAAGATTTCATTTTTATTTACTAATTAATTTATTTATTTTGATTAACCAGTGAAAGCACAGATGACAACTTTCGATGAGTATATCTTAATGAAATGTTTAATATAAACTGTATATAATGCTGTAAAATCATGGGTTTAAATGTTTGAGAATTTACAATGATAAAATTGTTTTTTACCTATCTATATACCAAAAATATTTTTTACATCAACAAAAGGATTATTAAAATGAGTATATCTCCGAATTTTATTAATCTATTTTATAATTTATATCATACACTTTTGCAATGGGCAACTTAGCCCATTACAACTTAGTTGTCAAAATAATTTATATTAACAAGAAAAATATTGTAATATTAAATTATTTTTGTGAGATTAAGAATTGTGATTATCAGATATTGCACTTTCACTCTTTAAAATTTTAAAAGGGTAAAAATGAATTATAATAAAAAGACATTATTTATCAACACATTGTTGATTTTGTTTTCTATAAATGTATAAAATGTGTCTTTATAAATTTGCTCATTAAACACATTACTATTGAATTATACACATTTTTTTTTTTCAAAAATGAATGTTGAACGTAATTAGATATCTTAATAGAATAAAAGTATTTAGCAAAATCCAAATTCTATATAGTTTACTTTTTATACATTTCATACTTTAGCTTGTAAATCATAATTTTTACACTTTCATTCTTTAAAATTTTAAATGAGTAAAAAAAAATGATAATAAAAAGACATTATTTATTTTGTTTTCTTAAATGTATAAAATGTGTCTTTATAAATTTGCGCACTAAACACATTATTATTCAATTATACACAGCTTATTTTTTATATCAAAAATGAATGTTGAACGTAATTAGATATGTCAATAGAATAAAAGTATTTAGCAAAATCCAAATTCTATATAGTTTACTTTTTATACATTTTATACTTAATGTGCAAATCATAATTTTAACAATCATAGTTTTTACACTTTCATTCTTTAAAATTTTAAAAGAGTAAAACTAAATTATAATAAAAAGACATTATTTATCAACACATTATTTATTTTGTTTTCTATAAACGTATAAAATGTGTCTTTATAAATTTCCTCACTAAGCACATTACTATTGAATTATACATAGCTTTTTTTATTTCAAAAATGAATGTTGAACGTAATTAGGTATCTTAAATAAAAGTATTTAGCAAAAAAGAAATTTTTTATAGTTTACTTTTTATACATTTTATACTTTAGCGTGCAAATCATAGTTTTTACACTTTCATTATTTAAAAGTTTAAAAGAGTAAAACTAAATTATAATAAAAAGACATTATTTATCAACACATATTTTGTTTTCTATAAATGTATAAAATGTGTCTTTATAAATATGCTCATTAAACACATTACTATGGAATTATACACAGCTTTTTTTTATCAAAAATGAGTGTTGAACGTAATTAGATGTCTTAATAGAATAAAAGTATTTAGCAAAAAAAAATTCTTTATAGTTTACTTTCTATACGTTTTATACTTTAGCGTGCAAATCATAATTTTTACACTTTCATTATTTAAAAGTTTAAAAGAGTAAAACTAAATTATAATAAAAAGACATTATTTATCAACACATTATTTTGTTTTCTATAAATGTGTAAAATGTGTCTTTATAAATTTGTGCCCTAAATACATTAATATTCAATTGTTCACAGATTTTTTTTTATAAAAAATGAATGTTGAACGTAATTACATATCTTAATAGAATAAAAGTATTTAGCAAAAACAAATTCTTTATAGTTTACTTTTATACCTTTTATACTTTAGTGTGCAAATGATAATTTTTACAGTTTTGAATTTTGTAGGTGAATTTGAAAATTCCCAACACTTTAATCATTTAACTAATTAGTTTATATCCTGTAAGTGATATATGGGTTTTTAATACTACGTGAAAGTGAGTGATAACAGATGTCAACTAAGTAAAAAGATCAAATGACAGAAATAACGAATGAATCAGAATTTATGTTTTCCTGGTTTTAAGCTCCTAATCGAACCACAATTTCATTAAGCTCATTTCCAATTCTTAACGGTCATGCCTTTCTGTTAATCATTTAACTATCATAAAGAAAAAAGTTCTTTCTCTGTTCAGAATTGAATTTCTTTAAATAAAAGTTCTTCTTTGAATAAAGGTTAAAAAATATTTAGGTTTCCCATTTCAATAAATATATTTTAAAGACATTATTTTAAATTTTATTCGTAATTTTTTATTTAAAACTTGCAGCAATTAATTGCTACTCTATAATTAATTTGAAAAAGATCAGTGACGATAAAGATTTATCGACTTCAAGCGTCAAAAAAATTTTATTAGTTTATCCCTTTCAGACCTGATTTTCGCTAATCGACCTGAAAAAAAAGGCCTGCAACTAGGTTATTGTAAATAGATCTAAGGAAAAATAAATAAATAAATCCTGATTACAAGCTTTTCGAGAAAAACAGCTTTTTCTTTTTGTGTACATGTGTACACATCCGTCCAACGTAATGAAAATATGTGTGAAATTTTTATATTATATGTGTACAATTGTGTACACCAGGTCTGAAAGGGTTATTAAAAAGATTGTGCTTTTAGCTTTCCAAAATGGCTTATGTATAGTTTTCAAATCACTTAAAATAATAGTTATCACTGTTTTTATAAGCTAAAATCCCAAAGTAGGATATTTATAGGTTTAGATTAAAATTTTAAAAGTTATATTAGATCTTCATAAAATATTTAATATAGATTATATGTGATACTACAAAAGTTATGAATCAATTGGTTTCAATATTTAAGAGGGTTTTTTTTACAATATTATAAGTGCTTTTAAAGATTTTTATACCAAAAGTAGTAAAATATCAACGGAAAGGTTAATAGAATGATTGTGTCTGCATTTTATTATTTTATATCATAAATTATAGTTCTTTACATCATTAGAAGTTAAAAATATTTTTATCTACAAAAATTATAAAAAGTTTTTAAAAATATTTGTGAAATCAAGAGTTATAAGTGCCAAATAAAACAGTTTTCTTCATTCAAAATTTTTAAAAAATGAATTTTAAAATATTTCCGAAAAAAATATTTGCAAAATCAAGAGTTATAAGTAATAAATAATGCGGTTTTATTCATTCAAAAATTTAAAAAAATATATTAAAAAATATGTCCGAAATCAAGAGTTATAAGTACCAAATAATGCAGTTTTATTCATTCAAAATTTAAAAAAAAAATTAAAAAATATTTGTGAAATTAAAGTTATGAAGTACCAATTAAAATGGTTTTATTCATTCAACAATTTTTGAAAATAAATTTTAAAAATAAATTATATTAAAATACTTTAATTAACAACACATTATCTCTTTGCACAGTATTTATCTTGTTTTATGTAATTGTATAAAACAAGATGTGAATTCTTTTTTAAGTTTATATATATTTGTACTCTAAAAAGCATTAACATGCATCTGTATATAGCTTTAAAAAATAGATGTAGTACGTAGTGGGATGCTTAATAGAATAAAAAGTAGTTAGCTTAAGAAAGTTACTTTGTTTTACATACTTATAATGCCTTCTGAACTTTAGAGAGCGGTTTAAAATTTTGTGGGATAATTTGAAAACCTTCACCACTCACTTTATCCACTTAACTGATTAGCTATTGCTCTGTATGTGCTAGGGAAAGTTGTATGATTCGTTATTGTCTTGTATCTATTTAGTTTATAATACTACGGAACAAGCAGTGATAACAGTCGTCAGCAAAGTTAAAGGGACAAATAAATGTAATGAATCAGAATTTATATTTTCCAGATTTTAAATTTCTACTCAAACTGCATTTGAATTAAGATCATTTCCAACTCTTCTCGGTTTCTATGCAAATGGCTTTCTTTAAATTTTAAAACTATCATTTACTAAAAAAATTCTTTCTCTAACCAAAATAGAATATCTTTAAATAATTTTTTTTAATTTAAAAAATCTTTAGGTTTCCCATTTCAATAAATATATTTTAAAGACATTATTTTAAATTTTATTCGTAATTTTTTATTTAAAACTTGCAGGAACTTTTACTCTATAATTAATCTATAAACAGTCAGTGATGAGGAAGATGTCTCGACATGAAAAATCAAAAAAATTTTATTAGTTTATTCGAAAGATTGTGCTTTTAGCTTTCCGAAATGGCTTATGTATAGTTTTCAAATCACTTAAAAATAATAGTTATGACTGGTTTTTTAGCAGCTAAAAGCTAAAAGTAGGATATTTATAGGTTTGGATTAAAATTTTAAAAATTATATTATATCTGCATAAAATATTTAATATGGATTATATCGGATACTACAAAAATTATGAATTCATCGGTTTCAATATTTACGAATTTTTTTTAAATATTTTAACTACTGTTAAAGATTTTCAAACAAAAAATATTGAAATATCAACGGAAAGATTAATAGAATAATTATGTCTGAATTTTATTAATTTATATCATTAATTGTAGTTCTTTACATCATTAGTAGTTCAAAATATTTTTTATCTAGAAAAAATTCTAAAAAGTTTTTAAAAATATATTTGCGAAATCAAGAGTTATAAGTAATAAATAATGCGGTTTTATTCATTCAAAAATTTAAAAAAATATATTAAAAAATATGTCCGAAATCAAGAGTTATAAGTACCAAATAATGCGGTTTTATTCATTCAAAAATTTAAAAAAATAAATTATATTAAAATACTTTATCTATCAACATATTATCTCTTTGCACAGTATTTATCTTGTTTTATGTAATTGTATAAAACAAGATGTGAATTCTTTTTTAAGTTTATATATATTTGTACTCTAAAAAGCATTAGCATGCATCTGTATATAGCTTTAAAAAATAGATGTAGTACGTAGTGGGATGCTTAATAGAATAAAAAGTAAAATAGAAAAAAAAGTAGTTAGCATAAGAAAGTTACTTTGTTTTGTATACTTATTATGCCTTCTGAACTTTAGAGAGCAAATCGCCATTTTTGCGGTTTGCTATTTTGTGGGATAATTTGAAAACCTTCACCACTCACTTTATCCACTTAACTGATTAGCTATTGCCCTGTATGTGCTAGGGAAAGTTGTATGATTCGTTATTGTCTTGTATCTATTTAGTTTATAATACTATGGAACAAGCAGTGATAACAGTCGTCAGCAAAGTTAAAGGGACAAATAAATGTAATGAATCAGAATTTATATTTTCCAGATTTTAAATTTCTACTCAAACTGCATTTGAATTAAGATCATTTCCAACTCTTCTCGGTTTCTATGCAAATGGCTTTCTTTAAATTTTAAAACTATCATTTACTAAAAAAATTCTTTCTCTAACCAAAATAGAATATCTTTAAATAATTTTTTTTAATTTAAAAAATCTTTAGGTTTCTCATTTCAATAAATATATTTTTAAGACTTTATTTTAAATTTTATTAGTAAATTTTGTCTAAAATCAGAAGCAATTTTTACTCTATAATCAATCTAAATAAACACAGTGATAATGAAATTTTACGACTCTAAACGTACTATGTTCTCTTAATGTAACTGACTACTTTTATTCAGCTAACTTTCAATAAAAATCACAATATATATATATATATATATATATATATATATATATATATATATATATATATATATATATATAAAGTACGTGCAAGGTGAATTTGCATGCTTTGTTACTGTTTTGTCTCTATTAAGTTTATAATGCTACAGAAGAGGCCGTGATAATAGTCGTAAAAATGTAAAAAAGTTCCTGTTACAAAATAAAATTTCTTTAATTAAATTCATCTATATTTCTTTTAATAAAATTCCTTCAGTTTAACAATATTTATGGCGTATAATATTTTTGTCATGTCAAAATAATTTTACTTTAAAATTTATTCAAAATATTTATCTTCAACCAGCAGGACTTTTTGGTTTATAACTAATGTAAAAAAGACAGTTATAAGGAAGATTGTTTGACTCAAAATTATTATGTCCCTTAAAGGAATAATAAGAAGTTAGCAAAGAAAGCATACTTGACTGTTTACTTTTTATACTTTTAGAACTTTAGCCTGCATATTGTAATCTTTACGTATCTGAATTTTGTAGAAAATTTTGAAATCTACTATCACTTAATTGACTAACCATTACCCTGTAAGGGCGAGGACAGTTTGCATGCTTCATTACTGCTTTGTCTCTATTTAATTTATTATACTACAAAAGAGAAACAAAGATAACAGTCTTCAGCAAAGTAAAAAAAATAAATGACTGTAATAATGAATAGAGATCTATGTTTTCCTGCTTATAAATTTCCTATACAAATCATATTTTTATTACACTCATTTCCAATTCTTAACGGTTATTGTTTACATTACTTTCTTTAAATTGTATAATTATTATAAAATAAAAAAAAATTTTCTCATTACAGAATGAAATTTCTTCAATTAAATTTATTTAAATTTCTTTAGATAAAAGTCTTTTAATTTAAAAATATTTACTTTCGCCATTTCAATTAAAATATTTTTACTTTAAAATTTTCTCAAATGTTATCTGAAACCGGCAGGACTGTTTGGTTTATTACTAATCTAAAAGAGACAGTTATAAGGAAAGTTGTTTGACTCAAAAGTACTATGTCAATTAACAGAGTAAAAAATATTTAGTGAAAGAAATATGCTTTAGTAATGACTTTAGAACTTAAGCGTGCAAACCGTCATTTTTACGATTCTGAATTTTGTAGAACAACTTGAAAACTCCCACCACTTTAACCACTTAACTGATTAGCCATTAATTTGTACGTGCCAGATGAGTTTGCATGCCTCGTTATTGCTTTGTCTCTAGTTTATAATACGGAAGACAGTGATGATAGTCGTCAGTAAAGTAAAAAGAACAAATGACTGTAATAACGAATCAGAGTTTGTATTTTCCTCGGCTTGAGAATTTTTTGTTCGAACTACATATTTATTAAGTTCATTTCCAATTCTTAACAGTTACTGTATATTTGCCTTTAAATTATCTCACATAATAGCAGCTATTTTATGAACTTAAAAACTGTGATAGTTTAAAATTTATTCTGTTATAGAAAATTTTTTCTGTGTATTTTATTGTAGACTTTGGTTCTTTTTAAACCACAGATTTTTGTATGTAGCCTTAAAAAAATATCTTTCTATTACAATTTTTTTTTTAGAAAAAATATAAAATATAATCTAAATTCATAAAAGGGGTCCACAAAATGATTTTTTTTAGAAATTAAATTGTAGGATTAAGTAAGGAGAGTGCATCATATGAGATGCAAAATTTCAACTTTGGCGTGACGTAACAAATGACCTATTAATGCTAGATAATTATTCTTAAGTATCATTTACCTCAGACTATCTTACTTTTTAACATTACAGTTATTTTCCTCATATACTAAAAATTATCATCAGTTTGATGAAACTTTTTGCATTTCTTTCAACAAAACAGGATAAGGGGACAATTTTTAGAAAAAAAACAAAATTCAATTTAAATACATAAAAGTGGTCACCAAAATGAATTTTTTTTAGAAATTCAGTTGTAGAATTACGTAAGGAGAGTGCATCGTATGAGATGCAAAATTTCAACTTTAACGAGACGTAACAAATGACCTATTAATGCTAGATAATTATTCTTAGTCTTGCTTACCTCAAACTATCCAACTTTTAACATTACAGTTGTTTTCCTGTGTATTAAAAATTATCATCAGTTTGATGAAACGTTTTGCATTTCCTTCAAAAAAACAGGATAAGTGCATGACTTTCTTCTAATTGTCTTTACTTCGAATTGAATATTAAACAAAGCAAATGCAGAAAAAATCAATTGCAAGCAATTATTTTACTCCTTTAAACTTCAAAATCTATAAATCAAATTCAAATTTAGGGTGGATTAGTGAAGGTAAACACCCAGTTTTTTTACCTCAATCCTGATATGGTATAACACAAAAATGTGGTCAAAATGTGGCACTTAAAGTTAACTTTACTACAACTACCCTAGTTCTTGTTTCCCTATTGTAAAAAAAATGTTCCGTTGGCCTAGTGTTTGAGAAAGAAGAAATTTTAACTTGTTAAAAAACATATGTACAAATATGTCTTGATTAAATAATTTTATATAATTAAATACCTAAGGAATACAACTGGAATACAACTTATTATTTGTAGATATGGATGACTGACTCCTCTGGTTTTGGCGTTGGTTTTGCAAATATGGCGACGCTTTTCCCTTTTCTCGTGTCACTCCAAAAAATGTCTATCCCACAAGCAGCAGATACCAGCAACGTTCACCCTCTTCTCTCCTCTCGTAAAAACCTTGTCCTCCAAATAAATCAGTCTGAACCCGGAGAAAAAACAGAAGTCCCTTTTCAGAGCAGAGGGGTCAGAATCCCGCCAAACCAACGGACCCTTCTATTGGTTGAGAGAATTCTGAAGTTTATTCTAGTTCAAACCGGTCTTGTACTGTATGTTTTTGAAGAAGGCTTACCATAAGGAGTAAAAAATGCTGAACCAAATGTAATTTATTGTTACACCTATTACGTATGAAACTAATAATTTTCTTAATATATTTTTCTAACCAAATAGTAAAAGGTGCTACTCATGTTAAGACACGTAGAAAATAATAAGCTAAACTATATATGACGATACATTAAGTTATATTCCTATTTAAAACTAGATTTACGGAACAAGCCAATTTGACTCATTAAAAATGTGATCACTATATATATATAAAACTTTAATATCACTTTTCAAAAACATACCTTGGTTTTTAGTTAAGTAATAATATATATGTAAACTTTCATTCCTCTTCCCCGCAGACCCCCTTCCTTTCACATTATCAAATGTGGTATACCAATTTTCTCGGTTGTGAGCCAATTTGATTCATAGATTGGTTTAACAGTTCTGTATAAAAAAACGACTCAAGTAAATATTTTACGAAAAGATTTTATTTTCCAATTGGCTGAAGAGCTAAGAAGTAAATATAGAGAAGAAGTCGAGAACACTTCCATTCCAATGACAGAAATTCATGCTACTGATGCACGGAAGAATTGTCAAGTTCAACAATCATGCAAAACAGATGTAGAAACCATTGTGCTAAATGTAATAGAAATGTTTGCAAAAAAAGTGTTTCAAAAACAGATTTTATATGTAAAAAATGTTTTCCATAATTTTTTTATAATAAACATTTCAATTAAATTAATTTGGAACTATTTTCTTTGCAAAAAACTTCAATTTTCTTGTATGAGTCAAATTGGTTCACTTCAGTAAAAATAGGTATATGATCAATATCCGTAAATCTAGTGTTAAATAAAATATATAAAGTTATTCATTGTATCAGCCTACTGAGAATTTACAAATCATAAATATACCCATAAAGTATCTTACATGCTAAGGTGTGAAGCTACTTTATGATGCATTGCTATAAATATGTAGGTCTAAACAAAACAATCCCACTACAAAGAATGTCCAAACAAAAGACAGATTTGTATCATAAAATGCATGGTAAGATAAAGTTAAAACTATCAGTCCTGAATTATTACACTAAAATGCTTTACTTTTTCTTCTCTTCCTCAATCTAGAGAAACGGTTCTCGTGGTTTTTAACCTGTGCATTTGACATTTATGTTTTGATATTCTTTAGAAAGGCGCAAAAAATCTATCCGAAATATCGCAGACCCGAAGATAAATGTATATTCGCTTTCCCCAAAAGTTTCTGTAATTTCTGACAGAAATATATTTCCCCCCACTTGTTTTTTTCCCTTGAGGTAGCAAGGAAAAATCTCGAATCATTTATATTATTGTCATTATTTTATGACATTTAAAGTGATAAGGTTTTATAAAGACTCTTTTGGAGATATCAGACGGACACGTGACGAAGAAAAAGGTTCGGTGCACTGCGAAAAGTTTTAGAAAACATTTCAAGAAAAAATAGCTGCAGTTTCGGATAAAATTAATAAAGTTGATATATTCTGTGCTAAAATGGAATTTCGTGCTAATTTGCAAGATGAGTAAGTATTGGCTATGTAGGTCATGATTAATAAGTACGTTGATTTTAAATGGATATAATATCTTTCAAGCTGAAATATCTTCTTTATAATAGATTATTTTTCATTCAATATAAAAGAAAATTTTCTCCTCTATTGAGAATAATTTTTTCTACTTCACTTATAAGTGTCTAAATTTTTTAAATTATTTAGTTTTGTTATACGAAGTAATACTTTACAAGAAATATTATATATTTGAGGGTTGGATCTTTAATAGTGGCAACTATTTATTAACATGGAATACAAAAGGATTCATATCCCCCTATTTTACAGTCCTTCAATATAGTCGCCAGCATTGTGCATAACCCGTCTCCAACGATGTGGAAGTCGCAGAACACCTGTAACATTGGAACAGCGCCTGTTCTGTTGATAGTTCGAATTGACCGGCCTATTGCGGCAAGAATCTCTAGAACAGTTCTGAAATGAATGCCACAAAGTAGTTTCTTCATCATAGGAAGTAACACAAAGTAACGGGGACTTAGATCTGGGGAGTATGGTGGATGGTAAAGCACTTCCCAACTCCGTTGATCAAATAAATCAGTTACAGCTTGCGCTGTATGTAGCCCAGCATTGTCATTCAGAAGGATAGAGGCGTTCTGCAAAAAGTGAAGAATTTTTCTCATGCTCAACAGTTCCTTCAGAATGTGCAGTAAAGTCGTATACGCAAATCCTGTCTTTCGGGCCAGCTCACAAATCTTTTAGCATCGATCACTGTCCATTAGTGAGGCCACAACACGCACTTCTGCATCGTTGACACTAGGATGACCTAGTCGATGCATGTTTGTCACATTTTGGCATCCTTCATTGAAGGCTTTTAGCCATCATACTACAGTTCTGTTATTTAATGCAAATTATCCTCAAGCCTCTTGAAGCCATAGATAAATTGTGGTGATGTACGACCTCTGGCACATTGAATTTTTATCCATTTTTCGTTGTTCTTGTTTTGAAAATGTTCTGACAACACTTACTTTAGACCGCAACCTAATACAAGAATGAGTACTTTGCGTCACTCCACATTCGTATGACAAAGAAGGATGAGTCTTTTTACTGAAAGGTAAGGTAGGTATGTAGCTCACGTGTGGTATACGCGACATTGTTTGGTTTTGTTGCTCAGCGGTTTTGCAGAAGTGTTGCCACATAAAGTTCCAACCCTCATATATAAACAAATTTTTTTTTTGCTATGAGTACTTTAACTGATTTAATAAAAAAAATATTTTTTGTTTTAAAGCCTGATAAAGGCTATTTTTTTAATTTTAAGATTTTTACAGTTTTTAACTTTTATTAAATTTAAAACTATCAGATACATATAATTACACATAATTACTTAGTTTCCAGAATAAGACAGCCGTTTTACATTAATTATATAAAATGAATGATATAAAAACTTCCTGCTATACATATTTCAAAAGTTACCTTGTGGGTAATTGAATTTAATTTTTTTCCAATTGGTGCATATATTTTTGTTATTATAAAAAATGTACTAATGTTTATACATGTAAAATGTTTTAACAGCTTGTAAAAGATTCATTCTAAAAAGAACAGAACATTTTATTTTAGAATGGATAGGATAGATTATATATGTCGTAATGAATAATTTTTGTCGAAAAAGGTATTATGTTCCCTTAAATCAAAGGACTTTGTTTTACCTGCTCAAGAAGCAGAATTATTAACAAACGTTTACCTGGAGCAACTTACACTTCACAGTACAACCAGGTGGTAATCAAAGGCTCATGGTAAAAAGAAATCCAAGAGAAATCCACAAGGGTTTATTTTATTTTGTATCATTATAGTCAAACTTTTGTGACCCGAGAACTAGTTAGATTGCAACATTCTTTAACCGTAAACAAATATGAACAGCCATACCAACAGTGGGATAAGAATCCCACAAACTTCATAACCAAAACGTAACTTTCTACCTATTTGGTCTTTGACTGACATATTAAAGAACACCTATTATTTATTGTAAAATTCCTTTTTATGTATTCTAAGAAAGCTCTTGCAAATTGAATTATCTTTTTTTATTCAAATATAAAAAAAAATATCCTGAAAAATTTTAATGTCAATAGTTTATTCAATATTTAATTGGCATTTTAAATTATTTTTTTCTT
>CM063506.1:57167493-57192493 GCA_032207245.1 Pardosa pseudoannulata | reverse complement strand
GAACAACACACTTAAGATACTTAACAAAGTATCTTGTGAATGAGAAAATTTAAGGATTTGTAACACTAAATTCTGTATCATCTATTCCTTTCTCTATCTGACTTATCCTTTGGGCAATATGTTTCTTAAAAAATAATTCTGTAATTCCGAAAAAATATTTACTCAATACCTATTGATGATCATCAAAAATTTAACTTACTATGGATTCTTGAGAATAAAAGAAATATGAGAATAAATTCAAATAACATTAGCAATTACAATCATTCCTCATTAGACGAGCTGTAATTTTCAACATTATAGAATGTGAACTATGAAATATAAAAAAATCCTGTTAATAAATTGATTTGTCAACTAAAGGGCGCAAATTAGTATATGAGTCTTCAAAAGTCATAAAAAATAGATCCAAAAGAAAAAATTATAAATAATAGCACATATCGATATACCGAAATGGCACTGTTCAGTCTTCATAAAAGACTTACTATTTTAATTTTAATTTTTAAATAATTCATAATAGTTGTTTCATTTTTATTCTTTATTTTGTATGGCCTCTGTTCTAATTGTTTGTATTTCAACAGTTGGCATCACCCTGCAACGGCTTTTATTGTTTTGTTTTTGTTTTATTATTATATTATTATTATTCGAGGCCAAGAAAAGATGGCTGTTAGTTTGGTATTCGGTGTGTATTTAATTCCATTCAATTAATGTGTATTTTATTCATATTCATCTGGAAAACATGTATTGAAAACCTAACATAATTTTTAATTCATTTTGTGTCCTGTGAATTCAGCGTAATGTGTTGCATAATTAAAACAAAGTTGTGTTTGACAATAGACTTCTGTTTTCATCCATAATTTCGGTTTCTACAGATCCTTCATAGCAAAACACAAGGATAAAAAGAAGGTAACCAATTACCTTATTCAATTGTTTATTATCATTAATACTGAACATTTCAAGTAATTAATTGACTTAAAACTAAAATGCAAGATTCATGTTTATTCAAAGTAAAATTCTTTCTATTCAATACAGGCACTATGTCACAAGTTTAAAATATTACTAGAAAGCATAATATTTTTAGAGATTTCTTTGAATTGGTTTTTAGTAAAAATTTTCACAAATATTTTTTAAGTAATAAGAAGTCCTAGTTCCTGAAAACTATTAAAATAGTAAAAATAAGATGTTTTAGTTTCAAAAGAGAGTTTTTTCTTCGAAACCATGTTAGTTTATAGTGTTCTTTCCGATTAGATAATCTATCGACACTAGCATATAGCCCGTTATATGACGGAATCAGTAAAATTTTTAATTTTCTAGAATTGTAAAGTACCCTATACGGCAATTAAAATAAAATTGTTTGTTATTTGGCTGAGAATTATCTGGTACACGCTCAATAATTTGTTTATCTTTACTGACCGCATGTTAGTTGTCAATTTTAATTTATCTTGTCATATTACGTGGTAGAACGGACAGCAGAGGTTTTAATATTGACAATGATTATTTGGCTGTATATTTGAATGATGGCCAAAATTGAGCGAATCGATTGCAAACCATGTGGTAATGTATAAAAAATAAACACACTAACTAACATTCTTCTTAATTTTCAAAGATATATAACTTAAACGCTAGATATTTATTAGTTCGTGAAATAGACTCCTAGAATTTTATGAAAAAAATTGGTAGTTAATACAGGTGATAAAATTTTTGTTGCAACAAAAAATAATCGATGATTAAATTTAAAATCATCACATATGTACCTAATCTATTATTTAATACAAATATAAAAGAAAATTATTTACGTCATATCTAAGTTCAGTGATGAAACGTATGAAAACAATGACGATGATACTTAAATAATTTATAATAAGAAATGATTAAATGAGATAGTTAACCCTCCAAGTGGAACACACCGAGGAAAAAAGTCTCCAAAAAATAAGCTAAAATTTTATTGTGTCAGTGAACAAAGTGATGATTTTTTACTTCACCCTTTGTCGACTAGATTGGAATACGGGAAACCCACCCTCGTTATTGTCCCTTTACTTCCGGTTATAAATAGATATATAAATAGACATTAAAGATTGTTAATTTTTAATACACATAAAGCTAATCAAGTCTTGAAAATCATTCCATAAGAAATAATGGATTCTAAAAGTACGAATAAAAATATTTTTTAAGAGAATTATTAATATTTTTTACGAAAGTCATCCAAGATATTTAAGTGGTGCAATTAGAGATGCATGTGTTATCGCAAACGAAATAATTCGAAATAGAGATTGACCAAACCATGAGAAGCTATCAGAGTCTTTGTGTCTCAGGGATTAGGGGTGCATCCTTCAATAAATGTCAATCAAAGAGGGGTGCAGTTCCTAACCAATCGACCTGACCCTCCTACCTCAAAACTCCATGGGGGAAAGCACTGGCAGAAATGTACAATGCATCCATTTTCGGAACGTTTTTGAGGTCGAAAATTGTACGTGACAACTGGCGGAATTGTACGTGCGAACCGCTTAGAGGGTTAAAGGAATGACGTCATAATGTTAGAAAAAAATGTTTCTTTTATCTATTTATGTGATAAATTGATAAATTTAATGTTATGGTCTTTACCGCGGTCAACAGAGCTTGAAATAATGGCATTAACCACTCGAAAAGGGAGAAGGGGTGGATTTCGAACGTTTTAGAATTCGCTTTGAATTTTGCTAAACATAACTCATCAAAAATACAATATGGATGCCTCTATCCATTCCAGGTACAACTTAAACAACTTAAGCTATTGTTATATAGAGGATTAAGAAATGAAGATAAATGCTTTATCCCATAAAAGGAGAGCACATAGATAATCTAAAATTCCAATTTTAAAAAAATGGTCATGGCACGCTTTTATTCCGATGAACATATGCCTCAAAATTTGGGGTATTGTTTATAATGTTTTTATGCTTTCATTAAGCAGGAAAAATTATTTTAAGAAAGCATAATTCTACAAACTATTTTAAATTATTTTGAAATAAGATCCTTAAACGTATTAACGTTTTAGGATAGATATTTCAGCTGCAGACGCGTAATATGTAACATTTTCAATTAAAAAATTAGAGATGATAGAGAAGCATTAAAACACTACAGAATGAAAAGCAGGAAAAATTATTTTAAGAAAGCATAATTCTACAACTATTTTAAATTATTTTGAAATACGAACCTTAAATGTTAATTGGTAGATATTTCAGCTGTAGACCAGTAATATGTAACATTTTCAATTAAAAAATTAGAGATGATAGAAAAGCATTAAAACACTACAGAATGAAAAGCAGGAAAAATTATTTTAAGGAAGCATAATTCTACAACTATTTTAAATTATTTTGAAATACGAACCTTAAATGTTAATTGGTAGATATTTCATCTGTAGACCTGTAATATGTAGCATTTTCAATTAAAAAATTCAGAGATGATAGAAAAGCATTAAAACATTACAGAATGAAAAGCAGGAAAAATTATTTTAAGAAAGCATAATTCTACAACTATTTTAAATTATTTTGAAATACGAACTTTAAACGTTAATTGGTAGATATTTCAGCTGTAAACCTGTAATATGTAGCATTTTCAATTAAAAAATTCAGAGATGATAGAAAAGCATTAAAACACTACAGAATAAAAAGCAGGAAAAATTATTTTAAGAAAGCATAATTCTACAACTATTTTAAATTATTTTGAAATACGAACCTTAAATGTTAATTGGTAGATATTTCAGCTGTAGACCAGTAATATGTAACATTTTCAATTAAAAAATTAGAGATGATAGAAAAGCATTAAAACACTAAAAAGCAGGAAAAATATTTTAAGAAAGCATAATTCTACAACTATTTTAAATTATTTTGAAATACGATCCTTAAACATTAATTGGTAGATATTTCAGCTGTAGACGTGTAATATGTAGCATTTTCAATTAAAAAATTCAGAGATGATAGAAAAGCATTAAAACACTACCGAATGAAAGGTTTATCAATATTAAAGTCGCTTATGTTGAAAAATAAAAAGTTTCTGAAAACATAAATTGTCATTTTCACTATCAGCTATAGAATTTTCGTCCGTCGTATATATTCCTGATCAGTAAGGCTCACCAGTGTACTTTTCCTTTCTTTTTCAAAGAATTCTCCTGGAACACTTATTACTTACGAAAGCGGTGAAAGCAGTTTTCACTGAATTTACGGTCCCCCTTAGTCTTTTGAAGTTCACGATCACGCGAAGTTTCTCTTATTTTGGCTCCGCTCCAGTCGAGTAACTTCTTGATGTTTTATCGACCCCTGGGAATACAACAGGGTGTTGTCAATGCGGGCGGAATAACAAATTAGCCGCAAGAGAAAAAAAAGTAGCAATTAATATATGAATAAAAAAGACGTGTTATTACAATATCTTTGAAACAACATGTTGAACGTGATCACTACAGGTGTGGTCAAAGAAAAAAAAAGTTCTTTTTTTATTTGAATCACGATTTAGTTTGGGCAGAGAATGTCAGAATTTATTTTTAAACGCCTATAGTGCATTTAAAATATACAGTTAAAATACACATGTATATATGTAGTTAAAATATTAGATTTAATAATATTGTACAAGTGATAAAAATGTATTAAATTTAACCTACAAAATTTTTGATTAAATCCTGATTATCGTGTATATATAAGATATTCATTTCATGTATTTTTATTTGTTTCTGAGAGTATTATTAAGTGGGAGAGATTTTTTAGTCATGTAAATGAAACGTTATTAAGTTCAAAACATCTCATACATAATAAAAGCTTTCCAAATATATATTTTTACACTTGTATAAAATTATAATCGCATATTTTTATAAATATATACATATATTTGTGTGTGTATGCATGCATAAATATATATTTGTATAAAAATATATACATTATATCATTATACATGTTTTATCTATAGTGGCATACATGTTTCTATAGATGAACGATGGTAGAATGGTCAGGGCGTGGAACTTCGCTACCGAAATTTATGGGTTCAAATCCTACTGGGGCGTAGATGTTCGTAATCCGCTTTAAACAGTAGGTCCCGGTCTTAAGTAGTAACCACCCTCATGTTGCAAAAAAAGTAGACCTATCGTCTTAAACCAAACCGTGATTTTTTAAGCATATATATAAAACTTATATCCATAAACTTAAACATATGGGTATAAATGAACAAAAAACAAAATGTTATAAACATATATGTTTTTGGTTTGAGAGAATGTACATGCATATTTTTGCATTATATTACATAAATATATTTATAAAAGAGCCACTTCGAATTCAGCCTCATTTGGGTAATTAAGCTTCCGAATAAAAGTTATATTTACTTCAAAATTTAAATTAGTTTTCAAATTACATTATACTAACAATATAAATACATAACTCATTAGCATAAGTAAAATAGTGATAATTTATTTCCTATGCTTCTATTATACTTATTGCCTTGATTCTTCTGTAAAATAATAGCAACCTAGACCTATAAACTTAGGTAAATCTAGTTTAATACCAATAAATAAGTACTAATAATCTCTTTTTCAATAAAATTTAACTAAGAAAGCTTATATCTAAAATAAGAAATCTTTTTTTAAAACTGAGGCTAAATGCCACCGCTTTCCTATTAAAAATATGATAAAATATTTTATTACAAAATAGATAAATAAATATGACAATTTATTTATTATTATTACAAAATGAATAAATATTTCCAGTTTAATAAATAAGTACTTATAATCTCTTTTTCGATGAAATTTAAGTGAAAAGATTGATATCTAAAATCATTTGAAGTCCGTTTTAAAACTGTGGCTAAATGAAATTTCTTGCATACTAAAAATATGATAGAATATTCTATTACAAAATAAATAAATAAATAATGATATCAAAATGTGCAGACTATTTACTGTGAACTTAGCTAACTGAATTTGCATTATCAAGTGTTGGTTTTATGTAATTTAAAATTAGATTAACCTTTTGACTAATTAAGCTTTTGTATAAGACTCCATTGGCAATGCTTAGCATTTAAATCTTTTTTGCATTTATTTCTAGAAATTAAAAAGGATGTAAACTGGACAGGATTAAAATTGTCCATGTAATTTTATCTGCAATTTATATATCTATAAATTCTTGTTATTTTCGCTTTTTTTTATTTTTTTATTTATATTTTGCAAATTTTAATTTTTATGTAGTACATGCGATGTACAAAATATTTGCCAAGGAGACAAAATTCTAATAAAAGTTTTTTTTTTGGGGGGGGGTCCTAACATTGCTCCAAAAATACCTGAATATGAAAACTGTATGTACAAAATGACCTACATTAAAATGTAAAACACAGCAATAAAGAATATTGAATTTTTTAAGAATCAAATTATTTAGTTTAGGAAAAAATTAAAAATGTATCGTACATTTTAGAAAAGGACTAAAAGAAACATTATAGATATTTTATATCCTACTTCAACATTTTATATCATTATTTATTTATTTATTTATTAATCAAATATTCTATCATATTTTTATTACGAAAGGAGTTTTATTTAGCCTCAGTTTTAAAGCGGACTTCAAATGATTTTAGATACCTTCTTCTCACTCAAATTTCATCGAAAAAGATATTATATGTACTTATTTATTAAACTGGAAATATTTATTTATTTTGTAATAATAATAAATAAAACATCATATTTATTTCTCTATTGTGTAATAAAATAATTTATCATCTTTTTAATATTAATTCAGTTTCATTTAGCCTCAGTTTAAAAAAATATTTCTAATCATTTTAGATAGAAAATTTCTCAGTTAAATTTCATTGAAAAAGAGATTATAAGTACTTATTTATTAAACTGGAAATATTCATTTATTTTGTAATAATAATAAATAAAACATATTTATTTCTCTATTGTGTAATAAAATATTTTATCATATTTTTAATAGGAATTCAGTTTTATTTAGCCGAAAGTTTAAAAAAGATTTCTAATCATTTTAGATATAAGATTTCTCAGTTAAATTTCATTGAAAAAGAGATTATTAGTACTTATTTATTAAACCAAAAATAGAGAAATTGATTGGAATGTTGATTATAAAACATTTATTGAGCAATAAAGTTAATACGAATTACATAGTTAAATAATGAAGAATAATATAAAAATAGGGAATACTTGAATGAAGCGTGGCATGTACAACATATAATCAATCTTAATTTGAAGAAAAACAGAATTCAGTTAATGAAGGAGATGGTTCAAGGAATGGCATCATATAACTATAAAACATTAAAATGATGTTTAAACCATGAAGGTTTGGCCATTCGTCAAGTCATGTATAATTTTGAAAACACTTTTAATGGTTATTTTATTTAAACTAAATTATGACAATCTTAGGGTCTGTGGCTGATTTTGAGAGCAATGTTTTTTTTTTCAAAGGGAAAAATTAACAAAAATGTAACTCGAATTTTTAAAAAATGTCTTTGACAGAACTAGCATGGTGTCAATGAGAAATCCTGTATCAACTTTGGTGCATGGAGCCCCTCACCTTCTACGCAAAATCCTGTTTACAAACAGATACACTCCTCTTTATTTATATACATGAACACATTCTCATATACACAAAGAGCCCTAGGTCAAAATAGAACGAAAAGTTGTTTTGAATTAGGAAGTTGCTCTAAAATGCATATTCAACCAAATATTATTTTTTATGCTGTCCATACAGTTAATAGATAAGAAAGCGAAATACATATTTCTGTACATTAAAATAGATTAAATATATATGGAATAAAATCTAAATTTTTAGTCATTATAGAGTTTACTCGTTTTAGAGAAAATTTGTTAATGTTTATTGTTAACATTTTTTACAAAAGAAGTATTAAAAAATTGAGTATTAAAGACCATTAATTTTGAGTATTTTTTATTAACACATTGTGTGCGGGTACATTTCGCAGCGGAATTGTACCGGGAGCGGGCGTTTTGCGAGTAAATTTAGTTATTCAGTTAAATCTCATTAGATCGAAAATTATTTCATTTTTTAACCAACTTTTCGTATTTTATATTGAAATATATAAACAAATATATAAATAGAAATATATAAATAACAACCATAAGATTTTTGTAAACAAAAAATATATTTTTTAGTGGATAAATTTATAATAGTATCGTAAATATGAAAAATCAAATAGAAATAGTAGTATATAGTTTTAATTTTTTCCCGTTCAGTAGTTCCGCATCGACTGGTGTAAAATGTAGTTTTTATTTGTCTAAATTTTTCCAGAATCTATGTAGTAGACAAGAACATTCGGCTTCGTTTTCCTGTATATACCGTTATTTTTGTACCCTCAAACAAACCATGTTGTTAAACTAACCCGTACTAGAACGTGACACGCGCTCAAGTATAATATATAAAAATATACGTATATATGTGTATAATTTTATATATATTACAAACTACTCTCTAAGCTACTTACTAGTATTACATATAAAACATATATATATATATATATATATATTATATATTGGTTATATATACTTTTTTGTACTATATTTTTAAAGACTATATATATATAATATATTTAAAATAAATTTAAAAAATCTATCATATACATTAAAAAACAAAAAAAATATATATTTAATATATATATATATATAAAAAAAAAAATATAATATATTTTACTGTCATATATATCATATACTTATTATATTTTGTAAAAATAAATAAACCCATATATTATTGTCCTTTACATATATATATATATAAATATATATATAATATATATATATATATAATATTATATAATATATATATCTTATATAATATTTAAATATATACATATAATATTACATATATATATACATATATATATATATATATATTATATTACTATATATATATATATTTTATATATATACAGTTATAATATTTAGTAAAATTATATATATATATATTATATATACATATAATATATATATATATATATATTATATAAATACATATAAATATATATATATAATAACATAAAATATATATATTATAAAGCAATAATATATAAATATAAATTATACAATATATATATATAATATATATATAATATATAATATACATATACATATAATATATATATACATATGAATAAATTTATATATTTATATATCATATTTTTAATTTTATTAATATAGGAGAAATGAAATACTAATTCTTTTCTAGAAAAGATTTTTATATTGACTTTTATCATGAAAAACTAAGCTTTCAGAAAAACTAATTTCAGATTTATCGCATAAAAAATTTATTTTTTAATAAATTTCAATGAAATACAGTTAATTTCTATTTATAACAATACTATCTATATTCTATTATCTAATATAACTATAGTTCTAGTCATATAAATTATATTTATTCCAAATATAAATTTCTAATAATGTATATACTTTATTCGACTGGTTAAATGGGAAAAAGGGAATGTGCTTCTTAAAAAGGAAGAAAATACGCACACGTGGAAATCGCGGGCCAATGGTGTCAGATTAAACATTGCTTTACTTTGGAAACTAAAGTATTAGACATACAGAAATTTCAGCCTTTGGATGAGAAACATAATTGCAAAAAAGGAAATTTAAAAAAAAAGATAAAGCTAAAATATTGTATTTGGATTAATCATAGATTATCGAATCTCTACATATTGATAACCTCCTATGTGAAAATATTAGAAACGAATATCTGCAAGCTGACATCGGTTTTAATCTCATATTGATGTTTCACGATGAACTTTCTCACATATTAATATTTTCTCTGCGAAAAACATTTAAGTTTGCAGACTGTAAAAGAAAATTTTTTTTGATGCTTAATACATTTTGACACTGTGTTATTTTACACTATAAATACAATAAAATGTATTAATTAGAGTTTTTTCAGAACAAAAAGAAAAAGAAAAAAATTGGAAAAAAAAGGGTATGTTAAGCCATATATTTATTTGCATATCGTTTATTGTTATCAATCGGTTATTATTATCAAAATCACGGTGTCCCAAACTGATCATATTAAGCGGAGACCACTTAAATTTACATTGCCTATACAATCTACCAGAGGAAACTAATACATTAGACATACAAAAAATTTCAGCCTGTATGTATTTTGAGAGACCATAATCCTGCGCAAATCCAAAGGAAATAAAAAGATGAAAGCTAAAAATACTGTACTACTGGATCCAAATACCACTAATTATAAACTCTACATCTTGAAAACTACCTATGTTGAAAATATTAGAACACGAAATCTCTGCATGCTGACATCGGTTTTAATCTCAAATTTGATGTTTCAGGGGTGAAAAACGTTTTTCTCACATATTAATATTTTCTCTGCGAAAAAACATTTTAAGTTTGCAGACTGTAAAAATTTAATGGTATTTGATGCTTAATACGACTTTTGACACTTTGTTATTTTCCACACTATAAATAAATAAAATGTATTAATTAAAATTCTGTATTTTCCACAGAAGAAAGAACAAAAAAAAAGAAAAAAACAAAATTGGAAAAAATTTTCGGTATGTTAAGTTCCATATATTTTTTTATATCGTTTATTGTTATCAATCGTTTATTGTTATCACAAGGTCCCAATCTGATCACATTAAGCGGAGCCCACTGTATGTAAATTTACATTGCCTACAATCTACCAGAGGAAACTAAACACATTAGACATACAAAAAATTTCAGCCTGTATGATTTGAGAGAGACCATAATCCTGCGCAAATCCAAAGGAAATAAAAAAGATGAAAGCTAAAAAATACTGTACTACTGGATCCAAATACTACTAATTATTAAACTCTACATCTTGAAAACTACCTATGTTGAAAATATTAGAACACGAATCTTGCAAGTGACATCGGTTTTAATCTCAAATTTGATGTTTCAGAGGTGAAAACGTTTTCTCACATATTAATATTTTCTCTGCGAAAAACATTTTAAGTTTGCAGACTGTAAAAGAAATTTTAATGGTATTTGATGCTTAATACTACTTTCGACATTTGTGTTATTTTCCACACTATAAATACCAATAAAATGTATTAATTAAAACGTGTATTTCACAGAAGAAAGAACGAAAAACAAAAAGAAAAAAACAAAATTGGAAAAAAAATGTTTTCGATATGTTAAGTTCCATATATTTTTTTGCATATCGTTTATTGTTATCAAATCACGGTGTCCCAATCTGATCACATTAAGCAGAGTCCACTGTATTAAATTTACATTGCCTATACAATCTACCAGAGGAAACTAAACACATTAGACATACAAGAAAAAATTTTAGCCTGTATGATTTTTGAGAGACCATAATCCTGCGCAAATCCAAAGGAAATAAAAAAGATGAAAGCTAAAAATACTGTACTACTGGATCCAATACACTAATTATCGAATCTACATCTTGCTACTATGTTGAAAATATTAGACACGAATCTCTGCATGCTGACATCGGTTTCAATCTCAAATTGTTTTAGATATTTAAACATTAAATAGTAAGAAAATTTTTCTCAACACATATTTGTGTGTGCAATACTATTATTTTACCTTAGTGTCTTTATCGTACTTTCAATTTGATGTTTCAAAGTTTTGACAGCGGAAGAAAACGTGCGCTTCTTGTCACACTGTTATTAAAGAAAAGAAGATCATTCTCATTTCTCTGCGAAAACATTTTAAATTTGCAGACTGTAATAAAAAATTAATGGTATTTGATGCTTAATACTACTTTCGACATTGTGTTATTTTCCACACTATAAATACAATAAAATGTATTAATTAAAATGTTGTATTTACACAGGAAAAAATGATAAAAAAAACAAAATTGGAAAAAAAAATGTTTTGAATATCTTAAATTCTTTTATTTTTTGCTTATTGTTATCAATGCGGTCCCAAACTGATCACATTAAGCGGAGTCACTGTACATTTTTATATCCATGTTGACTATTTTACAATGTCAGAATCTTTCTAAAATTTCACATTTGGGCCGGATTTTGGGATCGTAATAAACCTATGGCCAGGAGAGGTGGAATCCCAGTAAATAGTAATGAAAAAGCTTAACATGGAGAATTTTTTAACATGAATATAGTTGCTCGGATTTGGAGATCGCTATTTTTAGGAACTACGGTATATGAGTTGACAGAAGCAGGCTTTCATGCAAAAATAAATTCCTAACAAATTGTTGCCCTTTTAGATGCCGCTATGCTCAGTCGCACATTTAATGTCACCCGGAAAAAATGTTGTGTCAGCTCTGGTTAAAAGTGATAAATATATTTCTCTTATTTTACCCTCAAAGGTGGGGGGGAGTTTTTCCCTTTTTTTTAAATGGTTAGAAATATGATTAATTTTGACTTCGGTTACAGCCTGGGATTCGGAGCGACAACCCGGATGAGTAATGACCGGTACAGGTATATTTTTCTTGCGCTTTTCTCTCTTTCCCTTTTCGAAATTTATTGTTATCTTTCTATAAATCTAGACACATTTTTGCTCACCGCAGTTTTAAAGAATCAGACATGGCTGATGCATTTTTAGCAAATCCTGCTTAAATATCAAGGTTATGTTTTTATAAGCATATTTAACCGTATATTAGATATTGAAAACATTATTTCAAATTATCTCATACATTCGTGGAATATTTTGTTTAGAGTATAACACGTCGTGTAATTTTTTTTTATCAAATTACGTGGGTGCAGTATTTCTTACCCATATAGCAAATTTAGTTTGAAGCAAACTTGCAGCAAGTTCAGCCTGACGAGTCTGCAAGTTTGAAACAAGACTGCAGCAAGTCTAAGAATTTTTCCTTCCTTCAAGTTTATCATGACAAGGCTGCCATAGTTTTGCAGCAAAATAAAGTTTCACAGGATGGTAGCTTTATGTTCCATCTAACTTGCATGAGTTTTACTGCCAGTTTGTCGTGTCAAATTTGTTATGACAAGATATTATCAAGGACAAATCAGATTTGCAGCAAGTATGCATGCTATATGGGTACTGATAAGAAGCTGATAACTTTCCATTATAAGTATTGTACTTCCTTTATTTATCCATATATTCGGACAATATATGTACTTTATACAAAACTCACCTCTTGTAGCACCCTGTGTTTATAATTTATAGAAATTGTTTATATTAAAACATGATATCAATTCTAATATTCAGCTAATATAGAGAATTTTTATACAGGAGTAAATAATCTGGCATTTCTGAGGCACATATATCCTGTTTGAATATGCAGGCTATGTTTTTGCAACAATTTTAACATACTCAAGCGATAAAGTTGTACTATTTAACATTGAAATTTTAGTAACATTCTTACCGTGTAATAATTATCAAACAGATAAAGAGTTTCATATAGATTCAGAATTTAGGTCAGTTCTTTCCGAATGGTGTAACTAGAACATAGATGATAGACTGATAGCAGATTGTTATCATAAATCAATAATTTAGGGTAAAGGAACGACAAAACTATTTTAACCTCAAACTTCTGGTGTAATTTATATACTCATATTGTTTATTTCTTTTATATTATTATCATTTACAATCCCACAATACATTCGTAACATTAGACCTTATTCTCAAGACTATCATCTTCCAATTGTATTGGTGTTATCGGAACATCTGATCCGACGAACAAATCTCCAGTAATAAAGATAGTACGAAATTTAAATACACTTTTAAATAAGGTTAATTTGCTCATTACGTCGTATCATTACTTCCAAAATAAAACCCATAACTTACGTAACAATTTTAACATACTCAAGCGATAAAGTTGTACTATTTAACATTGAAATTTTAGTAACATTCTTACCGTATAATAATTATCAAACAGATAAAGAGTTTCATATAGATTCAGAATTTAGGTCAGTTCTTTCCGAATGGTGTAACTAGAACATAGATGATAGACTGATAGCAGATTGTTATCATAAATCAATAATTTAGGGTAAAGGAACGACAAAACTATTTTAACCTCAAACTTCTGGTGTAATTTATATACTAATAATGTTTATTTCTTTTATGTTATTATTATTTGTTATCCCAGAAGACATTCGTAACATTAGACCTCATTCTCAACTGCATTTGTGTTATCGGAACATCTGGTCCGATGAACTAATCTCCAGGAATAAAGATAGCATGTTATTCAGAGAGCGGTTCACAATGATAAATGTATGTTACTCATGATGCCAGTTACAATAAAATAAGTTTAAAATATAAAGATACAGGCTATTAACTCTTGCCTGTTCAATTTATTTAAGAAAAACGTTCCAAAAATGGAAAATGTTTTTTTCTCTTTAATTTTGTCCAATAATATCAAAATGGGAGAAATAAATTATTTTAGAAAAAAAAATTAAACGAAATAATTGCTATTTTCCATATTTTTACATATATGAGAAATGTTAATGAATTACAAGAATGTTTGCTCAAATTACTGCAAATTATTTCAAATGACATATTTTTCTGGATAAAAATAATAAGCCAATACAATATTATTATCTATATCAAGTGTCATTAATTCCATGTCCCCCAGATTTCTTCGAATTTCACAAATCCTTTACAGTATCTGAGAAAAAGCGACAAATGACGAGAAATCGCCAAACTTTTCGCCGCAAAGTATCTCTATCTATTGGGAAAATGGTAAATTAAATATTATGCATAACAAGATCCGATTTCGGGCTTCACGAATTGAAATAAAGTTTTTTACTCTTTCCCGAACTGAATTTGATCATCTCAGACAAGAGGTTAAACTAACAAGATGATCATCATATAAAGTTAAAATAGGATAAATGTAGGTCAATGGTTAAATGCGATTAAAAATTATGAACATAGAAATACGATATAACCTATTCCATATAAACGGACCTCCACCATATAAAATTAGCTAGGAAGCCTTATCCCCGATCTTAACGGTAACTAGTAATTAAATTGCTGATAATCTCGCGAAGTACGATTCTGAGTTGCCCTTCATTGGACCGGAACCGGTACTTGGTCTTCCTCACAATGTAGTTAGAAAGACTTTTAAGGATCTGAGGGGAAGTCACCAATGAAGGTATGGCGACTGGTTAAATGCTCCCTCTTCACTTCATAAAAAATGAAGGAATAAATCCACGCTGATTCTTGAAACTTAACAGGAGGTTTATTTAAAACCACAAAAACATAAAAAAAATAAAGGCTGTACAACGTTACAAAAAGGTTTAGATCAGTTGCGGGGTTAAAGGTGGGAAGCTCGTGCTGTTGATCGACTGAACTGCCGGAGAGTCGAAAGTGATCGCCTTCGGAGAGAAAACTGCTGGAACGTGCAAACGCTTCGCTCCCTGAGGACTCTGCTCCGGTATTTAAAGCGCATACGGCTGCGGAAAGCAGGCTTGGCCACACGTAGAAATTTTCATTTTGGTGCCAGCCACAATGGTGATGCCACAGATCTCATATGTTCTAATATTAAGAATCGAGGTTATAGATGCCCCTTATGTCATTAATACACTCACCTTTAGGAGAGTGGGATTGGGCTTCCCAAGGACTGTGTACTGTGGTCAGACATATATTGTACCTAAACCTAGGAGTGCTAGTAAATGAGGCTAGTAACTGAAGCAAAAGTCAGAAAAAAACTTACAAGAATATATTGCAGCTACCAAGGCTCATTAAGGTAGCGACTTAGGAGCTCAAACCTATGAATCTAGAAAAACTTCGGAATCGTTCAAACTATAGCGAGCAGTCATCTGCCCAAGATGAAAACCACGTCAAAAAGGATTAAAAGTTATCCCTAATTCGTTCATATGTATTATAAGGCCTTATTTTATATGGTATTTTAATATAAAATAGTTGAGTTCTTAGGGCTATATTGTCAGGGGTTTTAAAGCACTCCTTTTAAATAGTAAATTCACTTCGTTAATTGGTTTGAAACTCGGCTGTATAAGATGCGTCTATATTTTTTATTTTACCATTGTATATAACACCAATGAAACCTCATTACTCAATATACCTACAATAAAGAAGATCACTAGGGCCATCTCAGGCCGTAAATTTACCTAAATTTTCTATTCACCCATTTGGCACTTTTCTAGTATTTGGATTGGATCCTGAAACCTGTGTTTGAATCCTGACCATACCTCTTCGTGTTTCTTCTCTCCCACTAACTTCTCTTACTCTCAAAATGCACAATCGTTCATTGCAGTGTCAGTTTGGAGGTCAAATTCTAAGATTGCCATAGATCACCTTTCACTCTCTGCTGGGATTCTTACTTCAGGATCTGGCTATTCTTCCAGCTTAGACCACTTGTGCTCTTGCTCCTTAATTTAATTCTTATGAAAAAACACTTAAATATTGATTCTCTGACCAATTGTATCTACATAAGAAAACTAACTTAATTCTTATGCACATCAGCATCATCGCTAATTTGTTTATCCTGCATTGTGTATTATTTGTATTAAACATTGTGTTAAACTTATTACTGCCTCTTCAGTTTATTTTTCTTGCCCTGCCCAAACTCAAACAACCTACTACAGTGGGCTCCGCTTAATGTGATCAGTTTGGGACACCGTGATTTTGATAACAATAACCGATTGATAACAATAAACGATATGCAAAATTAGATAAATTTACCCCCCTTTAATTCACACGTACTACATTTCAAAATAAAATGAAAAAACTCACCTTATATTTATGTACTGTATATTATCCTTTAAGACATAAGAATTGTTTACATAATAAAAATAATTGATCAGTTGTTGACTGTCTACAATTCTTTCTAAGAAGCTCATTGATAAATCGTTCGTAATCATAATGTTTTTTAAAGTCATCGGAGCTGTGTTGTACTCCACGTTTCAACACTTTCAATGCAATTCAGAAGCTGAGAAATGTTTAACTGCGCTGCAGCATTGCACTGACTCATATTTGGTAACCTGTCATAACGATTTAAAATTTCGATATTTAGTTTTAATGTTAAATCATTTCGCTTTCTGTCTTTCATACCACCAAACTACATGTAAATGAACAAGGCATAAAATGTGAATACTCTCCTTCTCAGTTCCGAATAGAATTTGTTGCCCTCTGCTTAACTGACAAGTATTGACCACCAGCAAGGTGTACGTATTTCTGAAAAATTCCAGGAACGTGTAATTACCCAAATCCTTTGTTTTTCTCCTTTTTCCTAGGTGGAAAAGGGAGTTCTTGGAAATTAAGACAAAAACGAAGAGATAGAAAAGAATGGTTTCCTTCTGAATACATTGTGAATATTCCTTTGCCAGTTAAAATGAGGTTCGAAAACTGATCCCATTAACCGATGTAACAATCACATAAAGCGATAATTTTAACATACAAATGAATAGAGAAAATCGGGACCAAGTGATTTCGATAACAATAAGCGATTGATAACATTAACCGCGATCACATTAAGCGAAGTCCACTATATATTAGCATTTCCATTATATGTAACATAAATTCTCTTTTTTATATAATATGCCAATATGTATTTCAATAGTTTCATGTGTTCAACTACCAGTAAAATCGGAACTAGAGAGCATGGCCCAGGAAATTCAGTTCAATGCACTTTCTGGGAATTCTGTGAGACTGTGGATTAATACATATTATAGAAACTTTCCTTATCAAATATTTAAAACTTCCCTCATGTTATACAAAGTTAATACGTTAAAATACATCTTAAACTGTAAAACAATTTTGTAAAATACTGGAAATTTTTCGTTTGTTGGAGGACAATTTAATTCTGAAACTTTGAATATTCATTTTGATTACACCTAAGAATATTTTTAGGTTTTGCCGTGATTTTTGTTAGTACGTTAGTATGTACTCTCATAATGAATAAACGATTTTGTATTTAGAACTTTTAAAATCTAGATGTGCACTACTCCTTTTGATTGAAATCTGCATTCTATGTAAAGAATAATTTCAATATAACGCATATTAACGCTTGTGATCATAACTCAAAAGTAATTACTTGAAAAATGCTGAAATCGTATACTTAGGACTATTTTTAATGTTCAGTTGTTTACCTCCAATTTTAATGCAATCCTTCGGATTCCCCTCGGCTTCCTCACCGAAATCGTTTAACGGCTAATCGAGATTAATCACTGTTTAAACGTAGAATTGCGTGCCACCATTGGTTGGCGCCATAGTTGAATCGTGGTTAGCCGTTAAACGATTTTGGTGAGACTAGCCCTAACTCTATGACGCTTATTCTTGCAAGTCGTTTCTCACCTTCGTTGTGACATCACTTTGATCGTTTACTCACGTAATGTCCGCAAGCTGAAATCAAAGTGACATCACAATGAATATGCAAACCGATTTGATAAAAATTCATAATTAAACGGATATTATTAACACCTTTCTTCAGCAAATACCAAGACTTGAGTTCTACTCAAAGTTGAATTAATATTATGTATATTCTTAATGTTATTAAAAATTTATATCTTCGTAATTGAAGGGTCGTATCTAAAATTAAAACGATATACAGTAAATCATAGTATTAATAATACCGTTTACCGTCAAATTCCAACACTTGAGTTTCACTCAAAGTTCAATTAAAATAATATAAATTCTTAACTATTAAAACTTTATGTCATAGTAATTGTTAAGTGTTTGTCTTATTAAAAATCAGAAGATCGTATCTAAATTTAAAACAGAATAAGGTTAAAACGAAATACAGCAATTCATAATGTAACGGATATTAATAATACAGTTGTTCGTCAAAAGCCAAAATTGAGTTCTACTCAAAGTTCAATTAAAATTACATAAATTCATAATATTATTAAAATTTTAAATTTCCGTAATTGTATAAGTGTTTACCTTATTAAAAAGTTGGAGAATGGTATCTCAAATTAAAAGAAAATAATTTTTTAAAGAAGAAGTGCACCAACAGATATTAATAATACCGTTCTTCAACAAATACGAAAACTTTAATTTTACTCAAAGCTCATTGTAGGGTCTTACACTGGACGTTGCGAGTCGGTTCGCACGTTCGTTGTGACGTCATCTTAACTATTTGTTCACATAATGTCCGCTTGATAACCTCAAAATGACGTCATGACGAACGTTCGAACCAACTCGCAAAGTCCAAAATAAGGGTTGAACACTAGGGGTCTGTGTCACCAAAGTCGTTTAACTGCTAACCGCGATTAATTTCAATTTAAACGGAGAATTGCGTCCCACTATTGATTGGCGTCATAGGTTAATCGTGGTTTGGCGTTAAACGACTTTGGTGAGACTGGCCTTAAACAGACTATAACTGCCATTGGGTTGGGGGGGGATCCAATACGCTGATATATATACATCGCCGATTGAATAAAGACAAACTCAGTTATTACATTTGCATTGCGGTAGGCCGCTGCATTTATTATCTCTTTCTTTAAAGGTTACATTCGCATAACTTTTTATACAAAAAATAATTTGAACAAGTAATTTAGTATTAACAATAGCTGTAGTAATTTTTTCAAAAAATTCAGTAATTGTACCATTAAAACGATTTGGATCACGAAAAGTGGACAATGACTGGTAATGTATATGTAAAAAATGCGATGGATTATGAATTAAAAATTCTTATTCTTTGTGTTTGTGATACATAAAAATTAACAACATACAATTTTGTTTAGTTATATTAAAAATTATTTGATTATTTCCTTCCCAATATCCATATTTTATACGTTAAATTAGGAAATATAAAGTCCAGTCACTTGATTGGCAATTGTAGAAACAGAAAGTATTAAGTTTTGGTGTGTGTAATGTTAATAATATATAAATTTTTACATTATTAAAAATTTATATTATAGCAGTTGCATAAGTGTTTACCTTATTAAAAAATAGTAGAATCGTATCTCAAATTAAAATAAATTAATTTAAAACAAAGTGTAGCACAAAAATATGTAGAATTTTGTAGGTATACATGTAAGTTATTTTATACTTAGTCGTTGCTATCTTAGTAATAGTTATCTTAGCAATTTTATATCGTAGTGTTAAGTATTTACCTTATTGAATAATTAGAGGATTATATATAAAATTAAAATAGAATTAGGTTCATAGGATTCATAGGAATATTAAAACTTTATATTACAGTCATTGTATAGGTGTTTAACTAATTAAAAAATAGGACGATCGTATCTCAAATTAAAATAAATTAATTGTAAACAAAGTATGGCAAAAAGATATGTAGAATTTTATATTTGGTTTGGTTTGGTTTGGTGTGCTACGGTCTACTTTTTGCAACACGAGGGCTAATGAGACCGGGACCTACAGCTTAAAGCCGATTCCGAACGGCTACGAACATCCATGCCACTGTGGGATTCGAACCCACGAACTCCGGTTCCGAAGGCCAGCACTCTAACCAATCGGCCATCGTTCGGCGTAGAATTTTATAGGCATATAAGTAAGTTATATTATACTGAGTGTTATCTTCGTAATAGTTATCTTAGCAATTTTATATCTTAGTGTTAAGTATTTATCTTATTAAAAAATTAGAGGTTTATATCTAAAAATAGAATTAGGTTAAACTAAATGCAGTAATTCATAATCTAAGAGATATTAATAATACTTTTCTTCGTCAAATGTCAAAACTTCAGTTCTAATCAAAGTTTAATTAAATTATATAAATTCATAACATTATTAAAAATTTAAATTATAGCAATTGTATAAGAGTTTACCTTATTAAAAAATAGGAGCACCGTATCTCATATTAAAATCAATTAGTTTAAAACAAAGTGTAGCAAAAAGATATGTAGAATTTTACAGACATACATGCAAGTTATGTGGCGTACACATCAGATTTTTACCAGCTTATAAATTTTTATCAGTTTATAAATCATAAATGTTCAATTTCGAAATTGTTTTCGCCATTAATAATTATATCATTTTCGAAGTTTCCAAGCAGTGCGTTATCATTTGATCCATATCAATGCATTGTTCTGAATGGGCATTTTTATGATTGTTTTTCAACGGAGGATTGCTTTATAAAAGGGGGAGTTAATCTCTTGGCAAACCGTCAAGTCCATAACGCACTTTTTAACGTTAGGTGGATGCCAAAACCCGCTTCGGGAGATATTTATGCTCCGCATTATAAGTTTATTTTTCATCGTAATGTAAAAGACGCGAGGATTTAGCGTTAGATGAAAATAATTTCGGAAGCAATAAAGTTATATCCAGTTATTTTCCACATTCTTACAATTCTTAAAGATATATAGAGAAAGAGAGAGGGAGAGAGATTTAGGGGGAAAATGAAATCGCTGAAAAAAAATACTTTTTGTTCATTTATTTCGCAATGGTACATAATTTAGACATTTTTATAGTGGATACAAGGCTTACGGAGTTTCGTTTCTTGGACTCAGCAGCTGTGGCTCAACTTTCTATACGCAATTTATAAATTTATTGCGGAGATTTAGGAGGGGTACCATTCTTTTCAAACTTTATTCTAAATCAAGATAGAAATTTTAGAATTTTTTCCGATCCTTTTTTCTACGTTAGTATAAAACTAGTCTAAAGTTTTCATGAAAATCCAGGGTGATGACATAAATTTGT
Source organism: Pardosa pseudoannulata (assembly GCA_032207245.1). Lineage (NCBI taxonomy): Eukaryota > Metazoa > Arthropoda > Arachnida > Araneae > Lycosidae > Pardosa > Pardosa pseudoannulata. The sequence goes on along the minus strand of CM063506.1, from coordinate 57,171,006 downwards.
TTACTATAAATTAGCTAGTTTATCAATTTAGGAGGGGTACCATTCTTTTCAAAATTTATTCTAAATCAAGATAGAAATTTTAGAATTTTTTCCGATCCTTTTTTCGAAATTAGTATAAAACAAGTCTAACGTTTTCATGAAAATACAGGGTGAAGACATAAATTTGTTTGCTATAAATTAGCTAGTTTATCAATTTAGAAGGGGTACCATTCTTTTCAAAATTTATTCTAAATCAAGATAGAAATTTTAGAATTTTCTCCGGTCCTTTTTTCTATGTTAGTATAAATCTAGTCTAAAGTTTTCATGAAAATCCAGGGTGATGACATAAATTTGTTTACTATAAATTAGCTAGTTTATCAATTTAGGAGGGGTACCATTCTTTTCGAAATTTATTCTAAATCAAGATAGAAGTTTTAGAATTTTTTACGGTCCTTTTTTCTGTGTTAGTATAAATCTAGTCTAAAGTTTTCATGAAAATTCAAGATGAAGACATAAATTTGTTTACTATAAAGTAACTAGTTTATCAATCAAAAAAAATAATATCCAAATATTCAATTTCGAAATAAATAATCAGGCAATATCCCAGATTAAATTTAAAAATTAACCTCTTCACGCTCGGGTTATTTTCGCAAAAATGTAATTGAAAAACATCGGGATTTTTATTTTACATTTGAAATGTACTAAATATAAAAATTAGCTCCAAAACGCCTTCTGGTACTCAGTCTGGTGCTTTCTGACTTACCAGAAACATTAGAATTTCATTCTCCCTGGGTAAACTTCCGTTTTCTAGGCTGAAGTTGCTGCCATTCTTATTTGTGCAAATAACTGCATAACAAGCGGTGTTGCCAACAGAAGATTAAAGATCTTCTCTGACAATCAGGCCCCACTCATGGCCTTGCACAGTTATTGCTTCTCATCCAAAATTGTGTATGAATGCTATAGGACCATCAACCAACTGGCTATGGTAAATAAGGTAAACTTAGTCTGGGTTCCTGGGCACTGCGGTATTTTTGGAAATGCAATTGCGATAATTTCTCGATGTACGGTCTGAGCTGTCCTTCATTGGGCCGGAACCGGTACTTGGTCTCTCTCATAATGTTGTTAGAAACACTGTTAAGGTATCCGTCTTCGTTAAAAACGTTCTTTTTTGCCAAAAATCATAATATGTTTTATTTCTCTATTGTAAAATTTCATCTTTTACACTTCTAAATCTGTTTTTATTTTGTCTCTACGGCATTTTAAAGAAAAGTTACAGCAACATCATTGACAGCTGTCAAAACAAAACAGAACAAACTAAACAACTTTGGAACCGGAAGTTGTGAATTTTTTGGAAGCATTTTTTGGACAAAACTTCTTAAATTTTCATGAAGATTAGTTTAAACATTTTTCTAGTATTTTTAATAATTAGCAACTTGGCAATTAAAAAGTTTTGAAGCAAGAAAGTGTGAGGAATTTTAAACATGTATTTTAATTTTTTAAATAGTTAAAGTTGCTTTCTTAAACTTCAAATGCGTTTTTCTCAGAACGGTATTTTTAATAAAATGTTGAAACTTGAAATGTGATTTCTCAAAAAGTTCTTAAAATATTTTGTTGAAAATTATTATGAGTGCTTTTGATAGTATTTACTAGTGAATGACCTAAAAGCTTTAAATTTGGATAATTTTTAATGATGTTACACTCATAGTTAGATATAAAGGTAATGAAAATTCGTTAAAAATTCAATGTGAATGATTTTGAAGGACCAAATTTTTTACCAAATGTAAATTAAAGAAAGATTTTAGGTGATTCACTACTCCAGTGTATAAGAAATGTGTTGCGTCAAAAAATATTGAAATAATTTAATTTATTAAAAAATTAAACTTTTTGAATATACCCGATTTTTTTACTAATTTTTCTACATTTATTAAAAATTTTATAAAAATTTCTCCAGGAATAAATTTTTTAAGAGCAATTCTCTATGATAATATAAAAAATAAATCTAAAAATGTAAAAACATGAACTAGTTTCTACGTTTAAAGAAAAAAGTTCTCCAAACGTAGATGAATACCTTAAAGATTTCCTAATGGGAGAGATTTATAGGGCATGGCTTAATTTTGGTAATCAAACATAGGCTAAGGAGCTTAACCAGGGGTATCCCTGGATGAGGGCTATTGAGCTACTTAAGTTCAGTAGGAATGAGATAAGGGTGGCAATTGGTCTGTTGACTGGTCTCTGTTGCTTCAAGAAGTACCTTAACATTATTGACATCACAGATAGCCCGGTATGTAGGGAGTGCCATATGGAGATAAGTTCCTCACACATCTTGTGTGAATGCGACTACTACTCTACCAAGAGATTTGAATTTCTTGGTTATCACTTCATTGATCCTTGGGAATTGACCAACTTCCCGGTTAAAATGCTGTTTAGATTTATCTCAGCTATTGGTCTCTCTGAGACTTCATTGTTAATATTTCTTAATTTATTGCTGGAATTCTTTTGTTCCAGTAAATGGGGGGGGCGATTTCAGTACAATAGGCTTTCAGTCGCAGTGCTGGTGCTCTTATGGGCCGCCCCACCCCAAATCTAATCTAATCTAATCTAAATATAAAAATGGGTAAAAACAAAACAAAACAAATGTGGATGTGTAGCTGCATCATGTGTCTCGTTATTTGCAAAATGTAAATATTTTTTTTATTAGCCTGTATTTTCTATACGACATGGATTTTACAAATAATGGAGTCAAAATACAACTCTTTTGGGACCAATATAATTTTTTTCCAGTTTATATGTAATGCTCATAGACATTACGATAGAGAAAAAATACGCATCTGTGACAGAGTTACACACCACTGATCCTCTGTTCTTGAAGATGTCTTTGATCTCGTTCTTTGTTCTTGTGCAGAAAATAAATTTGTTTGCTCTACAATTTTTCCAACTAACTCATCATCAATAAAATAATCAAAAAACTGTATCGGTTTAGTGAATGATGAAATTTGGGGATCAATTACCGATTTTCCAATAAATTCAAATGGAGCTGAAGGGGGCGGGGCATCTGCATTTATCTTTATTTCGGCCTATTCACTTATTCCTTCTCTTTGATTTTTTTTTCTTCTGCTTCCAAACTCGGAACTGAAGTCGAAGATCCACTATCTGAATTATCCAAGTAAAATTCCTCCAATTCACTGTCACTTTCCACGAGAACCCTTCAAAATCAAACATTTTATCAATATACATATACTCATATAAATAAAAGAACACATTTTTCAGAAATTTTGAAGGTGTAAAAATGCTGGACATAAATACTTACAAAAGGTTTTGCAATGTTTTAAAATAGTATATAACAAAGTAAACAATATCCACTAGTTCGAACTAAAATTCAACAACGTTTTGCCAGTGTGGATCCTCCATCTCTTGTGCAAACTACGAACAAATTGAAATTGGCGAGCAGCGCTCTGGTTGATGCGATTTCGAACGCGTGACTTGCGCTATCACTGCTCGTTCTAAAGCATTAAGTGGTTATAATCGAGGAAACGT
>CM063506.1:57144993-57164993 GCA_032207245.1 Pardosa pseudoannulata | reverse complement strand
AAAACTGATATAGAGAATATTACAAATATTATTAGAAATTTATGTAAATTATAGTGAATTAGCTAAAATTCTTATTGTAATAAAAATTTAGATTTTAGTATACTAATTATCACTGTTTTTACCAAAACTCCAATAAAAGCTATAAAATTAAAGCTAAAAGTTTGCCAAATAGGAGAAAAAAAATTATCAAAAGTTTCTGATTTTTACCGCTAAGAGGGTGCTATTAAAAACTAGCATATAACCCGTCATATGACGGGATCAGTAAAATTTTTAATTTTCCAGAATTGTAAAGTACCCTATAAGACAGATAAAAAAATTGTTTGTTTTTTTGGCTGAGAATTATCTGGTACACGCTTAATAATTTGTTTTTCTTCATACTCCTCTAAAGTATACCGATACTGTGAATGCAGTTTATAATCACGTTGAATTCATTTAGAAAGATAATACAAGGTATTTTTAGCTACGTCGAAATTATCGTTAAGTTCTTCCAATTTTTTATGCCACAGTACTTAATAGAAGTAAAGAAATGGAACTATAATTTCCACTACACCCTGGAGGTAAATAGAATTTGTTGTTAATACTGGTGATAAAATTTTCATTGCAACAAATATAATCGATGATTAAATTTTAATTAATCACGTATGTATTATTTAAGCCAAATATAAAAGAAAATTATTTACGTAATATCTAAGTTCAGTGATAAAACGTATGAAAATAATGCAGACGATATTTAAATAATTTAATACAAAAAATGATTAAATGAGATGGTTAAAGGAGTAACGAATGTCATAACGCTAGAAAAAAATGTTATTTTTATTTACTTATAATGTATAAATTCGTGAATTTAATCGCCTGCTCTTACCCGAGGAAAGTAGGGCTTGAAATAATGGAATTAAACTATCGAAAAGGGATGAAGGGGTGTATTTAGGACGATTTCGAACTTTGCTAACCCTAACACATCTAGAATCCAATATGGATGCCTCTATCCATTCCAGGTCCAACCGCTTCATTAATTCAAGAACAGATGGACAGATAACTTAGGCTACTACTATATAGGGAATAATGGTAATCTCAGAAAGTAAAAGCCTTGGCCAAAAAATGGTACTGAATATTGGAACATGGAATATACAAACTTTCATTAGAGGTGAGCTGTCATTGGAGAATTATCCAGTTTTTCTCACCATATCCATCTCATCTCTTGTACAACCAAAATACCTATTCTATATCTGTCCACTTCCTTCGTTAGATTTCTCAATGCGAAATGGTGAAGCATTGAGAAATCTAACGAAGGAAGTAGACAGATATAGAATAGATATATTGCATGTACAGGAGATGAGATCGATAGGGGGAGGAAAGCCAAAATACCTATTCTATATCTGTCCACTTCTTTCATTAGAATTCTCAATGCTTCACCATTTCGCATTGAGAAACCTAACCAAGGAAGTGGACAGATATAGAATAGGTATTTTGGCTGTACAGCAGATGAGATCGATAGGATGACGAAAGCCTAAATATCTATTCTATATCTGTCTACTTCCTTCGTTAGATTTCTCAATGCTTCACCATTTCGCATTGAGAAATTTAACGAAGGAAGTGGACAGATATAGATATATTGCCTGTACAGGAGATGAGATCGATAGGGTGAGGAAAGCCACAATACCTATTCTATGTCCACTTTATTCATTAGATTTCTCATTGCTTCGCCATTTCGCATTAAGAAACCTAACCAAGGAAGTGGACAAATATAGAAAATATATATTGCCTGTACAGGAGATGAGATCGATAGGGTGGAGAAAGCCAAAATACCTATTCTATATATGTCCACTTCCTTCGTTAGATTTTTCAATGCTTCACCATTTCGCATTGAGAAACCTAACGAAGGAAGTGGACAGCTATAGAATAGGCATTTTGGTTGAACAGGAGATAAGATAGATATGGTGAATAAAACTGGATAAGCGAAATGGTAGTGTGCAATAACTTTCCAAATTCCAGAAGCGAAGAGGAAAAGGGGAAAACCGAGAACGAGGTGGATAGATAAATTGGAAAAGTAGTTGAAGCATTTGGGAGTTAACAAATGGAAGGATATATCGTCGAGTAGATCAAGATGGTGTAAGCTAACTGAGACAGCCTTGGCCAGTAACCAACTGTAGTGCTTAGGAAAGAGAAGAAGATGGTACTAAGATGTATTTCTAATTTGTTATTTACTATTAAATATTCAAAATGTTAAACAAAATATCAACATCAAAATATATATTAGAATAATTTATTTACATATATTATCATCAATGAGATTCAAACCCACGAACTCCGATACCGAAAAGTAGAGCCCTACCCAGTCAGCCATAGAGAAAATGCACCAAACTAACTGCTTGAATAAAAGTTTAGTGGGATGCTATGTCCTTTGTAATTTTTGAAAAAAATTTAACATAATACTCTTTAAACGTCTGAAAACCTCTTGAGACTTAGCCCTAACCTCATGAGATGTGAAGTATTACAGGAATTAAGTTTGATTATAATTTACATCTAATAAAAAGATACATAGAAGTTTATTTTTCGTCAGTTTTTCAGTGTTCTCAAAAATATTCTCAATTATACGGGAATTCAAAAAAAGACAATGCTTCCTCTGAGACTTGATGAGTATATATATATATATATATATATATATATATATATATATATATATATATATATATATATATATATATATATATATATATATATATATATATATATATATATATATATATATATATATATATATGTATATATATATATATGTATTATACTAAAATCAAAATTACCCCTAAAGTAGTTATCAAAATTATTCTTCCCCTTTCCAATCTTTAATATCTAATTTACTAGCTATAGAATATCAGATAAAGGAGAGTTTTTCGACTTAAATTCTTTTACTAATTTTTCACAACTAACGCCGGAACAAATGTTAATTTTCTGTCCACGCCATATTTCTCAAAATATTCAAGGTTCACTCTTCCCTTACAACATTGATGGTGCAGAATAATTTTCGCTAGAACAAAATCACGTGACTCACTGTATTGTTGTTATTGGCTGCAAATGTGTATATTCTTTGAGTATTCTATGTAGAGCTGTTGCACGTAAAGATAGACTACCAATAGTCTTTACAATGCAATGCAGTGCATGTATCGTGCATTACATGCGTTTTTGATAGTAAATAAATGAAGTTCCATGATTCATTAAAGTTAGTAACGAGCGATGGCAAATGCTGGCGAGCATGGTAGAGAGCTGCTCTTCGGTACCAGAGCTCGCGGGTTCCAATCCCGCTGCTGGAATGGATGTTGTTGCCATTCAGAATCAGCTTTAAGCAGTAGGTCGAAGTCTTATTAGCCCTTGTGAGAAAAACAGTAAACTGTAGACTTAGTTTTTCTGATGTCATGACTAACATTCTACATCTCTTGAAGCCCCGGCAGATTAAATAATATCGATTAATCACGTGTGAGATTTTTGAATTATACCTAAATTATTAGTATATCCCTCCTTTTTCATGTTCTGGAAAAAATATGTGACATGTATACATATATAAGTATGTGTGTTTGCATATTTATATGTATATCTGAAGATGGTTAAAATTACTTTGAAATTTTTTTATTTATTACATTATATCAATGAATTTTTCTACTTTTTTATGTTTTAATAATTTCATAACCACGTGTGATAGTGTTAAAAATTATGAAAAATAATAACTTGTGTATTTAATATTATATAAACTAGAAAAGTAGCATAGGACTCACATCATATCACGCTTATTCCCTAGTTTTTAAATTACTACCCTATGGTGGAGTAGGAAAGACCCTGATAAGCCAGAAAATCTTTTTGCCTTCGACATTACCTGAAAATATTCTTATTAACACAAGCAAAAAACTCTTTTCTCTATTTCTTCTAAATTCCACGAAAATAGTACTTCCAGGAAACAACTAACGCCGGAACAAATGTTAATTTTCTGTCCACGCCATATTTCTCAAAATATTCAAGGTTCACTCTTCCCTTACAACATTGATGGTGCAGAATAATTTTCGCTAGAACAAAATCACGTGACTCACTGTATTGTTGTTATTGGCTGCAAATGTGTATATTCTTTGAGTATTCTATGTAGAGCTGTTGCACCGTAAAGATAGACTACCAATAGTCTTTACAATGCAATGCAGTGCATGTATCGTGCATTACATGCGTTTTTGATAGTAAATAAATGAAGTTCCATGATTCATTAAAGTTAGTAACGAGCGATGGCAAAATGCTGGCGAGCATGGTAGAGAGCTGCTCTCTCGGTACCAGAGTTCGCGGGTTCGAATCCCGCTGCTGGAATGGATGTTGTTGCCATTCAGAATCAGCTTTAAGCAGTAGGTCGAAGTCTTATTAGCCCTTGTGAGAAAAACAGTAAACTGTAGACTTAGTTTTTCTGATGTCATGACTAACATTCTACATCTCTTGAAGCCCCGGCAGATTAAATAATATCGATTAATCACGTGTGAGATTTTTGAATTATACCTAAATTATTAGTATATCCCTCCTTTTTCATGTTCTGGAAAAAATATGTGACATGTATACATATATAAATATGTGTGTTTGCGTATCTATGTGTATATCTGAAGAGGGTTAGAGTTACTTTGAAATCTTTTTATTTATTACATCATATCAATGAATTTTCCTACACTTTTTTTTATATTTTAATAGTTTTATAACCTTGTGTAATAGTGTTAAAAATTATGAAGAATAATAACTTGTGTATTTAATATTATAATAATTATAAAAATAGCATATGACTCACATCTAATCACGCGGAATCCCTAATATTTAAATTACTACCCTATGGTGGGGTAGGAAAGACCCTGATAAGTCAGAAATCTTTTTGCCTTTGAAACTACCTGCAAATATTCTTATTAACACAAGCAAAAAACTCTTTTCTCTATTTCTTCTAAATTCCACGAAAATAGTACTTCCAGGAACACAAAGTATCCGAAATTCTTCAATGATGGATAAATAACGAAGACGAGTTGAAAAAAATACGGAAAGGGTGAATATGAGAAAAATAACTTTGGTTCTATGGAAATAAATTTGGAACTAAATGAATGGAACAATTAGTGCAGGAATGGTAGATGAAGGTTTCACTGTATATGTAAATCATAAATAAATACCATCAGATTAACTGATTAATTGAACTGATAACCAGACTTTTTTCAATTATTGGATTATTCTTATAATCATAAGTCTAATAAAACAGTCATGTTTCAAATATCCTTCACACTCAAACTCAACATCGTCTATTTCCTTGATGTTAACATTACATAGTAACATATAGTAGACGTGTATTACTGAACATTTATTACGTATTTATTCATTTTTACAATCGCAGGTACAAGACAGCTGTAATATTAGACATATTTTACTTTCAAGAAAACTTTTCTTGCTTTTGGTCCCTGTATTTTATAAATATGTGTAAGCATATGCATATATGTATACAAATTGAATACTAGGGGCTAATCGAGTGTAAGAGTTTTGAATTATTCTTAAATTGTTAGTATATCCCTACTTTTGTCATGTTCTGGAAAAATATGTGTAATGTATACAAACATAAATATGGGTGTTTTCGTATCTATGTGTATATCTGAAAATGGTTAAAGTTACTCTGAAATCTTTTTATTTACTACGACATATCAATGAATTTTCCTTCATTTTTTTATATTTTAATAGTTTTATAACCACGTGTGATAGTGTTAAAAATTATGAAAAATAACTAATAATAACTTGTGTATTTAATATCATAAAAACTATAAAAGTAGCGTATGACTCCCATATAATCGCGTAGATTCTCTAATATTTAAATTACTACCATATGGTGGTGTAGAAAAGGTTCTGATGAGCCAGAAATCTTTTTGCCTTCAACAATAGCTGAAAATATTCTCATTAACACAATTAAAAAGTTTTTCCATATTTCTCCTAAATTCGACGAAAAGAATACTTCCGAGAACTCAATGCAACGGAAATTCTTCAATGATAGATAAATAATGAAGACGAGTTGACGAAAAATACGGAAAGGGTGAATATGAGAAAAATAACTTTGGTTCTATGGAGATATGTTTGGAACTAAATGAATGGAACAAATAGTGCAGGAATGGTAGATCGAGGTTTCACTGTATATGTAAATGTTATATAAATAACATCAGATTAGCTGATTAATAGAACTGATAATCAGACTTTTTTCAGTTATTGATTCATTCTTATAATCTTTGATTATAAGAATAATAGCCCCACAATGAGTTACGTGATTTTGTTCTCGTGATAATTAATCTATACTATCAATGTGAGAGAACAGTGGGCCTTAAAAATTTTAAGCAATATGGCCACTAGACAGAAAATTAACATTTATTCTGGCGTTAGTTTTGAGAAATGAGTAATAAGAATTTAATTCAGAAAACTCTCCTTTATCTGCAATTCTATTGCTAGGAAATCAGGTATTAAAAATTGAGAAGGCGGAGTTAAGGATAATTTTGATATATTACACACACACACACACACACACACACACACACACACACACACACATATATATATATATATATATATATATATATATATATATATATATATATATATATATATATATATATATATATATCCTCAGTGCTGCTCGTCTAATAAAACAGTCATGTGACAAATATCTTTCTCACTCAAACTCAACGTCGTCTATTTTCTTGATTTTCCCATTGCATAGTAACATACAGTAGACGTATATTCCTGAACATTTATTTCTTATTTATTCATTTTTATAATCAGAGGTACAAGAGATCAGTGATAATAGACATATTTCACTTTCAAGAAAACTTTTCTTGCTTTTGGTTGCTGTGTTTTATAAATATGTGTAAGTTTATTTATGTAATAAGACGGACTTGACGATGGGTGGTTGAGGTCAAGGCCTATAAAAATGGCACCATTTTAGTTAAAGACGTTTATTAACGGACGGGTTCACACTTCATTATAGGGACAGGACTAACTGAGGGGTCAGCTAACATGAAGTTATAAGCAACTGGCCCTTTACACCTGGGTCAACATCTCAGTTAAAATCTGTGGAAAAATCTCTAAGAAAATCTGACTGCGATAGCTTGCATCTCCTTTTTGTTTGGAAATTTCCTAAATTTTCCCCTGGGGCAATGTAGAATTATAATTGGTTAGACTCCTTCTATGAGGGCGTAAACTGTAGCCCGAGTGGTCAATTTATGTTAGGGGTTAAAAAGGAGAAATCAAAAGAACGCTAGAGTTTTTGCCCTTGACTTAAGATTTAAAAACCGCTGAGAATTTTCTTGGGGTGTCTTAGGGGTTTTATACAAAATGCCTACATTAGTTTCCCAATCTAGGAAAATCTGACTGTAATAGCGTGCATCTCCTTTTTGTTTGGAAATTTCCTAAATTGTTGCATATGTGGAATTATAATTGGTTAGACCCCTTGTTTGAGGGCATCAACTGTAGCCCCAGTGGTCAACTTAGGTTTGAGGTTAACCCTTTAAAGATCACGTACATGAATTCATTAGGATTTAATGAAATTAGTCTTTTAATGTTATCTACGAATCTTATAAATGCAAAATGTATTAAAGTTTTTCTTTTCAATCCTTAGAGGGGTTTGCCTTAGAGGATACCATATTAGGAATTGAGGGGAGTTATCTAACAAACCCATTCCCTTGAAGAGCATAAACATAATACATTTTTAAATTCTAATTATATTGGAAGAGCAATATATATGTGTTCTTAAAAAAGTAAAATAAATAAATAGTTTAACAATTTATAAGTGGTGTTTGAATAGATACTTTTGTTTGAAGTCATAAGTGAAAAATAATTGCATTACTAACTTTCCAGTTACAGAAAGTATAAATGCACATATTTCAAAGTAAAAAAAAAATAAAATGTAGTATTGGCATTTATTGTAAGTTTTAAATGTCAAAAAAATTGAAAAAATTAATATTTCTCCAAAAATTAGAGAAAACAAATGTTTAACAGGAGGTTTTGCTGCGAAACCACTGTCCGCTAAAGGGTTAAAAAGGGGAAAGCAAAAGAAGGCGGGATTTTTACCCTTGATTTAAGATTTGAAACCCCCTGAGTTTTTTCTCGGGGTGTCTTAGGGGTTTTATACAAAATGCCTACATTAGTTTATATTTCCTTATATGTATATATGTGTGCAAATTAAATAATAGGGGCTAATCACGAGAAAGTTTTTTGAATTATGCCTGAATTGTTAGTATATTCCTACTTTTGTCATGTTCTGAAAAGTATGTGAAATATATGTATACATAAGTGTGTGTGTGTTTGAGTATCTATCAATATATTTGAAGATGATTAATGTTACTTTGAACTCTTGTTATTTATTGCATCTGTTAAACCAAATCACTCTCTTTTTACTCTAAATAAAAAACTACCCTTTACCGACAAAAAAAACGCCATTTTTATTGTATCATAAACTTCAGAAAACAAATTTCTAAATTCTCAAAAAAAAATAATAATAACGTTGCCATTTTTTGAAACACAAACTTTTAGAAAACATAAATAATATAATAATCACAACTAGTAACTATAGTAATCAATCACAAAATATAATGTAAAGGGGAAATATTAGAGTAAAAAAAATTAACAGCATTATATCAATGAACTTCTTTCATTTTTTTATGCTTTAACAGTTTAAAACCTCTTATGATAGTATTTAAAATTATAGAAATGACTTGTCTCTTTAGTATTATAAAAACTAGAAAAGTAGCATATGACTCACATCTAATCGAAGAGATTCCGTTAGCGGAATAAAACTGCTAGCCTTCAGTTTTCGGGAAAAGATGTCCATTTATTCTAGTTCTTAAAGTTATGGCATTTAAAATTTATTCAAACCCACAAGACATATTTTTGAAAAAAAAAAGATAAAATTTGTGGTGAGTCTTTGATAGATTAGGCATTGTCGATTTGGACGGACCGGACAAGTCAAAACCCACAAAAATATTCTTTTATAAACTCATCACTAAAACATGAATAGTCTGAAAAGAGAGGAATGAAATATGCGGTATATAAAGGGGGGAGAGATAAAAGAAAACTATCCAGTTCCACATCCTTAGTAAATAATATATAGCCCGCGGGAACCTCACAGAACATCTTCTGGTTCAATCCATTACAGTGATTGCTTTCCAGCTGAAGATGAACTAACACTTACTGCGAGCATCTGAAAAGTAATAGATAAAAAGAAATGAGGGAAAAAAAGTTGCCCGAAAAAAGTTTTCTTATGGCGTAACTGTAAACAATACATTGCGAAGAGTGGCACCTTGCCAGCCTGGGATCTTGCCACTATTGGATGGTTACGTCTTTGCAGGCCATTTCTTTATCCCGAGGTTAGTTTAAATGAAAGCTGACTGACGCTCCCCCGTTTTCTCCATACTTCCACTCTGAGGATAGCGTATTTTGTTCGCATTTTCGTTTATTTTTTAACGTCTGACAAGTTTCAAGGCCTTTCTGTTGTATGTACAAGTTAGAGATTAAAGTAACGGTAAATTACCAAACATTCCACAGAAGTGTTTTACCGGTAAATTGAAATCCCTTGATCCAGAAATGTTCCAACGAAATTTTAAAAATTCAGGCTTGCAGACGATAATTCAAATCGACCTTCTGTTAAAAAAAATTTTTAAATATCTACAGCTTTTAAGCCATTTTCTTTATTTTAATGAACTATATATCGATCATGCAAATTTATTAATATTTTAAGTACTTTAAATATATATGTAAAACGTTTTAAAATGACAAATTGAAATCCCTTGATCCAGAAATGTTCCAATGAAATTTAAAAAAATTCAGGCTTGCAGACAATAATTCAACTCGAAATTCAGTTAAAAAAAATTTTTAAATATCTACAGCTTTTAAGCCATTTTCTTTATTTTAATGAACTATATATCGATCATGCAAATTTATTAATATTTTAAGTACTTTAAATATATATGTAAAACGTTTTAAAATGACAAATTGAAATCCCTTGATCCAGAGATGTTCCAATGAAGTTTTTAAAAAATCAGGCTTGCAGACGATAATTCAACTCGACCTTCTGTTTTAAAAATTTCTTAAAATATCTACAGCTATTAAGCCATTTTCTTTATTTTAATGAACTATAAATCAATATCAATTTATTGATATTTTTAAGTACTTTAAATATGTATGTAAAACGTTTTAAAATGACAATTGTTTTTTCTTTCATAATGATGTTTATTAGAAGAGCTTATGTAGCCCCATCTATTAGAGATTGCCAACTTTAATACTCGTTATTTTGAAATTTCACATTATATAGGTATAGAAGATATTTTATTTTTGTTAGTAATTTTTACAATATCAAATATTGGCTATTCGAATTTTATAATGCTATACAAACCATATATAATTGTATAAAAAATAAAATACAATTGTAATTTCATAATATTTTTAAACTGTTCATGTTAAATTATAAATACTATTATTTTGATATTTCACGTTAGAAGAAATTTTATTTTTATTAGTAATTTTTTCAATATAAAATAGTAGCTATCCAAATTTTATAATGCTATACAAACCATATATAATTGTGTACAAATTTTTACAATTCATAATTTTTGACAGAAATATTTTTTTACAACTTACATAAGAAATTTTATTTTATATTTAAATTCAAAATACAATTATTGAACTTTAACAATTATTAAATTAACAATTATTAATTTTCAGAGAAATATATTTTTTAATCTTAACATTGATAAATAAACTGTTACAAAAACTCTCTTATTAATCAAGATTTTTAAGTTATCAACGCAAAGAATTATCAACAGTTTGAATTATATCTTTAAACATTCTGTTATAAAAAGCATAAAATCTGACTTCTTTTCTTTATAAACTTCAGAACAACTGTTCTCTATTTTCATAAAAAATATAATTATACCTATAAAAAAGTTCAATTATACAGAAGGTATTCCAAAAAACCCCTTTAAAATTTCTCAGAAAGTTTCTTACTTTTATTCAAGTAAAGATCATTGGAAAATAACTTTTACTGAAAAAATGCGTAATTCGATATAGCTATCTCTTCTTCTCCAAACGCTTTTATAATATTTAACCATTTTCAAGGACACTGCAAATTGTATTTCAACAGTAAAATAAGTTCCTTTACGCTCGATTTCGTTCCACGAAATTTGGTCAGTTCTTTTTTCTTCTTCAGTGATTTGGAAATATCAAGTTCTTGCCGAGTCGCCAAACTTTTTCTTTCATGAGAGTTCAATGTTTCTTTCATTGCAACTTTTAAAGATTATTCTTTCCAAATTCAACTTAGCGTGGTCCCTTTTTTTCCTTGATTGTTAAATCAACGTAGTTACAGTTAATAGAATTCATTACAATTCGTGTTTCGCTTATTAGTTTATTATTTCAACCATATATCTAATAAATTAGTGATTTTACACAAACAAACAGTAAAATTCATCGCAAAGTTTAAAAAGGCGTTTTATCTGATACAATCATGCAAGGTACATTTACTGTAGTTAATTCTAAACTGAAAATTAACCTTTTCTTCCTTGTTATGTTTTAGTTTAATTTTACAAAAATTATTGTTATTTACATCTATAGAAATTAAACATCTAAACTTGTTATGCATAGTTAAAAGTAGAGTTAATATAACGAAAAGGTTTGTTGCAATACCATATTGATGTTAATAAACGAATAGTATAGTATAGTATAATAAATTAATGATATTACACATATGCACAGTAAAATTCATTATAAAATTCAAAAAAGCATTTTATCTGATACAATCATGCAAGATAGTTTTGCTGTAGTTCATTCTAAATCGTAAATTGTCCTTTTTTTCTTGTTATGTAGCATAACTAGTTGATAATTATCATTGTAGAAATAGATGTAGGATAGTCTTACAGATATCATTGTTTTTTACGTCTATATAAATTAAACACCTAAACGTATTATTTATACTTAAACGTAGAGTTGATATAACGGAAAGGTTTAGTGCAATACCATATTGATGTTCATAAACGAATAGTATAGTATAGTTTAGTATAGTATAGTACAGCACGATAAATTAATAATATTGCCCAAATGCACACTAAAATTAATTATAAAATTCAAAAAAGCGTTTTATCTGATATAATTATGCAAGATAAATTTACTGTATTTAATTCTAAACTGAAAATTATCCTTTTTTTTTACTTGACATGTAACATAACTTGTTGATAATTATCATTGTAGAGATAGATGAAGTTTAATATTACAGAAATCATTTTTATTTACGTAGATAGAAATTAAACATCTGAAGTAGAATTGATATAACGAAAAAGTTTGGTACAATACCATATTAATGTAATAATAAACGAATAATATAGTATATTTTAGTATAGTATAGTTTAGTATAGTATAAAATGATATATTAATGATATTGTACAAATGAACACTAAAGTTCATTATAAAATTCAAAAAACGTCTCATCTGATACAATCATGCAAGATAATTTTACTGTAGTTAGTTTTAAGTTGAAAATTGTCCTTTTGTTCCTTGTTATGTAACATAACTAGTTGATAATTATCATTGTATAAATAGATGTAGTTTAATCTTACAAAAGTCATTGTATTTACATCGATAGAAATCAAACATCTAAACGTATTTTGCATAGCTAAACGTAGAGTTGATATAGCGATAAGGTATTTTACAATACCATACTGATCTTGATAAACGAAAAAGTTCTAAATTAATTTTTGACTTCTAAAACTTAATTTTTTCTTCATTAAATGTTACAGAATAAAGTTTAAAGTTTAATATTTAAATTAGAAATACAAATATTAAACTTTAGGCATTATCATATTTAATTTCAAAGAAATATATTAATATTTAAAATACGTTTATAAAGATTTACAGAAACTGTATTATAAATCGACATTTCTTAAGTTATCAACTCTAAGTTTCAAAGAATTATCAACAGTTTAAATCATTTAAGTTCAAGATACAAAGTATTCTTAAATAAGAAGCATAAAACCTAATGTATTTTCTGTTAAAACAACACAAAACGATTTTTCTCTTTTTACATAAAACGTAAAAATTTTTAATTAAACTAATAAAAACTTTAATTACTAAGACTGTATTCCTAAAACACCACTATAATCCATTATAAATCAATACTTTTAAGTTATAAATTCCTAGTATCAAACAATTATCAAAAGTCTCAACATATCATTTGAGAATCTTAGAACATTTTCTATAACAAACTTCTTTTCTATGTAAAATTCAGTACAAATTTTCTTTGTTTACATGGAAAGGAAAAACTTTTAATTATATCAACAAAAATATTCGGTTGCAAAGACTCTATTCTTAAAAAGCCCTTAAAAATTTTTCAAAGAGTTTCTTACTTTCTTTAAAGTAAAAGTCATTGAAAGATACATTTTACTGAAAAATAACACAATTAAATATATTTATCTCTGCTCCTACGACCGCCTGTCTAAAATATTTAACCATTTTCAAGGACACTGCAGATTGTATTTTAACAGAGAAACAAATTTTTTTGCCCTCGATTTCATTCAACGTAATTTGGTCAGTTCTTATATTTATTCTTCAATGATTTGGAAGCGTCAAGTTCTTCCTAGTCAAACTTTTTCCCTCTAAAAAATTAAATGTTTCTTGCAGCTTTTAACCCATTGCCTGTTTTGCACGTACACCGCACGGGTGCGGTTACCTTGCCTTTGATGATTTACCCGTATGGCGTACGGGCAGTCTAATTTCTTTGTTGTTCTCACTGTTTTGGTCTTATCTTTTGTACTAGCATATAGCCCGTCATATGACGGGACAGTAAAATTTAAATTTTTGAGAACTGTAAAGTACCCTATGGAACAGGTAAAAAAGGTTTGTTTATTAGCTGAGAATTATCTGGTATAGGCTCAACAAATTGTTGATCTTCATACTTCTCTAAAGTCTCCCGATACTGTGAATGCAGTTTAGAATCATGTTGAATTCCTTTAGAGAGATAATTCAAAGTTTTCTTAGCTAATTCAAAATTTACGTTAAGTGCTTCCTAATTTTTTTACCACAGTGTTTAATGGAAGTAAAGGAATGTAATTATCATTTCCACCACACCCTAGAGGTAGATATAATTTGTTGTTAATACCAGAGATAAAGTTTTCATTTCAACAAAAAATAATCGATGATTGAACTTAAAATTTTCACATATGTACCTAATCTACTATTTAAGCCAAATATAAAAGAAAATCATTTACGAAATATCTAAGTTCAGTGATAAAACGTATGAAAATAATGCAGACGATATTTAAATAATTTAAAACAAGAAAAGATTAAATGCCAGTCGTATGACAAAGTAGAATTTTTAATTTTCCAGAATTGTAACCGCGATTAACTCTATGAGGCACCCAATGGTGGGTAATTCTCCGTTTAAATAGAGATTAATTGTGGTTTGTCGTTAAACGACTTTGGTGATACCGACCCTTAGACAGATAGTTCAAAATTATCTTAGCTAGGTAGAAATTATCGTTAAGTTCTTCCAAATTTTTTTGCCACATTAATTAATGGAAGTAAAGGAATTAAACTATCATTTCCACTACACCCTGGTGGTAGAGAGAATTTGTTGTTAATACCGGTGATAAAATTTTCATTGCAACAAAAAATAATCGAAAATTAAATTTAAAATTATCACATATGTACCTAATCTACTATTTAAGCCAAATATAAAAGAAAATCATTTACGAAATATCTAAGTTCAGTGATAAAACGTATGAAAATAATGCAGACGATATTTAAATAATTTAAAACAAGAAAAGATTAAATGCCAGTCTCAACAAAGTCGTTTAGCGGCTGCCAGCGATTAACCCATGGCGCCATCCAATGGTGGGAAATTCTCCTTTTAAACAGAGATTAATCGCGGTTTGCCGTTAAACGACTTTGGTAAAACCGACCCCTAGACATCTAATTCAAAATTATCTCAGCTACGTCGAAATTATCGTTAAGTTCTTCCCAAATTTTTAACCCAATAATTAATGGAAGTAAAAGAATGAAACTATCATTTCCACCACACCCTAGAGGTAGATATAATTTGTTGTTAATACCGGTGATAAAGTTTTCATTGCAACAAAAAATAATCAATGATTCAATTTAAAATTATCACATATGTACCTAATCTACTATTTAAGCCAAATATAAAAGAAAATTATTTACGAAATATCTAAGTTCAGTGATAAAAGATATTAAAATAATGCAGACGATATTTAAATAATTTAAAATAAGAAAGGATTAAATGCCAGTCTCAACAAAGTCGTTTAACGGCTAACCATGATTAACCCATGGCGCCACCCAATGGTGGGTAATTCTCCGTTTAAACAAAGATTAATCGCGGTTTGTCGTTAAACGACTTTGGTGAAACCGACCCTTAGAATGATAATTCAAAGTTTTCTTAGATAAGTCGAAATTATCGTTAAGTTCTTCCCAATATTTTTGACACATTTAATGGAAGTAAAGGAATTAAACTATCATTTCCACTACACCCTGGAGGTAGGGGGAATTTGTTGTTAATACCGGGGATAAAATTTTCACTGCAACAGAAAATAATCATTGATTAAATTTAAAATTATCCCATGTGTACCTAATTTATTATTTAAGCTAAATATAAAAGAAAATTATTTATGTAATATCTAAGTTCAGTGACAAAACGTATGAAAATAATGCAGACGATATTTCAATAATTTAAAATAAAAAATCATTAAATGAGATGGTTAAATGAATGACGTCATAATGCTTGAAAAAAATGTTATTTTTACCTATTTATTATGTGGTAAATTGAAAAATTTAATAGACTCCTCTTAACCGGAAAAAATAGGGCTTGAAATAATTGCATTAAACGCTCGAAGAGGGGGGAAGGAGTGGATTTTGAATGTTACTAATTCTAAATCATCAAGAAAATAATGGATGCCTCTATCCATTCCAGGTACAACCACTTCATAAATTCAAGGACAGATAACTAAGGCTTTTATTATATAGGGGATTTTTAACATGTTGACTGCCCTGGGGGGTCACCGGTGACTAGCACTCGACTTGGCTACAACACCGAGCGGACCACCGTTAACCAGCTACGCAGCTTATAATAAAAGTACTTAATTACAGTAAATATGGATACTGATAAATTTTTCAATTATACCATTGTTATTATAATAGTTTGGACACATTAATACAATATGGAACATTCAAAAATAATTTTATTAGTACATGAAAAATATACATTTTATCAGTGCATTTTGCGATGAGTTAGATTCAAACATTTACGGCAAAGAAAAGGTGAATCAATGTTATTGGAACAATATGTCACTACTCTTTTAGTCAAATTCTTTGCTCCAGTTCTTCCTAGCTGCTTTGAGTGCTAAATAATGAGAGTAATCACTTAGCAATAGAAGCACGATTGTTTGAAAAAATAAGACAATCGTTACAATTGCCTACCGTGGCGTGGGAGTCACTGGTAAACTCCACCACGAAAACTGCTTCAAGCATGATTTTACAACTCATTTTATCAGCTATAAATAATATTTCGGTATTTGCATAGCATAATGAAAAGTTCACGTCGGAGCCTTGGGCAAACCATCGAAAATGCGTCTGACAGTCAACTTGTTAATGTCTAATTTGTCGTATAGATGCCTACAAGATGTTAGTTTTCGAAGTATATTCTGTTTCGTGTAAAAGCGTGGGCTTTCTGATAAGTTTTCTATTACTCCGTGAGTTTTTATCTTTGAGTTTCTGGAAGACTGATTGAGATAGGTGTGGTATCCACTAGTTGTAAATATTTTGTGTTGCCACTAATTGTCGTTATTTTTATTTTGTCGTTTTAATTTGTGTTAAGTTTCGATGAGCTACGGAGGATTTGCGTGCGCAGACTCGTACGTGCCAGTCACTAGCCGCTTTATAAATTTCAGCCAGGCGAGAAAAAGAAGAGAATGCAAGGAGCGGCCTACCCAGTCGGCTTCATAGCGGAGAGCACTTCTTCAGGCTGCGGTAGAATCCGTCGTGCTTCGATCTCGGAGGGCAGTTCTTCATTTGGCAGTGGAATCCATCGTGTTTTGTCCAAAGGAACTCTCCATCGTGTTTCGTCCAAGGGAACTCTTCAGTATTGATCAACACTTGCAAGCAGCAAGTCTCACACAAGCACTAATGTTTATGTCCTAATGAACGCCTACAGAGGCTTTTTAGAAGCCATTCCTCCTACAGTTTAAAACCTAAGACCTGCAAACTCGATCTCGGAGGGCACTTCTGCATTTGGCAGTGGAATCCATCGTGTTTCGTCCAAGGGAACTCTTCAGTATTGATCAACACTTGCAAGCTGCAAGTCTCGTATATTCCCTAATGTTTATACCTTAATGAACGGCTACAGAGGCTTTTTAGAAGCCATTCCTCCTACAGTTTAAAACCTAAGACCTGCAAACTCGATCTCGGAGGGCACTTCTGCATTTGGCAGTGGAATCCATCGTGTTTCGTTCAAGGGAACTCTTCAGTATTGATCAACACTTGCAAGAATCAAGTCTTGCACATTCCCTAATGTTTATGCCTTGATGAACACCTACAGAGACTATTTAGAAGCAATTCCACATACAGTTTAAAACCTAAGACCTGCAAACTAGAGCTATTTGTAGTCATTCAAGAAAAATAACATCGGCAAAAGAATTAGACAACAGGATAGGTATTTTTGTCCGGACCGTGACACTGGACTATGCCTCTTGCCCTCAAGATTTATCGCACTAAATTTGATTTCTAAAAACACAAGTTGGTTGGTTGGTTGTTTGAAATTTAGTGGTGCTAATTCCTCTTGGGACAAACTGCGCCAAACAAGACGAAAAACCCAATAGAACAACACAATTTTGAAGTAACAATTTTGAAAAAATCAATTATGATGAAACGTTAAAAAAGAAAGATGCCTGAATCTAATGGAAAAATCATTTAAAAACAAAAAATAAGTAGGAAATTTAAAAAGACACAAAATTAACACGATAATCAGATTAATAAATTTGTTTAAAGATCAAAATGTAAAAGAGAAATTGAAAAATTTTAAAACGTACAGCACAAAAATAAAAATTCAAATTTATTAAAATATTAAAAATTGAAATAACTAAAAAAACAGGTTAAGTAAATATACTTGTAGTATTTGCATTCGAAAGCAATTGTGTAGTAATTGCAATCTAAAATATTTGTATTTTTTATGTGCACAACTGTTTTAACGGCTTGATTTAGCGGTGTGTCGACATCAACGAACTTTGCTTTTAGAGGTGGACGTCGCTTTTATGGATACAAAAGGATTGTTTTCCCGGCACCATGATGTCTACACTGTTGTGCCCTATAGTAGAGGAACAATATACCAGACAATCCGGCACCTTCACTGACAGCTAGAAATATGACCATCGGAATTACAAAGGATTTGCCGCGACTTGGATGTAGCCGCTAAGAATTCCAGGGACCCCTGGATTTGCGACCAATGATTGTTTAACCCGGACCAATCCAGTTGTTCGAAGGTGAGGTCATCACTAGGTGGTCCAATAATGAAATTGTGGGTGAGGCCGCTCTCTTAGATGCCCCTCCCCTAGAAAGAGACGAGAGAAGATTTGATTTTTTAGAAAAGTTAGTTAACTAGCAACCAGCTAATTCAGAGGTCGCCTTGACCAGTCCCTCTACCGGAGAGTTTTTGCTATAATATCACCTTGTGATCTTTCCTTTAAAGAGTCCCCGCATATTTATTCTTAAAAAGTTAATTTAAAGGCCTTTAAAAACCTTGAATGCCATTTTGATCTTTATATGTGGCAATAAATTAAAATTCTGAAATTATTCTTACATTCTAAAATATATTATCATTCATTATATCTCCCAAAAGCATGTCAAAAATTTTGTTATTAAATTCCAAATGTAAGTAGCAAGCTCTACACATTTAACTCTACACATCAAATTTAATAACAAACGAACTTGTATAAAAAAGATCAATATTGATTGATAAACTTTAACAAAACTCCATTTAAAATCATGAATGTTTTTAAGTAACGAGTTCCAAACAAAGAATTCGCAACAGTTTCAACATATCTTACTGAGCCTCTAAAAACATTCCCTGTAAAACCCATTAAAACTATCTTCTTTTCTGTATAAACTTATGTACAACTTTTCTCTATATGCATGAAAAGAGAAAACTTTTTAATTACACTAATAAAAAAATCTAGATACAAAGACGCTAGACCCAAAAAGCGCTCTACAATTCTTCGAAGTTTCTTACTTTTGTTCGAGTAAAGACCATTGCAAAATAACTTTTACTGAAAAATGGCATAATTCAATATAGCTATCCCTTCTTCTCCAGAGAACGTTCTTAAAATATTTAACCATTTTCAAGGGTACTGTAGATTGTATCTCAGCAGTAAAATAAGTCCCTTACGCTCGATTTCGTTCCACTAAATTTGGTTTAAGATCTTTTTTCTCTTCTCCAGTCTTTTGGAAATATCAAGTTCTTGCCGACTCGCTAAACTTTTTCTTTCAAGAGAGTTCAATGACTCTTTCAATGCAACTTTTAAAAATAATTTTTTCTTACTTCAACGGAGAATAGTCCCTTTATCCTTAATTTTTAGATTAGCTAATCACAGGTAGTAAAATTGATTACCAATAGTGTCTCTCTTAATAGTTTATTATTTGATACAAAGAATTGTGTGTCTTACAAATTCATCTTCTTCCTATCTTTATTTTCTATTCATAGTGTTGTCAAATGAAACACCTTGGTTTATTCACTCATACACAAAATACTAGTCAAAAGTTCGTGTCTTAATCTAACCTTTGGCCAAACCGACTTCTCAACTCCATAAAATAGTCAGCTTCTAATTGGGTAAGGGAAATTTATCCCAACGAATTTAATAATACAAGTTCTTACTTAAACGGCTCATTTTAACTTGTTTGTTGCTTGAGAAGTGCAAAACAACTTCGCTTTA
>CM063506.1:57137493-57139993 GCA_032207245.1 Pardosa pseudoannulata | reverse complement strand
TTACTTGGAAGCTACCAGGACGGCCTATCCATTTTCTTGAACATCCATCTGTTAACTGATATACGGATTCTATCTGTTGTGTGCTATACGTAATGTTATCAGGTCTATTATGGTTTCTGCGATTGCCGCATGCTTGTGTCATTAGATCACTAAAATAAAAAGTAATCTTCCCAAAGCTCACAAAAGGGGTTTAATATAGCTCTGATCTTAGAAGATTAAATTACCAATTGGATAAAGTTCATGAAATCTTTTTTTTAAACTTTTAATTATTAACTGTGTACATTCATTCATTAATTTTATATTAAGGTGTTATTTTAATATTCGCATATTAATGTGGGTGAATCAAGGTCTTACTACATATATACATTAGCATGTTATTTTCTTCATTCAGCAAATTCCTTACTTCATAAAAGTAAATAAACCGAGACTTAATTGTTGTTGTGTCTGATGCTCTTGGAGAAATCAAGAACGATTGGTCAATACTCCTCTCGTATTAAGGCAAAGGGGTAGTCCTTTTGTTTTCATAAAGTAAGCTGAAAAGACGACTTTGTTGAAGTGGGTCATCGTAATTTAGAAGCAAAGACCAAGCAGAAGACCCACACACTTGGCCTTCCACCCCCAGGGATATTGATTGAGAACTTGGAGGACATTGTGAACACGAAGCTATTTTACCCTTCGACCTAATGCTTAAAGTCGATTACGAACAACTACGAACATCCATGTCAGCAATGGATTCGAAATCATGAACTCTGGTTTCTAAAAGTGAGACCCTACTTTTAGAACTTTTTCCATGTTGTTCGGCCTGAATAATATTGTTACGAACTTCAAAGCTGGGTTCGGGGATTGAATGGACTTTAAGTAAGACAGCACGAAAACAATTATTTATTGGCAGTAGTTGGAAAATACAATGTGAGAAAGGCATCAAGGTTAAGGTACGTCATACCAAGCTTTCAAAATCATCACTAAACAACTCGAGCAGATTGCCGTGGGCTCACGTACCTATTTCCGCATCAAACAAAATGGAAGCACAGATAAAACACAACACACCGGGCGTACTCTGTACACCGAGAAATCTATTTAACAACTCTCCTCGTTTGGGACACAGAATGCCTTTTATAGACCTGAAAAACTGCTCGAACATTCCAGATTAGACCAGAAACCGAAACCGAGAGTTGTCCCTTATCGCCTCATTTGGCAACATTTGGCGACCCTTGGCGATGTTTGGCGAGGAAATTGGTGACAAAAATAAGTTGCCAAAACTGTCGCCAACGAGCCGATATCTCGCCAATTTGGCGGGATACCCTTAGAGTCACATGTTAAATGTAAGGTTCCCTAACAAATTCCTAACAATATGGTAGAATACATTTAGTTAGAAATTAAATCCAAGATTAATATTAAGAAATAAATTATGAAATGATATTTTACAATAATATGGAGAAACTGCATATAACTTAAAGTTTCGCTGATATTTTTCTCAGTAAATCAGCAGGAAGCCAAATGAAATTATATCTTCTGTTATAGCTACAGCTTCTAAATTCAATATCAAAATATTCAGGATGCATGAAATTCACGTTATTTGAAATTTATATACGTTTAGGGGTTAAGGCTGGTTTAAATTTTGGTTTGTGCAATATAAAACCACGCTCAGAAACGTTTACCCCATATACTACTAAATTTATGTTGCATAACATAAACACAACTTGAATATTTTCTAAGAAATTTTTTGCCAAATGGTTAGCGAACGGTTTGGAATGTTTTAGCTATATAAACTGTAGGTATAATATCTATTTAGATAAATAATGGAAATATCAATGTTATTGTTTTAAGTAACTTTTTATTTCTACGTCTTTTCAGATTTTGTATTAAAAAAGCGTAATTAAGCTTCTTTCATGTCTTGTATACTACTTTATTCATATTATATTTTTAAATGAATATTTTAAATTTAAAAGATATCTTTTTTAAAGAATTAAGAGTTGTTACAAAAGAAAAAGCTATAAAGTTTTTAATTTGACGTTATAAAAATCAACGTTTCTTAATAGAAATTTCAAAAGCAGAATGACTTTCTAAAGAAAAAGGCAAGCAAACTTTATATTAGTAAGCTATTAAAACGATTTCATTTATTCTGGCTTTGTAAAATGAAATTTCTTTCACAAAAAATCCCCCAAAAATATTTGTCTAGTGATAAGGAATTCTGAGGAATCCTGTCGTATTTTTCTAGATTATTTTTCTCATAAAAATTCTTAAGGATGCAAACAAAGAAGAGAAATATTTTTGTTTTATTTTTCCTTTTGAGTTACAACTTATTTTTTAAATAAAAAAATATAACTTCCTCGTCAAACAATTTCGGATTTTATTCTTTAAGTTTATGGCGGTTATTACATAGCTTTTATTTTACGTTGTGTAGTTAAGGAATTGAGATATTTTTAGAAATAAATTTTGTTTCTCTCTTACTTATATTACAAGTAATATTTTCGAGCTACCCTGAATTTATCTGTGTTAC
>CM063506.1:57074993-57132493 GCA_032207245.1 Pardosa pseudoannulata | reverse complement strand
AAACAGATGTACTGCTCCAGTTATTCAATTGTCTCTGAATAGTGCCAGTACACCTGGTCTTTTAAAAGTGCTCACAGAATAATATCGTAGTTTATATTTTTTCCAGACTGCAGCACCATCTGTTGTGGAATATTGTAACTAATTTTGAAAGTTTGTCTCCCAGAAAATTTACTATTGTCCCAAGCATATTGCAATAAACTGTATATTTCTATCCCTGTCCATTTAGTTTCTATTGATTTTTCAAATATATCGGTCACTTTTGAAATACCCTGTATGTGCATGTGTGTAAAAAGAGTACCATAAACGGGAGTGATACCTTTGGGGTATTTTGGCTCCTTTCATCATTACCATTGATTTAAAATGATTCTTTACCTCAAATGTCATTCTTTTAATCCTCCTTAATCGCCGAAGAAATAGCCGAACGTTTAGGATGCTAATCTTCGGTACCGGTGTTCGTAGATTCCCATTGTAACATGCATGTTCCTAACCGTTCGGAATCGGATTTAAGCAGTATGTCCCATTCTCATTAGTCATCGTATGGCAAAAAGTAGACCATAGTGCTCTATACCAAACCAACCTCCTTAAGGTTGTTTAATGAGTTTCAGACCCCAAGTTTTAGGCACTACTGAAATATAATACAAAATTTTTGTCACAAATGTCCTCAATGGTGTGTGCTTTTATATCTGTGACTTTTTAACACATGTATTTGAGTAGGTAAGGGGAAATGTCACAATGTAATACCAATAGAAGTCTCCTTCTTATCCCCGATACTTGTTTCTTCTCATGAACTAGTGGATGTGGCCACTAGTTAATTGCTCTTCTTCTTTCTCTACAGAAAACTCAATATCTGTATCATATTTTGTCATACTTGCATCCTAATCTTGAGTAACAAAATGCAACTAATATCAGCTTTTTCGTCAAATTCTGATTTCTTCCTCTTAATTTTCATTATCTAATTTTCTAGTTTTTGTATCCAGATCTACTGCAACCTTGAAGTGAATATATTTATCTTGCCAGTACATAACCTTTTTACAATTTTTGTCACATGGGGTTTGGATAATTCTCCAGTTTTAAACCTCACTTGTAAACAGGTCACTGACACAACTTGTTGCTTCATAAACTTTAACAAAAATGGTAGAGGGAAATCTTGATATAACCTGGTGTTTGTCAAGAGGTACTATGCTAGTGTTATAGAATCAGGAGTATTCATTTCATTTCAGGGTTGGTTCCATTTCATTCCTAAGTTGTTTAGGTAGTCCAGGTTACTTATCATTTAAAATGTTTGTACAATGTCTAACACAGTAGAGCTTCTTTCATTTATCTGTTTCTTTTAAGAAGGGGGAAATATTACATAAAAATAACACAAAACTTTATTTAAAATAATTTTTAGTGCCATGCAGTTTAGTTAATGAAATACGTACCTGTATTAGACATTTAGTAGAAGTTAGAAGCGTCACAAAAGAAAGACAAAGATTACAACAAGTTAGAACTTTGACATCAATTAACTGTGACGGTGACAAGAAAATAAATCCTCTTTGAAGGTCGTAGGTGCAGTATCTTTCAGATGATCAGACTGCGTAGTTGGAAGTTCCAATTATTTCTAAACTTGTAAAAACAAAAACAGAATTCCACAAAGCTACCCTAATTGCCACCAGCTTCTAGCTCTAAAATTGTAATTCAAAACTGCAATGAAACCATGGGATTCTCGTTAATTTTTAGCTGGATTCCAGCTCACGTCAGCATCAGAGACAATGAACTTGTAGATAAAGCTGCAAAATCTGCTACTAATTACATTAATTCTGGTGTTCCTTATTCTGACTTAAAAAATTACATCAAAGAATTAATACAAGCTAATTGGAAGAACTGTTGGAATAACGTGTCGTCAAATAAATTGCGAGAAGTAAAATTGAAAATTACCAAGTGGCCCCAACTCCCTTCTGGGAGACATGACTTAATACTCACTCTACGAGTGGGTCATTGCAGACTCACCCATGCCCAACTCTTGCTGGGTGAAGATCCTCCACAGTGTGCTTATTGTAAAACACCTTACACAGTCGCACACATTTTGTCATCTTGTTGTTGTCTTAAATCAATGTATATAAAATTCTTTAAAAATTTATCGCCGAATCTTGACACAATCATCGGTGAAACGCCACATCCAGGCTTGTTTCCCTTTCTCCGCTGTAAAGATTTTTATTATGAAATCTGAATTCTGTGATTTTTTGTAAGTCAATCTTTATTTTCAGTTTTTTAATTATTAATTTTCAATTTAATAATTTTTTGATTTTCAATTTCTCATTTTACAGTTTTGTTTTTTAACTTTCTTCTAATGCAATAATCTATCTTGTATATATTTGTAATTTATAATCTCCGTTTGTTTGATTTTTATGTGTTTTTAACTTTTAATTTATAGTTTCGTCTATTTCATCCTCAAAATTCCTTTCTCCTGTGTTTATTTTCTTTTTTTATCTATTACTTTGTTTTTTATTTTCGTCTTGTTTGGCGCAGTTTGTCCTTTCAGGAATTAGCGCCACTAAATTCTAACCAACCAACCAACCAACCAAAAATGCAATAAATTTGATTTCATTTACAGCATTCCTTTTAAAATGTCTATATGTTCTCCTTACACAATGGTTGATTACAGCCAATCATCTTCGTTTATAAGCCAAGTACCTCATATATCTTTAGTAGCTAATTACAAATTAGTTTTAGAATTTCTGGAATTTCAAATATATACTTTAATAGAATAAAAAAAGGATACTGATAACAGTGAAGTGCCTAATTGAACTTGAAAAATACAGAACGAATACATTTGAATAATGCTCAACAATGGATGCTCGCATTTTTAAGTTTGAATAGCTTTCCAAATTTTAAACTAAAACTGCTGGGAAAGCAATGCAATAACACAATAAGCATTGGCTATAAAAATATTATATATGACTTTTCTAAAAATGCAACACTTAAGAATATTGTTCTAAAAAATCTTACTATCAAAAAGTGGTGACTTCAACAACGACATGACCTTCAGTTAACTCTAATTTATTAATTTTCCAAAGACGCTTTACAAGGTTTCCTGTTCCTTTAAAAGAGAGGTTAATTAGTATATTTTACTTAATGGGAGTTCATTTTATAAGAATATCTGAATTGACGATTATGACTGTGATTTTAGACAATACATGTATGCCTGGTTTGCTTACTCAGGGTCTTACTTTATACAAAAACCAATCTTTTGCAATCACATTCATAAGCTATTTTCTCAACATGCCGAACTCATGTGGGAATAAAATCTCAGCGTCGGAAGTCGAAGTGGAATGAAGATCGTGCTCTGTTTTTACTCTCGTATTTTACGGGGAGAACACAAAAAAAAGAGAAGACTGAGAAAAAGCGATTGTTTCAGAAAACGCTTCTGTCCAAACGGCGCAAAACGCTCCAGTAAAATCTATACCAGAAACGTGATTCTCCCGTTCGATTTGTGTATCGACAAGTCTCGTCTGGCAGAATGCCACTCTACACTGTTACTACAAAAAAAGAAATATCCTACCTCCTTCTTAAAAAGAATCAAAAAGAAGAAAAGAAAAAAAATCCCATGGAATCTCTTGAGATTGACAGATCTATTGGTCAGTGACTAGTTTAAGAGCAATCTTTGTAATGTTTTCTCTTTTAGG
Source organism: Pardosa pseudoannulata (assembly GCA_032207245.1). Classification (NCBI taxonomy): domain Eukaryota; kingdom Metazoa; phylum Arthropoda; class Arachnida; order Araneae; family Lycosidae; genus Pardosa; species Pardosa pseudoannulata. The sequence continues at coordinate 57,128,828 of CM063506.1, read as the reverse complement.
GAGAATAGGTTCGAAATCTGCAACTCTTTTTTTTATTACTTCGGAAGAAAGAATGACTGAATTATTAGCCAGTCAAAGTTCCATTGTTTTTCTTTCACAATTTATAGTTAGTAATAGAGAGACTTGAAATGGTCTTTGTGGAATTTTTGAAACCCATTTTGTGTAAAGAAATAAATGTTTTGGGTCCTTAGCTATTCAAATAATTTTAACTGGTGATGATTTATTTACAAACTAAAACTCTCCATAATCCAATTTGGAAAAGGATATCAGAATAAAATTTTTATATCGGATATGCTAATTGTTGCCGTGTAGCTCTCATTACATTTAGGTATTTACCTATTATTAAATTTATAGTGGTTATTATTTAGTTAGTCAAAGACTAAATTTTATTTGTCTTGCGTTGTGTAGATTATTTAAGTTTTAAATTTAACCACAGTTTCTGAGAGACTACACTTATTTTTATAAAACTAATAAGCTAAATTAAGAATTACTACACTATTACACGCTTAAAATAAACACATACAATGTTGATAGTTTAAAATAGAAATAAGGAAATTTATTGTTATATTACAGGGTGTTTCATATTGCATGGGACAAAAAGAAAACATGATTGTGAACATTGTAGTTAATATATTTAGAAAATTCAAATTTACCTCAAAACTACATTTATTCAAATTTCAACAGGTGTTCAATAAGTGCCCCTCCGGTAACACGACAAATGTCTACACGGTAATCACAGTAACACTCGTGATAGCATATCCCCTGTGATGGAGTTCAATACTGCAGTTATCCGCTGCTTCAGTTCCTCTAAGTCCTGAGGAAGTGGACGCACAAACACCTTGTCTTTAACGAAATCCCAGATAACACAATCACAGGGCTTGAGATCTGGTGATTTCAGCATGAAGACAAGTCAAATCCTCTGACTCAGCACAGCCAATCCAGCGATGAGGTAGTCGATAGGTTCAGGAACTCACATATGTTTTTATTCTAATGTGGGGGAGCACCATCTTGCTGCAAAATGAAATCAGGAACATCTTCCTCCAGCTGGGGAAGCAACCACTCAGAGAGCATGTCTTGGTAAATGTCCCTATTAATTGATTTTTGTCTTTGCACAACAGTTACCGAAAAGATTTTAGCATATTCGTAAACGCAGTACGCTTTCTCGTACATGGACGACATTTTGTTTAACAGCGCCTCTAACGGCGAGTTCGTCATCCGATAATTTTTCCTTGTTGCCAAATAAAACTTGCATAATTGTAGTTGCATAATAAATTTGTTTCGGCTAAATAAAGCTATTACGGCAGTCACTGCGCTATTCTTTTTGTCCCATTCAATATGAAACACCCTGTGTTTATATGTCTATGTACAAAAATTTGATTCAAACTTCATAAAATTTGCTGTTCCAAATTTCTACTAGGTACCACATTATTCAAAATTCAACATTAACTATATACTAACATTTTAAAAGAGAAGAGAGAGGACCTAATTCCAAATTCAAATATTTATAAGTACCTTTGTGGATCTGCAAATGGATGTGCATCTTCAGGGTTGTGTAAGGGCGGTACTTTGGTCGGGAGCTCTCCAAACTTAGAGACGGTGGAATGAATGTAGACCTCTTTGCGAGTAGTTGCGATTGGTAGGATGACAATGTTGACTTCAGTCTCACCACTGGTCTGGGGCCTTCTAAATAATTGGGATAATTCTAAAAGGTGAATGCACTGGAACACTTCTGGTCAATTCGAGATAGCGTCCTCATTAAATTTTCGGAGTCTCTCTTGGACCCAACTATTCCTTTGGTCAACAAACTTTCCTTTCTAACTCCCGAAATCTCCTTTTCAAATGATGTGATAAGGTCAGATTTAGATCCCAAGCATTTCACTTCCCTTTTTATTTATATTAATTATATTAATTAGAATGATCTAAATCGCCTCACTACACTGCTTCCATTTTGATGTTCATTATCTTTAAACTAACTTTCTTTATTGTATCACAAATTATGAAATTCTGATTTTAAAGTTGAATTAATTTCTAAAATATTTTGTTTCAATTTTAGCAATGAACACGTGTGTTGAATCATTTGTAAAATCATGCTAGATATTATCAATATTGGGGCACTCTAAAATGGAAGACATGATTTTGTTTAGTTATTTCTAACATAACTTGTAGGGAAAAGAATTTTGTGATATTTAATAATAAAAAGTTTATTTAAGATTGTAAAAATCCCTTTAGAACTTTTAAGATCAATAGCATTAGGATCAATAGGATATTGCATCAACCATTACCTTCAATTAACTCTGTCTTTAACTATACATAATACGTTTAGTAGTTTAATTTCAATACACATAAATAGCAACAATTTCTGTAAAATTCCAATGCATCTGTCTCTAGGATAATATTTCTCTGCTAGTTCTATTGGAAACTGGAACACAATTTTGACTTCCATTTCAGAGTGCAACACACTTAAAACTACCTTGCCTGATTGTATCAGAAAATATGATATTGCGCCAACCATTATCATTCAATTGATTCTGTTTAACTATACATAATATGTTTAGCAGTTTAATTTCAATACACATAAATAGCAACAATTTCTGTAAAATTCCAATGCATCTGTCTCTAGGATAATATTTCTCTGCTAGTTCTATTGGAAACTGGAACACAATTTTGACTTCCATTTCAGAGTGCAACACACTTAAAACTACCTTGCCTGATTGTATCAGAAAATATGATATTGCGCCAACCATTATCATTCAATTGATTCTGTTTAACTATACATAATACTTTTAGTAGTTGTAACAAAGAGTTACAGTTCAAACAAATGGGACGAAGATGGGTTTTTTTTTAATTTGTATTTTACAGCTACAAGATGTTTTACAGCTGCATGGCTCAGTACCAGCAAAAGAAGTTTCACTAGCTGTTCCAGTGGTGCAACGATTCATCCTTAAGTGAATTTTTTTCTCTTGCCAAGGGAGGGAATGTAACAAAGAGTTACAGTTCAACAACGTCAGCGCGAAACACAGTTTTTACACCATTTCTTTTTTACACCAAGACGCGGTACTCTGGTCGGGAGCTCTCCAGACTTCGAGTTGGTGGAATGAATGTAGACGTCTTAGCGAGTTCTCTCGATTGGTAGGATGACAATGTTGACTTCAGTCTCACCACTGGTCTGGGGCCTTCTAAATAATTGGGGTGATTCTGAAAGGCGGATGCACTGGAACACTTCTGGTCGTTGCGAGATGTCGCCCTCATTAGTGTTTCGGAGTCTCTCTTGGGCCCAACTCTTCTTTTAGTCCCCGTACTCTTCTCTTCTTTACAGAAGATGTGATGGGGTCAGATTTAGATCCCAAACATTTCACTTCTCGTTTTATTTATATTAATAAATCAGTTATATTAATTATATCAATTACATTAATGATCTAAATAGCCTTCACCACAATTATCTATTGAATATTTCCTGTTCTACATATTTAAAGGTCTAGTATTTATCTAGAATAGTAATTCTTAAACTGCAATAAAGCACTTTCTATCATATCGTGAGTACGATTTTTTGTGTCATGTGTCACTTTTTCTTGTTCACATCTTTCCCTGTATTAGTACTTCAAGTGTCTTACGCTTTCTTTGCCAATTTTAACAAGTCATACTCCCTTTCGTGAAATAGTTTTTGCTTTCAACTCTGGAAGCAATCGTTAGCTCTCTTAACTTACGTTCGCATGTTTAAACTGCGATCATGCTTTTCCGATTTTAAAAATTAAAACCCTACTTGTGGTTTCACATTAACTCTGCCCAACATAGTACCATGGTCTCTGGAACCAATCTTCGTTTTTGAAACTTGAGACCCTGTGATGCGAAGCATATGTTCCGATTAGGTGGTCAACCTTATGCGGAACACCCAGTGTTTAGTTCCCAAACATACTTGATTCGCAGTTTTTCTATCCACTGAAGAGATGAAAGGCTAAGTCAACTTACCTAGCCAGAGGATCGAACTTCAGACGTGTTTCTTGAGAGTGCGAAACGCTACCCCTACGCCACTGAAGCATTAATAACAAGTAAGCATAAAAAGGAAATGATATCAAAGAAATAGTAAGCAGGCCAGATGTAAGTTTAACCCCTTAATGCACAAATTTTTTTAAAGGCTTTCCAAGAAAAATTAATTTTTTTATATTTAAAAAACTCATTTCAGAAAGTTGTCTTACCAACAAAATTACAAAAATACAAAAATAATCAAAATTTTTATTGCAATTTTGGATTTTGATAGCACTTCAGGAAATAGTCGAATATAGCTTACAATCCCATGTAGATGACAAATATCAATAAAACGAGTTTTTTCACATTGTTATTTTCAATTCTCAATTGCATTCGATTGTGAAAAATTATAACTACATAAAGTACAACGCCGCTCGAATTATCTCGAGTGTGCACAGTTCGGCCAGTTTAGAGCGCTCCAGTTAACTCAAGCGTGCACGCTAAGGGGTTAACAAAGGTATATATTTAATAGATAAAATATTTTAATCATGAAGATTAGGATGGTATACCCCTAATGGGACGGGGGGACCTGTAGGGACGGGACCCCTACAAGTTTTGCGAAAAACTCGTGAAGCACTGAAGCCTGAAAACTTGAAGTGCGAAGTGGCGAGGAAACACTGTACATTAAAAAATGTGCAATCAAACTTCGAAATTCTTATTTAACCCTCCGAGCGGAACACATCGAGGAAAAAAGTCTCCAAAAATAAGCTAAAAGTTTACTAGTCAGTGGCCAAAACGTTCTATGATTTTTTCCTTCACCCTTTGTCGACTAGAATAGAATACGGGAAACCTACCCTCGTTACTGTCCCTTTACTTCCGGTTATAAATATATATATATATATATATATATATATATATATATATATATATATATATATATATATATATATATATATATATATATATATATATATATATATATATATATATATATATATATATATATATATATATATATATATATATATATATGTATATATATATATATATGTATATATATATATATATATATATATATATATATATATATATATATATATATATATATATATATATATATATATATATATATATATGTTATAGATTGTTAATTTTAATACACATAAAGCTCGTCAAGTCTCTAAGATCATCCCATAAGAAATACTGGATTCTAAAAGTACAAATAAAATATTCTTTGAGAGACTTATTTATATTTTGTTATAAAAGTCATCGAAGATATTTAAATGGTGCAATTAGAGATACATCTGTTACCGCAAACGAAATACTTCGAAATATAGATTTACAAAGCCATGAAAAGCTATCAGTGTCAGATGCCTCAGGAGGTAGGGGTGCATCTCTCAATAAATATCAGTCAAAGAGGGGTACAGTTCTTAAACAATCGACCTGATCCTCCTACCGCAAAAAAAAAAATAAAAAAAAAAAAAAAAAAAGAAAAAAAAAAAGAAAGAAAAAAGAAAAATAAAAAAAACAAAAAAAAAAAAAAAAAAAAAAGAAAGAAAAAAAAAAAAAAAAAAAAAAAAAAAAAAAAAAAAAAAAAAAAAAAAAAAACGCCCATGTGAGGAAAACAACTGACAAAAATTACATACTCCAGTTCAGAGCGTTTTTGAAGGTCGAAAATTATACGTTTTGAATGCTTCATCGGTTTGGTGGAATTGTACGTGCGAACCACTTAGAGGGTTAAAGACAGCAGATACAGAAAATTTCAGTGTGAATATTGTTTTATTTTATACAGAAAACTTATACCTCAGTACGTAACTGCACCAAATGCTCCGTCACATATCAAAATAAGCCATTTCTCATTTTACCCATTTCTGATACAGAATGTTGAATGACTTTGTATGAGTAATGGTTAAAACTAGCAATCTTAAGCTTAGTCAGAGAAGCAAAAAAGACCAGAACGTATTCAAATACAATCAATCTTCATACATTCTTATGTACAACATTGCGTGACGTTGTTTGAAATTTTGTTATCAATAAAGCATTTATCAAATAAATCCAAACAGAGAATATCTGGCTAAAAACTTCTTTAAATCATAATTAATTACCTGATTCAAAATATTTTATCAGAACGGAAATCTACTTTGTGATACCAGATGCAACTGATCGGTCCTTGGTTGTTCGAATTTTGTTATCAATAAAACATTCATCAAATGAAGTGAAATGAATCACAGAATGTAGAGTTGAGCTATCTAACTCAAAATATTTTGTCAGGACGGAAATGTTCTTACTGTTTCCAAATGCTCGAATGGTCTTTTGTTTTATTCAAGCTAATCTAGCAAGATTTTCTACGTAAAGAGGAATTTTACATACAACATGCGCATGAACATACCAGTTGTGCACTCGTCATTAATTAATCACTGATAAGGAAGACTGATTATTTATAAACGCGTATTTACCATAATATCCAGAATAAAAATTTCGTCGTCTACGTATTTAAAATAAACTTTCAGCAGATACGTGTGGTGAGGCTATTTAGATCATTAATGAAATTGATAATTAATATAATTTATATAATTAATATGATTTATTAATTAATATAATTGCTATAAATAAAACGAGAACTGAATTGCTTGGGATCTAAATCTGACCTCATCACATCTTTTGCAAAGGGGAGAGGACCATAACAATATATTCAAGGGATGTTTTCGTCGTGTGCAGTATTCTCGGGCTTGGTTCTGATCCCAGTGCCAGATTAGAATAGCGTCTTCGTACATGACACTAAATAAGGATATATCTTTGTGGAATTATTTATGAGTCCCTAAGGGACAGTGTCCAACTTGAAGGGCAATGTTTTCTCATGTGTTGAATAAATATAGTTGTTGTAGAATTATTGATGTTGTCGAGTATTGCATTTTTCCCTTAGCCCGCAATAACCTTTCACTGGTTCTTTGGTGGAACTATATGGCGGCAGACACAGCTCACATTCTTCATATGGAATGCTCCAGAACTTTATAACAGAGCAAAATGCAAATTGACGAAAATAAAAGAGTCCTATTAATTGAATAGCTGAAAGGAGTTTTTATTATTGACTATTCCTTGCTGACTTTATCAGAAAAATACACGTCCCTCGACATGACATAAAAATCAAAAAAAGGAGCAAAATGGCTAAAAAAAATAATCTTTTTTTTTTTCTTAAATAATGCGGTTGATCTCTCCCCCAATTTCGGCCAAAATGATGCCCATTCAACACCGCGAATGGCGAGGTCAGTGGAAAAATCCCGCCAGCGGGAACCCAAGACGATTGCCAAACGAAGCTTGAGTAGGAAGAACATCCTAGGAATCTTAGGGCGCCAAGCAACGCTCAAGCTGGACAAAAGGTGAAAGATGGGGAGAGCAAGACGGCAACCCACGGATGGTCATCGCTGGAAGATTCAAGGTGACTTGGACATGGACAAGCCCCATTCCATAAAATAAGGGGTCAGGAAGCCGGCAATTCCTGGCATTCCTTTTTACATAGAATGTAGCTATACCACATCAAGCTTGCGGTTTCAAGGCGGGGTAAAAGAGACCAATAGATTTAGACAACTCTCCCGATTGGACGAAAAGAAGTAAGAAAGGACAGAGATGAAAATAATATAAAATAAGAAGAGTCAAGAGGTCAGAAGTCGAGGAGAGGAGTTCGACGGCAAGTGTTTAGGACTTGAGGACAGAGTACGGGGATTAAAGGAGTTGGACTCAAGGAAAACCTCGACATCTCGCAACGACCAGAAGTTTCCAGCTCATCCGCTTTTCAGAATCACCCCAAGTTATTTAGAAGGCCCCAGACCAGTAGTGAAACTGGAGTCAACGTTGTCGTCCCATCAATTGAGATAACACGCAAAGTATCTACGTCATTTCACAAGAGCGTCCGACCGGAGTACCGCCTTGGCACACCATATAGACCCACAAAGGTACTGATTTTAAATATTTGAAATTGAGATTAGGTCCTCTCTCTTATATATATAGTTACCTAATTGATGGAAAATTATTATTGTCAAATCTTAATTCGTGTGGCACGTGTTGAACGTGTTGAAAAAGTAAATCTTACGAAACTTGATCAAATTTTTGTATATTAGTCATGTATATATCATTATAATAAATTTACTTATTTTATTTTAAAGCTGATTTCAGCGACTCTTCATTTAGCTTATTAGTTTACTTTTTATTTTAAGTCTGTAGTCTCTCAGAACCTGTGGTTGAATTGAAACTTAAATAATGTACACAACGCAACCCAAATAATATTTAGTCTTTGTGACTAACCAAATAAATAACCACTATAAAATTTGATCATAGGTAAATACCTATATTTAAACGAGAGCTACACTACAATACGGCACTAAGATCTGGTGAAAAAAAATAAATGCTTTATTCACCCTTAATGATTTCTAAATAATTACATTCTTAACTGGTTTAAAGTACGGCCATCCATAGAAACGGGTGTGACTCATTGAACTACTTTTTATCACTTTTTTCTATACAATACAGTGTGATCGCGGTTAATGTTATCAATCGCTTATTGTTATTGAAATCACTTGGTTCCGATTTTCTCTACTCATTTGTATGTTAAAATTATCCCTTTAAGTGATCGTTACATCAGTTAATGTTATCAGTTTTCGAACCTCATTTTAACTGGCAAAGGAATATTCACAATATATTCAGAAGGAACCCATTCTTTCCTTTCCTTCGCTGCTGTTTGAATTTCCGAGAATTCTCCTCTTCAACCTAGGGAAATTGGGTATGAACAAAGGAGTACGAACTTACCCGTTCCTGGAATTTTTCAAAAATACGCACACCCTGCTGGTGGTCAATGGTTGTCAGATAATCAGAAGGCAACACATTATTATCGTAACTGAGAAGGAGCGTATTCACATTTTATGCCTTGCTCGCTTACATGCAGCTTGTCGATATGGAAACCAGAAAGCGAAATGATTTAACGTTAAAACAAAACATCGAAATTTAAAATCCTTATGACGAGTTGATTATGATTACGAATAATTTATCAACGAGCTTCTTAGAAAAAATTGTAGTCAGTCAACAATTGATCATTTTTTTTAAATTATGTATACAATTCTTAAGTTTTAAAGGATAATATACAGTACATAAATGTAAGGTGTGTTTTTTAATTTTATTTTGAAATTTAGTACATGTGAATTAAAAGGTGGGGGGTAAATTTATCTAATTTTGCATATCATTTATTGTTATCAAATCACGGTGTCCCAAACTGATCACATTAAGCTGAGTCACACATGTATATTTTTATGAAGCAATTAAAACACATAAGGAAGAATTTTGACACAAATAAAGAATTTCCATTTCTTCTGTGCGTTTAAAAAATTATAAATATGCTGTTATGAGTGTGGCATTTATAACTGTCACACCTGTAACAGCATATTTATATTTTTTTAAACATGTAAAGAAACGGAAAGTCTTTATTTTTTTCAAAAATTCTTCCTTAGATGTTATAATTGCTTCACAAAAAATATATATTTGAAATATATTCTTTATAGAAAAAGTGATAAAAAGTAGTTCAATGTGTCACACTCGTTTCTGTGGAATGGCCGAGTAGTATTTGAGTCAGTTTTCGTTGCAGGCATTATGTCCGCTAAAGATCCTTTGATATAAATACTTGCTGTTGGATTAGTTTGGTTTCGAGAACTACTGTCTACTCTAGAAAGTTAACAAGAACGGGATCTACTAGTTAAAATCAATTCCAAACGCATATGAACATCCATACCAGCAACGGGATTCAAGTCTGCCGTAAATATTACTTAAAGAAAGTGCTCTTGCTCTAACGTTGAGTTATCGATCGACTATCACTTTGTTTCATAATTTTTAATTAAGAAAAAAGAGGTAAGAAAAAGTTTTTAAATGGTACATAAATAGTAAAGAAGCTATACAACTAGTTAAGTCTTTATGTAATTTTCCGTGCTCAAAAAAACTGGAAATAGAGCAGCAAAATGCCGTTAGCTCAAAGTTTTGCGGCATTGAAGAAAATACCACACGCAATTTAAATCTATCCAGTGTTTACTCCGATGTGGTCAGTCTTGCATAAATTGTTGTATTGTACATAAACATATTACGAATACTACACATATTACACATATAAAGGATATAATAGAAGGAATATTGGCCAAACCAATTCAGTATCAGACAATGCCTGGGAAAAAATCTAAAGACATGTCTTTACTCGGCAGCCTTGCACTGGAACACTTAAGTTGTTAGCTTGGTGGTCAAGTTGGTGAAAGTGAAATCCGAGAACAGTTTACACTCTTTATAGACATCCGTGTTTAAAATAAAACTTTCATCTGGACATGATCTGAATTGTAGTACTGATTTACAGGACTATACGGGTTTTTTTTCTCATATTATGCCTTATTTCTCTGCCATATTGCATAAAAAACATCTAACACTTGAAATATTTTATTTGAATATCGCGAGCACTTTGATGTCAAATTTCAGAGTAAAGTGTAAAAGTTACCAGCATAATTCTATTAAGAAATTTATTTTATTCTGCCGTAAGTTATCTTTTAAAAATGAGTAATTCCTATTCAAAACCGATTTCGAACATCCTCCGGCATCCATAGTAAGACATGGCACGGAAAGGTAGAGCCTCTAGCTTTTTGATTATTATCCGACTGCATTAATGAGAAGTTGAATCCTAAACTTTCCCTTAACTCTTTCGTTCATTCACTATATGAAAGTCATAGAAAAAATTCTTTGAATTGGTATACTTAAAATAGTATTGTTTGTAAAGCAAAGAAAATAACTTTTTCAGCGTGAGGTTATGTAATAAATTCAATGAGTTTCATATTGTTGTTGTTGTTGGAGGGGGGATCTACTAATTAAATTCAGTTCCGAACGCATATGAACATTCATATCAGCAATGGGATTCAAGATTATCGAAAATTATACTTAAAACTTAAAACCTTAAGTCAACGTTATTTTATTTTTAGTCGGATCTTATGCATTTTAACATCTTATCTCTCTATGTTTTCATTTCAGAATATATTGAGGCTACATTAATAGTCACCGTTTAAGATGAACAATCCGAGCCCAAACTGCTGTAATTAATCTACACCACTACTACATATTTGAGCATTTAAGTATTAGTGTACACACAAAATTAAAAAGTTATGTAATTTAACTTTATTTATACACGGCATAATTGTTTGGCACGTGTTATAATTGCTTCACAAAAATATATATTTGAAGTATTATATTATTTATAGAAAAAGTGATAAAAAGTAGTTCAATGTGTCACACCCTTTTCTATGAAATGACTGAGTAGTACTTGAGTCAGTTTGCGCTGTCCGCTAAAGAACCTTTAATATAAATTCTCGCTGTTGGATTAGTTCGGTTTCAAGAACTACGGTCTACTCATGACGGGATAACAAGAAAGGGATCTTCTAGTTAAAGTCAATGCCGAAAGCATATGAACATTCATACCAGCAATGGGATTCAAAACTATCGAAAATGATACTTAAAACTTCAAACCTTAAATCAACGTTATTTTATTTTTAGTAAGATCTTATGCATCTTAACATCTTATCTCTCTATGTTTTCATTTCAGAATATATTGAGGCTACATTAATAGTCACCGTTTAAGAGGAACAATCCGAGCCAAAACTGCTGTAATAAATCCACTACACTACTACAAATTCAAGCATTTAAGTATTTGTGTACACACAAAATTAAGAAGTTATGTAATTTAACTTTATTTATACACGGCATAATTGCTTGGCACGTGTTATAATTGCTTCACAAAAAATATATATTTGAAGCAATAGATTCTTTATAGAAAAAGTGATAAAAAGTAGTTCAATGTGTCACACCCTTTTCTATGAAATGGCCGAGTAGTACTTAAGTCAGTTTGCGTTGCAAACATTCTGTCCGCTGAAGATCCTTTGATATAAATACTTGCTGTTGGATTAGTTTGGTTTCAAGAACTAAGGTCTACTCTTGACGGGGTTTTAAGAACTACGGTCTACTCTTGACGGGATAACAAGAAGGGGATCTACTAGTTAAAGTCCATTCCGAACGCATATGAACATTCATACCAGCAATGGGATTCAAGGCTATAGAAAAGGATACTTAAAGCTTCAAACCTTAAGTCAACCTTATTTTATTTTTAGTCAGATCTTATGCATTTTAACATCTTAACTTTCTATGTTCTCATTTCAGAATATATTTAGGCCACATTAATAGTCAACGTTTAAGATGAACCGAGACAAAACTGCTGTAATTAATCTACACCACTACTACATATTTGAGCATTTAAGTATTAGTGTACACACAAAATTAAGAAGTTATGTAATTTAACTTTATTTATACACGACATGGCACCCATTTCCACCCACGGAATTCGCCTTTCCGCAATAATCACTGCTCAGCGTGTATTTAAGCCTTAAACATGGCCGCATTTTTGTGTAATGGGAATATAATTTTTATCCATTATATCGTTTACGACCATTTCATTGCATGCCTTCAGCACAATTTACAGTATTTACGACAAGCATCAAACGAAATTTCGTTGGATAAAAGCCAGCAATAAGATGGGACTAGCGTGACTGAAAATTTTATACAATGTACCCGCCAATGTCTTTAATATAATATATCGATACGTAGCTAAACTCACATTGGATCGTTGATGAAAGCCATAAAAGCTTTCTTTTCATGGCACTGTGCTGACATCGTTTATCAAGGAAGGAATTCCGCCTTTCCTTAGAATGCTCTGTATTTCTTCTTTCGATAATTATCAAAAGTTGCGTTTGATAGGTGAATGAATTTTATTAATAATAGGCCATCATTGAAGTAAATTTTCCCCCAGTAAAGTAATGACAAATATTTAATAAATATTGTGACGGGAAATGGGGGACCCTATTGTTTTCTGGTACGTTAACATGAAGCGGCAGTTTTCTGTATAGATTTTCTCTTTATTTATTGCTAGATTTTTCCGATAGTTGTGTTCATTTCAAAATAGTAATTAATTAAAGAAGCTGTGTGGGGAATAAATAAATGACTTAGCTGGAAGAAGAATTAATTTTTTCTAACTTAAATTAAATCAAGAATAAAATACATATTATAAAAAATAGAAAATTGACTTTCAGTAAATGAGTGTTTACAAGACCGAAATTTTAAAGAACTCTAAAATTTTTAATATTCTAAAAAGTTAAATAATAAATAATAAATTTATAAACTTCACATAACCTTTTAAATAAATACTAAATTTATAAACTTCACATAACCTTTCAAATAAATACTAAATTTATAAACTTCACATAACCTTTCAAATAAATACTAAATTTTTAAACTTCACATAACCTTTTAAATAAATAATAAATAGGTATATAAATTGGTAATAAATGAAAACTAGTTTTATTATTATATTTCTCTAGCTTAAATTAAGACATGAATAATATATTGATAAGTAAAAAGTAGAAAACTAGCTTTCAGTAAAAAAATTTTTATTTGAATAAAATTTTAAAGGCCTCTAATATTTTTAGCCTTTTAAACAATGAACATATAAACAATAAATTTATAAATTCCATAAAACTTTTTCTATGCTTTTACTTCCTTGAACGAAGTCGAGAATAAAATTTTGAAGAGCTATAAAATTTAAAAAAATATTAAATTAATAAACTACATAAAACCTTTTAAATAAATAATAAATAGGTAAATAAATTTGTAATAAATGGCAACTAGAGTTAGAATTATATTTCACTAATTTAAATAAAAGATGAATAATATAATGATAAATAAAAAGTAGAAAACTAGCTTTCAGTAAAAAAAATTTATATTAGAATAAAACTTTAAAGGACTCTAATATTTTTAGCCTTTTAAAAAGCGAACATATAAACAATAAATTTACAAATTCCACGAACTTCTTTGAACGAAGCCGAGGTTAAAATTTTAAAGAACTCTAAAATTTTCCACATTTTATAAAGTAAAATATTAAATTAATAAACTACACAAAACCTTTTAAATAAATAATAAATAGGCAAATAAATCAGTAATAAATGGCAACTAGAGTTAGAATTATATTTCTGTAACTTAAATTAAAACATGAATAATATATTGATAAATAAAAACTAGAAAACTAGCTTTCAGTAAAAAATATTCATGAAATATAAAATTAAAAAAACTCTAATTTGGTCTTTTAAAAAGTGAACATATAAATAATAAATTTGTAAATTTCATAATTATATGCTTTTACTTCCTTGAAACAAGTCGGGATTAAAATGTTAAAGAACTCTAAAATTTTCAATATTTTTAAAGGTGCAGAAATAAATAACTAATTAATTCCACAAAACTTTTTCTTTACTATTATTTCCTTGAACTAAGTAAAGTTGAAAAGTCTCTGTTGAGTAAATAAATAACTTAACTGGTCTTAGAATTAAATTTTTCTAACTTAGCTTAAATTAAAACATTAATAAAATGGGAATAAATAAAAAGTAGAAAAATAATTTTTAGTAAATGTAAAAAAGCTTTTATAAGAATAAAGTTTTAAAGAACTCAAAAGTGTTCAACAAGTCGAAAGGCGTTCAGTAAATAAATGGCAGCTGGTGTTTGAATTATATTTTATAATTTAAATTAAAATATGAATAATATAAAGATAAATAAAAAGTAGAAAATTAGCTTTCGGGAAAAAATTTTATAAAAATAAAATTTTAAAGAACTGTAATATTTTTAACCTTTTTGGAAAGTAAAGTTATAAATAACATATTAATAAATTCCATAAAACTTTTTCTATGCTTTGACTTCCTTGAACAAAGTCGAGAATAAAATTTTAAAGAAATCTAAAATTTTCAACATTTTAAAAAGTAAAATAAACAATATTAAATTAATAAACTACACAAAACATTTTAAATAAATAATAAATATGTAAATAAATTAGTAATAAATGACAACTAGTGTTAGAATTATATTTCTCTATCTTAAATTAAAACATGAATAGAGATAAATAAAATGTAGAAAACTAGCATTCAGTAAAACATTTTCTGTAAGAATACAACTTTAAACAACTCTAATATTTTAGCCTTTTAAAAAGTGAACATATAAATAATAAATTTATAAATTCTATGTTTTTACTTCCTTGAACGAAGTCGAGAATAAAATTTTAGAGAAATCTAATATTTTCAATATTTTTAAAGGTGAAGAAATAAATAATTAATCAATCTACAAAACTGTTTCTTTACTATTATTTCCTTGAACTAAGTAAAGTCGAGACGTATCTGTCGAGTAAATAAATGACGTAGCTGGTGTTATAATTAATTTTGTCTAACTTAGCTTAAATTAAAACATTAATAAAATACGGATAAATAAAAAGTAGAAAAATAACTTTTAGTAAATGAAAAAAAGTTTTTATACTAATAAAGTTTTAAAGAACTCAAAAGTGTAAAACAAGTCGAAAGGCGTTCAGTAAATAAATGGCAGCTGGTTTTGGAATTATATTATCTAATTTAAATTAAAATATGAATAATATAGAGATAAATAAAAAAGAGAAAATTATCTTTCAGTAAAACATTTTGTGTCAGAATAAAATTTTAAACAACTGTAATATTTTTAGCCTTTTAAAAAGTGAACATATAAATAATAAATTTATAAATTCCATAAAACTTTTTCTATGCTTTTACTTCCTTGAACGAAATCAAGAATAAAATTTTAAAGAACTCTAAAATTTTCAACATTTTAGAAAGTAAAATTAAAAATATTAAATGAATAAACTACACAAAACCTTTTAAATAAATAATAAACAGGTAAATAAATTAGTAATAAATGACAACTAGTGTTAGAATTATATTTCTCTAACGAATTAAAACATGAATAATATATTGATAAATAAAAAGTAGAAAACTAATTTTCAGTAAAAATATTAACTATAAAATTTTAAAAAAACACTAATTTAGCCTTTTAAATAGTGAACATATAAATAATAAATTTATCAATTCCATAATTATATGTTTTTACTTCCTTGAACAAAGTCGAGAATAAAATTTTAAAGAACTCTAAAATTTTCAATATTTTTACAGGTGAAGAAATAAATAACTAATTACTTCCACAAAACATTTTCCTTACTATTATTTCTTTTTTTATGCTGCAACAACTCTCCCAGATGTCTGAAACATCAGTCAACCACAATAAAAGTATACAAATATAAAATGAGTAAAAGATAGGGGAAAAGACCTATAAGGAAACACCAAGGAAAAACTAAGCAACCATTGAAAGAGTTAACAAAGCTAGAAACAGCATTTGAAACTTGACTACACTTAGTCAAATAACACTTAGCAGTTCAGAAGAAATCTATAAAGTAAAATGAATATCGATCGTGCCCATTGTGTTCCTCGACGGGTTCCATTGTAGAGCTCAGCTTAAGACATGTCCATCAGCTGCTATGGACTGACCAGAGACGAGAGTGTTGAAAGACACTATATCAAATCATCACACTATTCGGTAGAACAGATTAATCTATGTAATCCCATACCCAATCATATAGTCATAGAGAATATTTGGAGGTTTAGCCTCGATGGAATATACGGAGAAATTAGGAAATAATCTCTGATTTTGTTTTCTATTATTAAGATTACATATTTGAGTTACAGAACATTTGTATGATTTACGTAGTTAAGTGTCTTCTTTAAACGATATTGTATAATTATTACTATTAGAGTCTTTCCTCAACGTTAGCATTCTTAAGAAAATACTTTTAAACAAAATATTTATTACTCTTATTATGGTATGTTACATAAAAATAAATATATGTGTGTATATATATATATATATATATATATGCATGTATCTATCTGTATATATATATATATACATATATATATATATATATATATATATATATATATTTATATATATACACATATATATATATGTGTATATCTATATATATATATATATATGTATGTATATGTATGTATATATATATCTGTATATGTATGTATATATATATATATATATGTATGTAAATATATGTGCATATGTATGTATATATATATATATATATATGTGTAATGTATATGTAAACATATATATAATATATATATAACATATATATATATATATATTATATGCATGTATGTATATATATATACATAAATATATATATATATATATATATATATATATATATATTTATATATATATATATATATATATATTATATATGCATGTATATATATATATATATATATATATATATATATATATATATATATATATATATATATATTATATGCATGTATATATATATATATATATATATATATATATTTAATTATTTATTTACAGAGTTAACTCAATATAAACCTTAATGCCGATAGCCTAAAAAATCGAACTTAAGTGAGAAGTAACTGCTTTCCAACTGCAAGCTTAAATTTCTCTATAAATTTCATCAAAAAGTAAAGCTTTATAATTTAAAGTTGAATATTAATTTTCGTCTTTTACAGTATATATTTGTGCTGAAATGAGAAAAATCAGGTAAACAATAAAGTTTTTTTAACAGGTTCAAATAAGGACGAACTACTACAATCAGACAGAGAGATATGTCTTCTGAAATAGCATGATCCGTAATATTTCTATCAGTACATAAAAATTGTATGTATGTTACAGTAAAAATCGTTGTTATGGATATGAAAATAAAGCTTTAAAAAACATTATTCCTAAACAATAAATTGATGTTTGGGGCAAAATTTTTTAAACCTTTAGTACTGATTGATTTATATATGTTAGAAAATGTTTAAAAAATATACTTTTGAATATCGTATTCTATTTCTTAATTATTCCCAAAAAAACTAGGCAGAAAAATAAAATTATATTTATTTGGATTATATTCATCTCTATTTTAAGCATTAATATAAGCTTAATTTTTATATGGATAACATTTCAAAAGAAAACATGCTTACACTCAAAATCTCTCTACAGAGTAGAGGATTCTCGATCCAGATACATAGAGAGCACTGTAAGACAGTAAAATCTCTGACGCAATCTGTCAGATTAAGCCTGAAGTGGATGGCATGAGACTGAATCAACACGTTCGTGCCCATTCTGTTCCCGGACAGGATCTATTCAAGATCCAGTCTAATGAATGTCCATCGGCTGCGATGAACTGACCAGAAATGAGAGCGATGAAAGGCACTATATCAAATCATCGCAATGTGCGCGTGGAACAGATTAATCTATGCAATACCATCCCTATTCAGACAGAGTAAGTCTTTTTGAAAAGAGAAAGTGGTCTACATCAGGGTTGGCATAATTTTAATCAGTTGATTTAAACCCCTTAACGCATTTGCCCGTGTCTGACACGGGCGAAATTCAAATTAAGCATAAAATCATTTACACTTTGTTTGTATAACAATTTTTTATATACTTTTTACTCTTTCCAAGTTCCCTAGTCACACCCAAAACTGAAATTGCAAAAAATAACTTACATTGTACCTATATATCCCTTTTCTGTGAAGAAAATATGTCATATTTTATAATTTTTTCTAAACTCTTCTCGTGCTTTAAGGGGTTTTAAAGTGTTTTTTTAATCATTGATTTAAAATATTTTTGTCATTTCTTTTAAAACCTATATTCCAAAGCCAGGAGAATTGGTAATCAGTCAGCACAGTAATACCAATAAGTAAATAAGTGCAAATAGGTAGCATGGGCTTTCCAAGAATTTAGGGATTGTTATCAGAAAGTATGTAGTAGGTGTAGTACAATGATTGATTATGACTGGTGGATTTCATTTTATGTAATGGGAGGTAAAGAGAGTATTACAGAACTTGAAATCCAGTTTGTCTACCAAATAACGACAGTCGTAGCTTCATCTGCTGGAATGGAAAGACAGTTTTCTTCTTTTGGTATTGTTCACTTTAGCCTTCATAACCAATTAGGAAAGGATAAAGCATCAAAGCTAATGTTTTTATCGAAACAATTAAATCTATAATTCGGTGTTTAAAAAATATTGAAATACTTGTGATTTGTTTTTTTTTTAATAAATAGTTTGCATTAAAAGAAAATTTAATTTGTTCTGTAAATTTACATCTTATTTAGTTTGCATTATCCAATTACAAAATAATGGAATGTATTTAGATTAAAATTTATATATTTAATTTTAGGTAATCAATGTGTAAAATATACTAGATGGATGTTACTTCTTATAACAAACTATTGTATGTATATTGCAAAAAACATAAAAACAACAATTACAATTAGTATTCAGAAAAAATTAGACATCCGATTTAAATTTAAAAAATCTGATTTAAATTAAATAAATCTGATTTTTTTTATTTTTTTTTAAATCATGATTTTTTTTTCAACCCTGGTCTAGAAAAAATATTATGTTAGAATAATGAATCTAGGAAACTCGTATAGTCATTATGGTAATAGTGAAGAATATGGTGCCCCTTGGCAAATTTGGCGAGGATGTTGGCGATATTTACTAATACAAAGTCTTCTCTACGGACATTATATGCATGTATATATATATATATACATAAATATATATATATATACATACATATATATATACATATATAAATATATGCATGTATATATATATATATATATATATATATATATATCTCTATATATATATATTTAATTATTTTATTTACAGAGTTAACTCAATATAAACCTTAATGCCGATAGCCTAAAAAATCGAACTTAAGTGAGAAGTAACTGCTTTCCAACTGCAAGCTTAAATTTCTCTATAAATTTCATCAAAAAGTAAAGCTTTATAATTTAAAGTTGAATATTAATTTTCGTCTTTTACAGTATATATTTGTGCTGAAATGAGAAAAATCAGGTAAACAATAAAGTTTTTTTAACAGGTTCAAATAAGGACGAACTACTACAATCAGACAGAGAGATATGTCTTCTGAAATAGCATGATCCGTAATATTTCTATCAGTACATAAAAATTGTATGTATGTTACAGTAAAAATCGTTGTTATGGATATGAAAATAAAGCTTTAAAAAACATTATTCCTAAACAATAAATTGATGTTTGGGACAAAATTTTTAAAGCTTTAGTACTGATTGATTTATATGTTAGAAAATGTTTAAAAAATATACTTTTGAATATAGTATTCTATTTCTTAATTATTCCCCAAAAAACTAGGCAGAAAAATAAATTATATTTATTTGGATTATATTCATCTCTATTTTAAGCATTAATATAAGCTTAATTTTTATATGGATAACATTTCAAAAGAAAACATGCTTACACTCAAAATCTCTCTACAGAGTAGAGGATTCTCGATCCAGATACATAGAGAGCACTGTGAGACAGTAAACTCTGACGCAATCTGTCAGATTAAGCCTGAAGTGGATGGCATGAGACTGGATCAACACGTTCGTGCACATTCTGTTCCCGGACAGGATCTATTCAAGATCCCAGTCTAATGAATGTCCATCGGCTGCGATGAGCTGACCAGAAATGAGAGCGGTGAAAGGCACTATATCAAATCATCGCAATGTGCGGGTGAACAAATTAATCTATGCAATACCATCCCCATTCAGACAGAGTAAGTCTTTGAAAAGAGAAAGTGGTCTACATCAGGGTTGGCATAATTTTAATCAGTTGATTTAAAGTGTTTTTTTAATCATTGATTTAAAATATTTTTTTTCATTTCTTTTAATACCTATATTCCAAAGACAGGAGAATTGGAAATCAGTCAGCACAGTAATACCAATAAGTAAATAAGTGTAAATAGGTAGCATGGGCTTTCCAAGAATTTAGGGTTTGTTGTCAGAAAGTATGTAGTAGGGGTAGTACAATAATTGATTATGACTGGTGGATTTCATTTTATGTAATGGGAGGTAAAGAGAGTATTACAGAACCTAAAATCCAGTTTGTCTACCAAATAACGACAGTCGTAGCTTCATCTGCTGGAATGGAAAGACAGTTTTCTTCTTTTGGTATTGTTCACTTTAGCCTTCATAACCAATTAGGAGTGGATAAAGCATCAAAGCTAATGTTTTTTATCGAAACAATTAAATCTATAATTCGGTGCTTAAAAAATATTGAAATACTTGTGATTTGTTTTTTAAATAAATAGTTTGAATTAAAAGAAAATTTAATTTGTTCTGTAAATTTACATCTTATTTAGTTTGCATTATCCAATTACAAAATAATGGAATGTATTTAGATTAAAATTTATATATTTAATTTTAGGTAATCAATGTGTAAAATATACTAGATGGATGTTACTTCTTCTAACAAACTATTGTATGTATATTGCAAAAAACATAAAAACAACAATTACAATTAGTATACAGAAAAAAAATCAAAGAAATCCGATTTAAATTTAAAAAATCTGATTTAAATTAAATAAATCTGATTTTTTTTAAATCATGATTTTTTTTCCAACCCTGGTCTAGAAAAAATATTATGTTAGAATAATGAATCTAGGAAACTCGTATAGTCATTATGGTAATAGTGAAGAATAGGGAACCTCTTGGCAAATTTGACGAGGATGTTTGCGATATTTACTAACACAACGTCTTCTCTCCGGACATTGTATCCCTCGATTTTTGGTGACTTTAATAGATGTTGAGTGCGTCATTGTAATAGAATTATATGCTTTTACTTAATTAACCAAAACCACTTAGAAATCGGGCATTTATATTTATGGGCAATTAATCTTTTAACAGTTTACAAAGCCAACATCTCCAAATTATTAAAAAATAGCCATTCTGAACAATTAATGATACGTTATATCTAATTTTAAGCATTAAGCACACATTGACTAACTCCATTTCTTGGATATTGATATATTGGAACGTCAATGCAAAATATATGCCACCCAGTTCTCATTCAAACCAATATTCCACAATTTTAGTTATCAGCGTGGATTAATGATAAATTTTGGGGGTCGGTGAATAGGCTACTCTTGGCATTTTTTAAGGGCTTTTATAATATATTTGTAATTTTTAAAAAATGGAGTTAGTCAATGTGTGTACTGAGCGGCTCATATAATAAGATCTCTATGGGGCTGTGCATTACAAATTAACATATAATTGTATTTATAACAATAATATTACAGAAAAAATCCTTTTTCTAATAAAACTAGCTTTTAAAAACATTAGCTTAAGTTAATAAATAAATACTTAAAGGGGAATTCCTTATTATTTAGAACTTATTACTGCATTTGTAAAAAAATGCCTTAAAAATACTTTTGTAAATGTTGATAATTTTCTTTTATTCTCACACAAATCAAAGATAAACAATGAGAATCCTTTTACTGAATTTTACGTATCACTATTTTCCAAACGATGGCCGAATGGTTAGGACACTGACCTTAGGAACCAAAGTTCGTGGGTTCGAGTCCCACTGTGGTATGGATGTCCGTAGCCTTTCGGAATAGGTATAAGCAGTAGGTCCCAGTCTCATTAGCCCTCGTGTTGCAAAAAAGTATACCTTAGTGCTCCGAAGAAACCAGCAACGTATCTCTATTTCAAACATTAAAACAATCCTTGCTTTGGTTTTAAACTCTTCAAATGCAAAGGTATTACTATCCCATATCTCTCTACAGAATAGAGTATTCTTGTGTCTGATATGAAGAGAGCTCCATGAGATAGAGTACTCTGTGCCAATCTGTCAGATTGAAACTGGAGTGGATGGCAGGAGACTGGATCAACACGTTCGTGCCCATTGTGTTACTAGACAGTATCTATTCAAGCGCCTAGTCTAATGAATGTCCATCACTTGCGATGGGTTGACCAGTGACGAGAGTGATGAAAGACACTACATCAAATCATAGTAATGTTCGGGAGAACAGATTAATCTATGTAATCCCATCCTCATTCAGACAACGTAAGACTTTGAAAAAGGAAGTCATGGTGTAAATGAAATTTTAAGTTAGAATAATCAATCTAGGGAACGCAATAAAGTTTTTATTATGCCCTCTTTTATCAGTAATTTCGATGTAACTTGCCCCCAAATTATGTTTTTAGTATTCATATTATATATTTCAGTTACTTCACATTTGTATTATTCGTGTAATTTCCTCCCTTTTTGAACAATATTATCACGTAGTACTATTAGAGTCTGTACGCATCGTTATATGATATGGACAATTTTTTAAACAGGAAATTTGTATAGATACTATCAGTACATGTTTTTTACTTTATTGAATTCATTCATTACACAATTTCATCAGGGACATCAATTTTTATTCTTAAACCCTTAATGCGCAGGTTTTTTTTTAAACATTGAATATACTTGGTTAAGTGTTACAGCTTACAATCCCATGTAAAAAATAAATATCAATAAAAACGATTGGTTTTTTTTTTTTTTTTTTTTTTTTTTTTTTTTTTTTTTTTTTTTTCCACATTGTTGTATTCAATTCCCAGATTGCATTCGAGTGTAAAAAATTATAGCAACATGAAGTATAACATCACTCGAATTATCTCGAGTGTGCACAATTTGGTCAGTTTAGAACGCTCGAGTTAACTAGAGCGTGCACTTTAAGGGGTTACAATTGTATCCGAGAAGATACACAGAAACATTATGTCAAGTTAAATATCAATTGTTTTGAAGTCTACATTTTCAGTCGCTGAAAAAAAAATAAACATAATTTTGCTTTTCTAATTGGTTCCAGCAAAGACAGACTACTACCAATTTTAAAAAAAATCTATCTTGTTGAAGTATACGATGCATAATATTTGAAACAAAATGTCATACAAATTTAGACCTAATCATTTTAGAAGTTAGAAAATCTTTGAAAAATGTTTTTGAAAACCTTATTTAATTTTTTAATTTTTCCCCACAAAACAAGACAGAATAATACATACCATTCAATCTCATTATGTTTCTTGCTATTTCAATCATTACTAGACACTTACTTTTAGTATTCATAATAATCCCGACTCAAAGCTGCAAAACATTCAAAATCTGTCTAAAGAGTCAAGTAGTCTCGTTTCAGACATGTAGAGAGCTCCATGAGAGATAGAGTACTCTGTGCCAATCTGTCAGATTGAAACTGGAGTGGATGGCAGGAGACTGGATCAACACGTTCGTGCCCATTGTGTTACTAGACAGTATCTATTCAAGCGCCTAGTCTAACGAATGTACATCACTTGCGATGGGTTTGACCAGTGACGAGAGTGATGAAAGACACTACATCAAATCATAGCAATGTTCGGGAGAACAGATTAATCTATGTAATCCCATCCTCATTCAGACAACGTAAGACTTTGAAAAAGGAAGTCATGGTGTAAATGAAATATTAAATTAGAATAATCAATCTAGGGAATGCAATAAAGTTTTTATTATGCCTTCTTTTATCAGTAATTTTGATGTAACTTGCCCCCAAATTATGTTTTTAGTATTCATATTATATATTTCAGTTACTTCACATTTGTATTATTCGTGTAATTTCCTCCCTTTTTGAACAATATTATCACGTAGTACTATTAGAGTTTGTACGCATCGTTAACATGATATGGACAAATTTTTAAACAGGAAATTTGTATAGATACTATCAGTACATGTTTTTTACTTTATTGAATTCATTCATTACACAATTTCATCAGGGACATCAATTTTATTCTTAACCCCTTAATGCGCAGGTTTTTTTTTTAAACATTGAATATACTTGGTTAAGTGTTACAGCTTACAATCCCATGTAAAAAATAAATATCAATAAAAACGATTGGTTTTTTTTTTTTTTTCACATTGTTATATTCAATTCCCGATTGCATTCGAGTGTAAAAAATTATAGCAACATAAAGTACAACGCCGCTCGAATTATCTCGAGTGTGCACAATTTGGACAGTTTAGAACGCTCGAGTTAACTCGAGCGTGCACTTTAAGGGGTTACATTTGTATCCGAGAAGATACACAGAAACATTATGTCAAGTTAAATATCAATTGTTTTGAAGTCTACATTTTCAGTCGCTGAAAAAAAAATAAACATAATTTTGCTTTTCTAATTGGTTCCAGCAAAGACAGACTACTACCAACTTAAAAAAAATCTATCTTTTTGAAGTATACGATGCATAATATTTGAAACAAAATGTCATACAAATTTAGACCTAATCATTTTAGAAGTTAGAAAATCTTTGAAAAATGTTTTTGAAAACCTTATTTAATTTTTTAATTTTTCCCCACAAAACAAGACAGAATAATACATACCATTCAATCTCATTATGTTTCTTGCTATTTCAATCATTACTAGACACTTACTTTTAGTATTCATAATAATCCCGACTCAAAGCTGCAAAACATTCAAAATCTGTCTAAAGAGTCAAGTAGTCTCGTTTCAGACATGTAGAGAGCTCCATGAGAGATAGAGTACTCTGTGCCAATCTGTCAGATTGAAACTGGAGTGGATGGCAGGAGACTGGATCAACACGTTCGTGCCCACTGTGTTACTAGACAGTATCTATTCAAGCGCCTAGTCTAACGAATGTACATCACTTGCGATGGGTTGACCAGTGACGAGAGTGATGAAAGACACTACATCAAATCATAGCAATGTTCGGGAGAACAGATTAATCTATGTAATCCCATCCTCATTCAGACAACGTAAGACTTTAAAAAAGGAAGTCATGGTGTAAATGAAATATTAAATTAGAATAATCAATCTAGGGAATGCAATAAAGTTTTTATTATGCCTTCTTTTATCAGTAATTTTGATGTAACTTGCCCCCAAATTATGTTCTTAGTATTCATATTATATATTTCAGTTACTTCACATTTGTATTATTCGTGTAATTTCCTCCCTTTTTGAACAATATTGTCACATAGTACTATTAGAGTTTGTACGCATCGTTAACATGATATGGACAAATTTTTAAACAGGAAATTTGTATAGATATTATCACTACATACTTTTTACTTTATCGAATTCATTCATTACACAGTTTCATCATGGACATCAATTTTTGTTCTTAACCCCTTAATGCGCAGTTTTTTTTTTAAAAAAGGCTGACCAAGAAAAATCAATTTTTTAATGTAAAAAAACAATTTAGAACGTTTAATTTAAATATATATATATATATATATATATAGATAAAATTAGATAGATAGATAAGATAGATTAGATAAAATTAGATAGATAGATAAGATAGATAGATTAGATAAAATTAGATAGATAGATAAGGTAGATAGATTAGATAAAATTAGATAGATAGGTAAGATAGATAGATTAGATAAAATTAGATAGATAGATAAGATAGATAGATAGATTAGATAAAATTAGATAGATAGATAAGATAGATAGATTAGATAAAGATAGATAGATAGATAAGATAGATAGATTAGATAAGATAGATAGATTAGATAAAATTAGATAGATAGATAAGATAGATAGATTAGATAAAATTAGATAGATAAGATAGATAGATTAGATAAAATTAGATAGATAGATAAGATAGATAGATTAGATAAAATTAGATATATAGATAAGATAGATAGATTAGATAAAATTAGATAGATAGATTAGATAAAATTAGACAGACAGACAGACATTTTATGCTTGAATAAGTTTTATAGCTTACAATCCCATGTAAATAATAAATATCAATAAAACGATTGTGATTATTTTTTCTTTCACATTGTTATTTTCAATTTCCGATTGCATTCGAGTGTGAAAAATTATAGAAACAAAGTACAACGCCGCTCGAATTATCTCGAGTGTGCACAATTTGGACAGTTTAACGCTCTCCAGTTAACACGAGCGTGCACGTTATGTTGGTTACAATTATATCTAAGAAGATACACGACAACATCATGTCAAGTTAAATATCAATTGTTTTCTACATTTTTCAGTCGATGGAAAAAAAAGTAAACATAATTTTTCCTTTTCTAATTGGTTCGATCAAAGACAGACTATTACCAACTGAAAACAAAAATCTGTCTTGTTGAAGTATATGATGCATAATATTTGAAACAAAATTTTATACAAATTTAGTACTAATCATTTTAGAGGTTAGAAAATTTTTGAAAATGGTTTTCAAATACCTTATGTAATTTCTCAATTTTTCCTCACAAAACTAGACAGAATAATAAATACCATTCAATCTGATTATGTTTCTTGCTCTTTCAATCATTACTAGATACTTACTTTTAGTAATTCATAACACTCCCGACTCAAAAATGCAAAAAAATCAAAATCTGTCTAAAGAGTCAAGTAGTCTCGTTTCAGACATGTAGAGAGCTCCATGAAAGATAGAGCACTCTGCATCAATCTGTCAGATTGAGACTGGAGTGGATGTCAGGAAACTGGATCAACACGTTCGTGCCCATTGTGTTCCCAGACAGTATCTATTCAAGAGCCCAGTCTAATGAATGTCCATCAGTTGCGAAGGGTTGACCAGAGACGAGAGTGATGAAAGGCACTACATCAAATCATAGCAATGTTCGGGAGAACAGATTAGTCTATGTAATCCCATCCCCATTCAGACAAAGTAAGACTTTGAAAAGGGAAGGCATGGTGTAAATGGAATATTAAATTAGAATAATCAATCTAGGGAACGGAATAAAGCCTTTATTATGTCCTCTTTTGTCAGCAGTTTCTATATAACTTGTCCCCAAATTTTGTTTTTTATTATTCATATTATATATTTCAGTTACTGCACATTTGTATTATTCGTGTAATGTCCTCCCTTTTTGAACAATATTGCCACGTAGTACTATTGGAATCTCTATACATTGTTAACATGATATGGACAATTTGTATAGATATTATCACTACACGTTTTTTACCTTATTGAATTCATTCATTACACAGTTTCATCATAGACACCAATTTTTGGTATTAAAATTGCATCGGAGAAGATACACACCTATATCATGTCAAGTTAAATATCAATTGTTTTAAAGTCTACATTTTGACTCGCTGGAAAAACCAAATAGACATAATTTTGATTTTCTAATTGGCTTGAGCAAAGACAGAATACTACCAATTGAAAAAAATCTGTCTTGTTGAATTATACGATGCATAATATTGGAGACAAAATTTCTTTCAAATTTAGAACTAATATTTTTAGAAGTTAGAAAATCTTTAAAAATATTTTCGATTACCTTATTTAATTTCTCAGTTTTCCCCACAAAACTAGACAGAATAATAAAAACCATTCAATCTGATTGTGTTTGTTGCTATTTCAAGCATTACTAGACACTTACTTTTAGTAATCATAACACTTCCGACGAAAAACTGTCTGCAAACATTCAAAATCTCTTTAAAGAGTAAAGTAGTCTCGTTTCAGACATGTAGAGAGCACTATGAGGCAGTGCACTCTGAAGTAATCTGTCATATTGAGACTGAAGTGTATGGCACAAGACTGTTTCAACATATTCGTGCCGATTGTGCTATCAGACAGGATCTATTTAAGAGCCCAGTCTAATGAATTTCTATCAGTTGCGATGGGTTGACCAAAGACGAGAGTGATGAAAGTTACTGTATCAAATCGTCACAATGTTCGAAAGAACAGATTAATCTATGTAATACCATCCCCATTGAGGCAACATAAGACTTTCAAAAAGGGAAGTCATAGTGTAAATGGAATATTAAATTAGAATAATCAATCTAGGGAACGGAATAAAGCCTTTATTAAGTCCTCTTTTGTCAGCAATTTCTATGTAACTTGCCCCCAAATTTAGTTTTTTATTATTCATATAATATATTTCAGTTACTGCACATTTGTATCATTCATGTAATTACCTTTCCTTTTTGAACAATGCTGTCACGTAGTGCTATTAGAGTCTGTCCACGTTATTAACATGCTGTGAATAATTTTTTAAACAAATCATTTATATAAATATTATCACTACATGTTTTTTACTTTATTGAATCATTCATTACACAATTTCATCATGGACATCAATTTTTGTTCTTAAAATTGAATCAGAGAAGATGCACAGCTATATCATGTCAAGTTAAATATCAATTATTCAGTTTTAAAATCAACATTTTGATTCACTGGAAAAAATCAAATAAACCTAATTTAGCTTTTCTAATTGGTTCGACTAAGGACAGACTACTGCCAGTTGAAAAAAAAATCTGTCTTTTTTTGGATTATACGGTCTATAATATTTGAAAATAATTTCATACAAAATTGGTACTAATCATTTTAAAAGTTAGAAAGTCATTACAAAATGTTTTCGAATACCTTATTTAATTTCTCAATTTTTCCCCACAAAACTAGACAGAACAATAAATACCATTCAACATGATTATTTTTAGTGCTATTTCAAGCATTACTAGACTCTTACTTTTAGTATTCATAACACTTCCGACGCAGAGTGCAAGTATTCAAAATCTCTCTAAAGAGTAAAGTAGTCTCGTTTCAGACATGTAGAGAGCACTATGGGACGGCGCACTCTGAAGCAATCTGTCAGATTGAGACTGAAGTGGATGGCAGGAGATTGGATCAACACGTTCGTGCCCATTGTGTTCCCAGACAGTATCTATTCAAGAGCCCAGTCTAATGAATGTCCATCAGTTGGGATGGGTTGACCAAAGACGAGAGTGATGAAAGGCACTACATCAAATCATCGCAATGATCGGGAGAACAGATTAAACTATGCAATACCATCTCCATTCAGCCAACGTAAGACTTCGAAAAGGGAAGGCATGATGTAGATGGAATATTAAATTAGAATAATCAATCTAGGAAACGGAATAAAGCCTTTATTATGTCCTCTTTTGTCAGCAATTTCAATGTAACTTGCCCCCAAATTTTGTTTTTTGTTGTTCATATTATATATTTCAGTTACTTCACATTTGTATCATTCAAGTGATTACCTTTCCTTTTTGAAATAATATTGTCACTTAGTACTATTAGAGTCTGTCCACGTTGTTAACATGCTTTAACAAATAACAGTTTTTTAAATAAGAAATTTGTATAGATATTATCACTACATGTTTTTTACTTTATTGAATTCATTCATTCATCATGGACATCAATTTTTTTCTTAAAATTGCATCCGAGAAGATACACAGCTATATCATGTCATTTTAAAAATCAATTGTTTTAAAAGTCTACATTCTGAATCACTAGAAAAACCACATAAACATAATTTTGCTTTTCTAATTGGTTCTAGAAATAACAGACTGCTACCAACTGGAAAAAAAATCTGTCTTGTTGAATTACACGATGTATAATATTTGAGACAAAATTTCGTGCAAATTTAAAACTAATCATTTTAGAAGATAGAAAATCTTTGAAAGCTGTTTTCGAATACCTTATTTAATTTCTCAGTTTTCCCCACAAAACTACACAGAATAATAAAAACCATTCAATCTGATTATGTTTATTGCTATTTCAATCATTACTAGACACTTACTTTTAGTATTCATAACACTTCGAACGCAAATCTGCCTGCAAACATTCAAAATCTCTCTAAAGTGTAAAGTAGTCTCGTTTCAGACATGTAGAGAGCACTATGAGGCAACGCACTCTGAAGCAATCTGTCATATTGAGACCGAAGTGGATGGCACGAGACTGTATCAACACGTTCGTACCCGTTATGTTCCCAGACAGGATCTATTCAAGAGCCCAATATAATGAATGTCCATCTACTGCAATGGGTTGACCAGAGACGAGAACGGTGAAAGGCACTATATCAAATCATCGCAATGTTCGGGAGAGCAAATTAATCTATGCAATAGCATCTCCATTCAGACATCGTAAGACTTCGAAAAGGGAAAGCGGTGTAGATAGAATATTATATTAGAATCATCAATCTAAGGAACGGGTTAAAGCTTTAATAAGAGTTTCTTTCTCGGCAATTTCGATATAGATTGCAACCCAAATTTTGTTTTTTATTATTCATATTATATACTTTAGCTACTCCACATTTGTATAATTAGGCCGCGGTAGCTCAATCGGTGCTCAGTAAATGAAAGGTTGCGGGTTCGAGGCTGGAGCCTGCGCCTAAGATTCGCCTTGTTTGTTAAAGGTGATTGGGGCACTTAAAATATGTTCGTGATCACAAAGTCCTCTAAGTTCTCAAACGATACCTCTGGGGGTGGCAGGCCAAGCCTGAAGGTCTTGTGCTTGGTCCCTGCTTCTAGATTATGAGGACCCAGCGGAGGGTTTGTTACTAGCGTCCGTAGCATTACTTAAGCTACACGTTCTCCCCGGTATGCTTAATGAGTAGCAGGTTTGCAACCTTGTTAAGAAGTTAGGATACTGTCTGTATCACCTACTGCGTTGGAAAAAAAACATTTGTATGATTTACGTAATTAACTGTTCTTTTTAAACAATGTTGTCAGGTAATACTATGAGAGTCTTTCCACATTGTTAGCGACCTGTGAACAAATTTTTTATACTAGGAATTCGGATTTATATTATTACTTCATTCTTTAACACGTTGAGTGCTAGACGCATTTTCGATGGTTTGCCAAGGCGCCTACGAGAACTTTTCATTATGTAATGCATATTATGCTGACTTATTATTTGCAGCAGATAAAATGAGTTATAAAATGATGCTTGAAGCAGTTTTCGTGATGGTGGTGACCTCCATGGCAGTAAAAGTGTTAAATTATCAAGAACCCAATATGGATAAGAAAAGACCACCGACTCAAAATGAAATTGAGTACCACGCAAATCTAAGTGATTCAGAATTTGACAGGTTTTTTGAAGAGGATAGTAACGACAGTAGCGATTAGGAACCTTTTGAAAATTCAAGTGATAGTGAAGATGAAGTCGTCTCAGGACCTGAAGTTGATCCCGAATCTGAAGATAATGACGATGATTCCCAAGCAACAACATCAAATGCGAATGATAATTTGTGGACAGAAATTCAACAAAGTCCTGAATTATTTATTTTCCAAGAGCATTGATTTTTTGTTATTTTCCCAGGAGCCACCTATCGATATTAGAACTGATATACTACGAGTTTATCCGTATCTGCACAAAAATGGCAAGTAAACACATTACGAGATAACTCGTATTTGGTGTCCTAGAAAAGAACACAATCTACGAGTTATCTCGTAGTTGGCAGTCAACTTGTTAATTCTATTGAATCATTTATTACAGTGTTCCTTTATCGGCATCTATTTTTGTCTTAAAATTGCATCCGAGAAGATACATAGCTACACTGTCTACCAATAAGTATTTGGACACCTATGCAAATGACGATATCTGCGGTCCTGAAGTACGTCACGGCCTCCTCCAGTATACATCGTGTAGGAAACCGCATCGGCATGAGTAGCATGCAAGATGCCGCGCAGTTCGGAGCTCTCTGATTTCGAGAAAGGTATAATTATCGGGTATCACAAATGTGGCCGATCCTTAAGGGACATATCTAGCGATCTGAAGTACCCAAAATCAACAGTGGCCTATGTGATTAAGAAGTGGAAGGTAAGTGGTGATTGTCGGAATGTGCCCCGAGTCAGCAGACCAACGAAACTGGGAGATAGAGACCGACGAGTCCACGAGTGCTGTCCAGAGACAGAATTCCACGAAGTGCTGTCCAGAGTAATTCGGAAGAACTTCACCCAACCGATGGCCCTCATCAGGAGTTTCAACAGGCATCCTGTAATATTGTTTCAATGAATACCATACGTGAGGAAGCACATCTGCTTGGTTTTTAATGGTCGTGCTGCCCATAAGCCTTTGATCACAAGGTAACCACACTGCTGTTGATGGTGCAAAGCACATCGAAATTGGACCGTAGATCAGTGGAAACGGATTCTTTGGAGCGACGAATTAAGGTTCACCTTTTACCGTTAGGATGGCAGGGTCTGGGTCTGTCTGGAGAACGTCTCCTGCCAGAACAGATTGTGCCAACAGTCAAGTTCGGCGGAGGTGGAATTATGATCTGAGAGTGTTTCTCCTGGTATGGACTGTGACTCATAGTAAGCTCAACGCCGATGCCTACTGCACTATTTTGGATGACAATGTGTTTCCTACGTTGTGGCAGTTTTACGGGTTGGACCCTTGTTACTTTCAGGACGACAATTCCAGTTGTCATGTTTCGAGGCTAAACAAGGCTTGATATGGTGCCAATGAAGTTCATCGAATGAACTGGTCTGCCCACAGCCCAGACCTGAACCCTATGGCGAACCTCTGAGACGAGTTGGATCGCCGAATTAAGGTGCACTACCCATCAAATTTGAAGGAACTTGTATGTCTACTCCAAGCCGAGTGGAAGACAATACCACTAACTGTAATACAAAGACTTGTCGAAAGTATGCCCCGGAGGGTTCACGCTGTAATTGTCTCTCGTAGAGGCTCTACCAACTATTGATTTTGAAAAAAGTTAGTTTTCTTTTCTATCATAGGTGTTCAAATACTTATTGGTAGACAGTGTATATCATGTCTAATCATGTCAAGTTACATCATTTGTTCTGTTTTAAAAAGTACATTTTGTTCCTCTGTAAAACCAAGTAAACGTAACTTGTTTTTCTGTTTGGTTACAACGAGGACAATGAGAAAGATTTGTCTTGTTACATTATGCGGTATATATCTCTAGAGCCCCGTACGTGACAAATGAGCATACAATTGTATTTTTAACAGCAAATTCACAGAAAAAATATTTTTTATAATAAAAGAAGCTTATTAAAACATTAGTTTTAGTTTCTAAATTAATGTTTTAAATATAATCTATTATTATTTGTAATTGATTATTTTATTTAAGATAAGAAGTTAAAAAAAAGAACGATAATTTTGAAAGCGTTAATAAATTTTTAGGCTCTTACACAAACGCAAGTTAAACAATGTATGCCGTAATATAAAAACATTAATAGATGCCTTGCTTGGGTATTAAACACTTCATATGCAAAGCTGCTAGCATTCGATATTTATGTATAGAGTAGAGTATTCTCATTTCGGATATGAAGAGAGCTCCATGAGACAGAGCACTCTGAGGCAATCTGTCAGATTGAGACTGAAGTGGATGGCAGGAGACTGAAGCAACACAGTCATACCCATTGTGTTCTCAGACAGGATCCATTGAAGAGCCCAGTCTAATGAATATCCATCAGTTGCTATGGGTTGACCAGTGACGAGAGCGGTGAAAGACCACTATATCAAATCATCACAGTGTGCGGGAGAACAGATTAATCTATGTAATCCCATCCCCCATTCAGACAGCATTAGATTCTGAAAGGGTAAGCGCGGGCTCGATGGAATATTAAATTAGAGTAATCAATCTAGAGAACGGGTTAAAGCTTTAATAAGCCCTTCTTCTGCAGATATATGGATATATCATCTATTTTTTTTAATTATTCATATTACATACTTTAGTTACTTCACATTTGTAGAATTTGCGTAATTACTTGCCCTTTGAACATTCTTTTCATGTAGTTCTATCACTTTATCAATGTTATCATCCTGTAGGACAAATTTTTAAACAAGAAGTTTTGAATGGTATTAATGTGATATTTTTTCCGTTGAATTATTCATTACAGAATCCTGAGAGAATTATTATTTCACATTATTATTGCGATATCTGACTTTTTAAGTGTAATTTAAACAATATTGTAGCATGTATAATTGAAAGTAGTCTCTATAATTTATATTAGAAGTGGGTTTATACGTATGTTTTGAATGAGAGATGGTATGTAAGAAATTTTGAATGGTATTAATGCTATATGTTTTTTTCCCTTGAATCATTCATTAAAGAATCCTGAGAGAAAAATATTATTTCACATTATTGCCGCGATACCTGACTTTTTAAGTGTAATTTAAACAATATTGTAACATGTATAATTAAAGATATAATTTTTTATATTAGAACTATGTATTATGACAGGTAAAAATGGTTTGATTTGGCTAAAGTTTATAAAATTTAACATATAATCTCTAATCCCGATACTTAATGCAGATTAGTACATTAAAAATTAGCAAAACTTTTTTATAATAAAAACAACAAAGAACAAATTTTTAAATTAATATGTATAAATTAAAATTAGAATATTATTAGTTCGTGAAATAAATTAGACTTTTAAAAAGATATTGTTATACCGGTGAAAATCATTGCAACAAAACATAACATGATTCAATTTAAAATTATAGATGAGAATCTATATGCGGTTTGACAGTGTAAATTAGTTATGACAAATTCTGGCTTTATTTAAAGATGTTTTTATTGTAATTTCGTAAACTGAAAATGAATAACAATTATAGTAGTGTGACTACAAATTGTATTAACAATTTGTCCAAATTATTTAAGAAATATAAAAGAAAATCTATATTGTAATACTAAGCAGTGAAAAAGATATTAATATGTAGACATATTAAATAGTTTAAAATATGAAATGATTAAATGAGATTTAAAGGAATGAGTCACAATCTAGAAAAGATTGTTATTTTTACCCTTTATTAAAGTGATAAATGGATAAATTAATCATTTAACCAAAATAGGACTTATAATCTTAAACTTCAAAAAAATTAGATTTCGAATTTTAAAAGACATGTATTTTTTGCTGTGATATGAAGCATATTTATACAAATATTTTAAACAAGAAGTTTGAGAAATAAATTTATTTCGTTGAATATTAATATTGAATTATAAACTATAAGTGTAATTTAACTTATATTATTATATAGCATGTATAATTACAAGTAATCTATATAATTTATATTAGAAGTAGATTTATACGTATATTTTGAATGAGAAATGATATGTTAAGAAAATTTGAATGGTATTAATGCTATATATTTTTTCCGTTGTATCATTCATTACAGAATCCCGAGAGAAACATTATTTCACATTATTATTGCGATATCTGACTTTTTAAGTGTAATTTAAACAATATTGTAACATGTATATTTATAAGTAGTCTATATAATTTATAGTAGAGGTAAGTATATATATATGTTTATTTATGTAGGTGTTTATTTACATAGGTAACTGAAATATTTATAAAAAATAGTGCATAATACCAGTAGAAAAACAAGAGGCAAACTGAAGTGTTTTCCTTTTGTAGTCTGATTTTTTTTTTACAATTATGTTATGGCTGTGATCAGTTTTTATGCAAATATAGATACTAATATCAAGAAATGATAATTTTTTTGTAATGTAGGCTACAAACGTTTAACGCTATGGTCCAGAACATGTGAGATCCATTAGACATTCTAGGTAGAATATATGAAACACAGTCTTAAAATCAACTTTATTACATGAATGGGACACATATATACCAATAACTTACAAAATGTTAGAGTAAATATCCTTGAAAGAAATTGAAATTACCCTTAAAAATGCGCCAAGAAAATGTGTAATTAACCCATATTGGACCGCTGTCCTATAAACAGGACAGCAAATAAAATTCCATTTAATAATAAAGTTATAAATATTTTCTGAGTGGATTTTATTTTAACACCTTTAAAATAGACACACTTTAGCATAGTAACAAAAAAAAAGAAAAACTGAGAAATCAAATTCTATTGTATTGTAAAATTTATTTTCAGTAACCTCTTAAAAATTGTCATTTTTTTAATCTTTAATTTTATATTTATTATTATTTTTATTATTTAAACATTGTGGAGGTTACTTTTAGTTTAAAAACAGAGCTAATAATGTAGAGCTATAAATATATTTTACATGTGTATTTTGTAAGTATAAAAAAGGTGCCCTAAAATTAAGACGACGGTCCAATCCTGCTATTTTTCTATGAATTCGATATTTCATTGATAGCGAACATTTTTTTTCTTATCTTTCAATGAAAACCAGTTCAAACACCTGGACACAACAAATGGTAAATAAACACTTTTTCTGTTCAGAAAACTGGAGATTTTTTGCAAGATAAACTTACTCTCTTACTGCCAGTTCAATAACTGCAAGAGAAAACCTACAACAGTATGCTTAAAATGTAATGTTGGACTTTGTTTTGACTGTTTCCCCAAATTTTATCTATGAATCAGCCTAATGCAAAGTAAGTGATATTTGTTAAGTTTTAGTAGCGTAATGCACCGTTGTTCTATTTATAGGAAAGTAAAATTGCATAAAAAAGTAAAAATATTTTTTTCAAAATTTTGGTTTTATATACTTAGTTACATTGTATTAATGATATGGATTAAGTTTTAATAACTTACAAAAATATTTAGTTGGTGTGGTACAATATGGGTTAAATCACATTTGTTTTTCTTTTTAAACTGTTAACATCTGTATTTGCTGAAAGAAACCAAGCTTCTGGATTTAAGATTATCACAGGTATTAACAACAAATTCTATCTACCTCCAGGGTGCAGTAGAAATGATACTTTCATGCCTTTATTTCCATTAATTACTGTAGAAAAAATTGAGAAAAACTTAACGATAATTTCGGAGAAGCTAAGAAAACTTTGAATTATCTTTCTAAATGAATTCAACGTGGTTCTGAACTGCATTCACAGTATCGGGAGACTTTATAGGAGTATGAAGATAAATTATTGACAAACAAACCATATTTTTATTTGCCTTGTAGGGTACTTTACAATTCTGGAAAATTTTTCATGAGTCACGTTTGAGTAATATATCACTTCATTAAAATATTTGCAAAATAAAACTAATGTAAGGTCTACGAAAAAACTCACCGAACATATTGAACACTCCGCTCCCTGACGAATGTTTTGCTAAATATAATTAGTTATAAAAAAAAGTATATAAGAAAATGAACTATATTATTCATTTAAATTAAATAGTTCATTTTGTCTCATGACGTCATAATCTTTAAGTCGTTCGGCTTATCTCTCTACAGTTTCTTAGCAAGGTTACTAATTCAACAGTAAAAACATTTTTACAGGCAAATAGATTTCGTCTGTTTTGGAGAATAGCGCACACTGCGAACATATGGTCGTCTCATGACGTCACAAACTTTAAATCGCTCGGCCTTGCCTGTCGATGATTTCTTAGCAAGGTCACTGATGCAACTATAAAAACACTTTTACAGGTGAAGAGATTTCCTCTGATTTGATGGATAGTGCACACTGCGCGCATATGGTCATCTCACGACGTTACAAACTTTAATCGTACGGCCTTGGGGCTTAATCTGGACGTTACGAGTCGGGTCGAACGTTCGCTGTGACTTCACTTTGACGTCAGTTTGATCATTTGCTCACATAATGTCCTCAAAATGATGTCACAACAAAGTTTCGAAACGAACCGCAACGTCAAAAGTAATTGCCATTGTCTCTCTACGGTTTCTTAGCAAAGTTACTGATGTAACCGTAAAAGTACTTTTACAGGCAAACAGATTTCCTGTGTTTTGGAGGATAGTGCACACTGTGCATATGGTCGTCTCATGATGTCCCAAACTTTAAGTCGTACGGCCTTGCCTGTCGATGGTTTCTTAGCAAAATCATTGTTGCAACCTTAAAAACACTTTTACAGACATCAGATTTCCTTTGTTTTGCGTATTTTAAATCTTATAAATGATATACGAATAAAATATCAGTTTATTAAAGTTCTTGCCAAAATAAAACTAATATAAATCATGTTGAATCTCACTATTTCTCTTGCAGTGCCTATGCCCTAATTACACTTGATATGTATGTGTGCCTGTAATACATAAAGGTATATTTTTTCATTTAACATATTGTATGCGGGACACGTACTAGTACGTTTTCTGACGATTGATATTTGAGCGCGGGACACGTACTAGTACGGGTACGAGTTAGTGTAACAACATGTTTGTGGGTACAAAAATAACGATATATACAGGGAAACGAAGCCGAATGTTCTTGTCTACTACACAGATTCTGGAAAAATTTAGACGTCGTATAAAATTTCACAAAGACAAAAAATTAAATATAAAAAATTTTATATGATGTCACATTGGAAAGGGTAACTGATCTATTACCTGAAAACAACATTCCATATCCAGGGCCACCCACATCTAGTACACAAAGGGCACCTAAATATGAGCCTCCTGGAAGATTATCATTGGATATGCTGAAACATTTTAAAGAAAATTGGTACTACTAAGAAGAAAATGCCACAAAGACAATGTCGTGTGTGTGCTGTGAAAAAAGTGCGGAGTGAAACATCTTACATATGCAAGTTTTGCCGTGTACCACTTCATAGAGGAAAATGCTTTGAACGTTACCACACTGCTAAACATTATTAGTTTTATGATTGCTCTTTTCATTTTTTATAATGTAAAAATGTTTATATATAACATAATTCGAAAAACTTAAAACTATATACTACTATTTATATTTGATGTTTCATATTTACGATACTATTATAAATTTATCCTCTAAAAAATATATTTTTTGTTTACAAAAATCTTATGGTTGTTATTCATCTATTTCTATTTATATATTTGTTTATATATTTCGATATAAAATACGAAAAATTGGTTAAAAAATTAAATAATCTTCTATCTATTGAGATTTAACTGAATAACTCAATTTACGCACAAAATGCCCACTCCCGGTACAATTCGCTGAGAAATGTACCCGCACATAATGTGTTAAACTGCAAAATTTAAATTTGGAACACAGTATAATGTACACATAAACAAATTTTAATGATATATCTTAATGCGTACATAATGATGTAAGTAAATAAAAAACTGGAAGATCTTGAGAGGTAATTCCAGTATATTCGCCTCTTCCACTAACTTAAACTGAGTGTTTTATCGTTAAATACTCGGAAATTTCTAAATTTCCCCTGCAGAATTAGCCTTAGGTACGCATTTAATCAGTCTTAAGTACTCCTAAGTATATGATGGATAGGCGCTCAAACAACGGTGCTAACTTTTCAGATAACGTAAATTTAGCTTAACGATATGATGACGAAAACCGATGTTTCCCAAGCATATCGTTAATTTAGTTACAATCCCCGCGCCGTGCCCCGTTTTCGATGTAATCGATTCCGAGGTTTTCATGATGATCGCCCTATGTTCATTAGACGAGAATTTGTTTGACTCCCTACACTCGAAATAAACAGTATGACAAACGGAATGTATTTGCAAGCGGCTCTATTAACCCTTGAAACATTAATCTCTCAAATAATTTATGATCTACTGAGAGCGTAAGACAACAAAGCCCCCGATGTGCATTATGGCCCCGAGCCAAGCACTGACAATTCGGGCAAAATTCATATCTAAATAATTAAGCATAAATGCCATAGACTGTGCATATATAAAACTGTGCATGTTATACAGTGAAGTTAATGTCAGGACATAGACAAATGATAAAAACTCTGTCATGATCTACGACAGACATCGAGTATTATGGACATTATACATTCTAAAAATTGTATGAGAAACGTATTGCATAGGAGTGACGTCTTACTTCTAAGTGTGTAAAGTACTTTTTTGTAGTAAACACCCAGCAAATAGTATTTTTACAGATTTTGGATAGTTTTGTTTCGACAGAAAATTGATTTGTTGGTAACGTTACGGTTTACTTTTTGCTACACGATGGCAAATGAGACCAGGATCTATAACTCAAAGTCGATTTCGAACAGTTACAAATATCCATGCCTATAGTAGGACTTTAACACAAATTCTGGTACTGAAAAGCAGTTTGGCAGACTGGTAAAATTCATACATTATTAAATGTTTATGAAACATTCCAATTAATATTCAACATTAAACTGGAAGATTATATATTTAGTAATAATAGACCGCAGTTTAGTAAAGTGAATGCATATGTATATATGTAGAGGAAGATATATAAGTACAGATATAGATAGTCCTTTTAATATTAATCGTACAAATAATTTATGATCTACTGAAGGCGGAAGTTAACAAAGGCCCATATGTGCTCCAATCCAAACACTGACAATTAGGTCAAAATTCATATCTAAATAATTAAACATAAATGTCCTAGACTGTGCATGTTATACAGTGAAGTTAATGTCAGGACATAGACAAATGTTAAAACTTAGTCATGACCTATGACAAACATCGAGTATTATGGACGTCATATATTCTTAAAATTGTGTGAGAAACGTATTGCAGAGGAGTGACTGTGTTACTTCTACTTTTATAAAAATAAGTATTTTTGCTGTAGTAAACGCCTAGCAAATAGTAATTTTTTTACTGATTCTAGGTGGTTTTGTTTCGATAGAAAATAGGTTCATTGATAGCTTTAAAGTTTATTTTTTGCTACAAGACGGCTAAAGTGACAAGAATCTACAAATCAAAGTCGATTCCGAACAGTTACTAACATCCATGCCTGTAGTAGGGCTATAACACAAATTCTATTACTAAAAAGCAGTTCGACAGACTGGTAAAAATCATACATTACTAAACTGCAGTCTATTATTATTAAATATATAGCCTTCCAGTTGAAAGTAGAATACTAATCGGAATGTTTCATAAACATTTAATAAAGTGAATGCACATGTATATATGTATAGATAGATATATAAGTACAGATATAGATAGTCCTTGGAATATTAATAGAACAAATAATTTATGATCTACTGAAGGCGTAAGTTAAGAAAATCCCCGATGTGCATTATAGTCCCAAGCCTAGAACTGACAATTAGGGCAAAATTCATATCTAAATAATTAAGCATAAATGCCATAGACTGTGAATATATAAAACTGTGCATGTTATACAGTGAAGTTAATGTCAGGACATAGACAAATGATAAACTCAGTCATAATCTACGACAGACATCGAGTATTATTGACGTCATACATTCTAAAACATTGTGTATTTTGAGTGACTGTTTTACTTCTAACTGTGTAAAATTAGTATTTTTTTCTAGTAAACACCCAGCAAATAGTATTCTTTGCTCATGTCGTATAGTTTTGTTTCGACAAAAAATTCATTTGTTGATACCGTTACGGTTTACTTTTTGCTACACTAATGAGACCAGAATCTACAACTCAAAGTTGATTCCTAACAATTAGGAACATTTATGGCTGTAGTAGGGCTTTAACACAAATTCAGGTACCGAAAAGCAGTTCGGCAGGCTGGTAAAAATCATATATTATACTTTTATGAAACATTTAATTTAATATTCTACGTTAATCTTGAAGGCTATATATTTAATAAAAATAGACTGCAGTTTAGTAAAGTGAATGCATATGTATATATGTAGAGAAATATATATATAAAT
Source organism: Pardosa pseudoannulata (assembly GCA_032207245.1). NCBI lineage: Eukaryota > Metazoa > Arthropoda > Arachnida > Araneae > Lycosidae > Pardosa > Pardosa pseudoannulata. The sequence goes on along the minus strand of CM063506.1, from coordinate 57,086,867 downwards.
TGTATGAGAAATATATTGCAGAGTGACTGTTTTATACGTGTAAATTAGTATTTTTGCTGTAGTAAACACTGGAAATAGTAAACTGATGTGGTTTTTGTTTCGACAGAAAATTTATTGATAATTACGGTTTTACTTTTTGCTACACTATGGCTAATGAGACCAGAATCTACAACTCAAAGTCGATTCCGAACAGTTAGGAACATTCATGCCTGTAGTAGGGCTTTAACACAAATTCAGGTACCGAAAAGCAGTTCGGCAGACTGGTAAAAATCATACATTATTAAATGTTTACGAAACATTTAAATTAATATTCTACGTTAAACTGGAAGGCTATATATTTAATAAATAGTCTCAGTTCAGTAAAGTGAATGCATATGTATATATGTAGAGGAGATATATAAGTACATATATATCTATAGTCCTTAATATTAATCGAATAAATAATTTATGATCTACTGAAGGCCTAAGTTAACAAACCCACGATGTGCGTTATGGCCCTGAGCCAAGGATTGTCAATTCTGGTAAAATTCATATCTAAATAATGAAGTATAAATTCCATACACTACTCATATAAAATGTTACACAGAGAAATTATGTCGGGACACAGAAAAAAATAATAGTTAATATCTACATAGTACATCAAATATTACGCATGTCATACATACTGAACATTATATGATGAACATCTCACCTTAATAGGATTTCAAGAAAGGACTATTTTATGTGTATGCGTGTAGAATTAGCACTTTTATCTTGTAGTAATTATTTTAATCAATTCTCGTAAGGAGTAATAACTAATTTTATCAGTGAAGCCATTTCAGGTTATGATGTTTCAATTGAAGTAAAGTGATAAACTGGATCAGAAGTCTTACCCTTTAAGCTGCTGTAATTTAAGAGATAGTTTTTCAGTCAATCGCAAAGAGGCCTCATTCTACTCAAGGCTCACATTCTTCCGAAGGACTTCTAGTGAGTGAGTAAATTTTGCAGTATTGGTTTCGTTTTGTTTGGAGTGCTACGGTCTACTTTTTGAAACACGAGGCTAATGAGACCGGGATCTACAGCTTAAAGCCGATTCCGAACATCCGCGCCACACTGGAATTCGAACCCACGGTCTCCGGTACCGAAGTCCAGCACCCTAACCAATCATCCCTCGTTCGGCTATACCTTTGAACCGTATTGGAATATGGTTCAAAGGTAAAGGGGGTATATTCTTAGAAACACTGGCAGCAGAACCTTTCAGAAGGTTTTATACATTTAAAAATTTGATTGCCAATACTCACCAGAGATCTAAACAGTTCTTGCAGAATATATAATCGACGGATTTCTATCGTAATTAATCTCTACCACACACCGTACTACAGGCAACTGGGCCCATAACTAAAATCTCAGTCCCGTAAGACATTAAAATCAAAGTGGCAAGTATGGTGAGTGAAAAAAGCAAACTTAAATAAAAACGCTGTCCATTTAACATGAATTAAAATAAAAAAAACATTAACAACATAAATTGTCTCCAAGATCAATAAAATAATACGACTATCGTAACACCTACACAGAGGATCAAAACAACAGTCGGAGTCAGCTCACAGAAACTACAATTATAGTTTATATACTACTGGGCTGACCAGATTCATGAGTAAATATGCATAAATTTGGAAGCAATACATGCAAAAAAACCAAAATACACACATTAAGCAAATAAAGAAAAGATCCTTATAAGTGATAACTAGTAGAATTAAAAACTGTTCACCATTTCAAAACGTCGAAAATTGGATACAAACTAAGAAACCAACACTTAACCACTGGTTAAGTCCAGGTAATCCTAACATAATTAGCACTTTTATCTCGTAGTAATTAGTTTTATCAATGCATGTAAGAAGTAATAACTAAATTTATCAGTGAAGCCATTTCAGGTTATGATGTTTCAATTGAAGTAGAGTGATAAACTGGATCAGAAATCTTACGCTTTAAGCTGCTGTAATATAAGAGATAATTTTGCAGTCAATTGCAAAAAGATCTCATCATACTCAATTCTCCCATTCTACCTAGGGACTTATGACTAGCGAGTGAGTAAATTTTACATTATTGTAATTTGGTTCAAAGTTAAAGGGGGTATATTCTGAGAAACATTGGCTTCAGAACCTTTCAGAAGGTTTTATGTATTTAATAATTTTTTTGCCAATACTCACCAAAGTCACCAAATGTGTCACTAAATTGGAAGAATATGTCAATAGGGGATTAGATTTCCAATCGAAATAGTCCACAGAGTGTTTTCAAAAGACCACGTGATTTTACTAATTATGTATACCCAAACCAAAAATTGGATTGTTCACAAAAGATTAGATTGTCCAATCAATATAGTCCACAAAGTGTTTTCAAAAGACCACGTGATTTCATAAATTATGTATACTCAAACGAAAAATTGGGTTGTCCACTCACTTTAGTCCACAGAGTGATTTCAAAAGACCATGTGACTTCACTAATTACGTATACCCAAATCAAAAATTGGGTTATTCTGGGATTAAGTTGTCCAATCAATATAGTCCATAGAAAGTTTTCGAATAACCACATGACTTCACTAATTACGTATACACAAACCAAAACTCGGGCACAAACCGGCTTGTGTTTAAAGATAAAGGTTAAAAATAAGCATTATATTCTGTGCAAGTTAAAAATAACTAGTTAACAAAACTAATAGTTCCCAAATTTTAAAATAAATTCTTTACATTCCGTATTATAAAATAACTTGGAAAATTTACAAGATTTCCATATTTTTATATCTTTTTGAATATCTTATTTTTTTTAATTTCTGAAAAGTTTAAAAAAATTCTTCGCTTGTGTAAAAGATGTCGGTGAATTATCCTAAAAGACGTATCATTTGAAAAGAAATAAGAAATAAGATAAGACATGTATAAAAGTAAAAAAAATACTTAACGATCCAGAGCATTAAGTATATTAAAAGGGGATGTCAATTATCAGCATCGAAAAAGGGGAATACCAGAAAAAAAAATTCCAGCAACAAAAGATGATATAAAACTTTTCTATCGAAAGAAGGTAATGTATGTTTTCTCAAAATTGTCAACTGGGTGTCTTTAATTTTTCTTTTTCAAAAAAATTTCGAACTGATATATAATCTTTTTAATGCTCTGAATTAAGTAAATTGGTATCATTTAGTATCAAGATGACATTCCCTTTTTATTTCTAATCGAAAGTATTTTTATTCCGTTGTTATTAATTCTGTTGTTTTTATATCAGGAGAAAGTTTTTCTTGTCATCTCAAGACACTCAAAAGTGTTCAGGTATTTTTTTTTAATTTTGTCAGTTTTTGCATTAGTTTTGCGGTGAACATTGTTAATTATGAAAAAGATTCGTTCACTTAATTTAAATGAAAGAAATTTAGCAGTGCAGAAGTTTTCAGGAAATAACAAGACTATATATATATATATATATAGAAAATAGATTACCATCCATCGTTATTACATTGTATTACAAAATTACAAGACCACTCAAAATTTCGACACTTTCACCATACAGAAAGTCTTAATACAAATTGCAATGAACATGCATGAATTAAAACAAAATTTCAGACTTGGTTCAACTAAGAAAAGAAACTTGCGATACACAATGAACTGTAATTTAAATGTCTTAATGCAAATTTCAGTGAAAATGATTGAATTAAAACAATTTTTTAGACTTCATTCAGATAAGAAAAGAAGCTTGTGATACACAATGGACTATATTTTAAATGTCTAAATGCAAATTTCAATGAACGTGAGTGAATTAAAACAGATTTTCAGACTCGATTCAGTTAAGAAAAGAAACTTATGATTCACAGTGAGCTATATTTTAAATGACTTAATGCAAGTTTCAATGAACATGCAGGAATTAAAACAGTTTTTAAGACTTCATTCAGCTAATAAAATAAATTTGTGAAACACAATGAACTATATTTTTAATTCCTTAATGCAAATTTCAATGAACATACAGGAATTAAAACAGTTATTCAGACTTCATTCAGCTAAGAAAAAAGTTTTGTAATACACAATGAACTATAAGTTAAAAGTCTTAATGCAAATTTAAATGAACATAAGTGAGTTAAAACAGAATTTCAGACTTGATTCAGCTAAGGAAAGAAACTTGTGCTACACAATGAACTGTATTTTAAATGCCTTAATGCAAATTTCAATGAACATGATTTAATTAAAATAATTTTTTAGACTTCATTCAGATAAGAAAAGAAACTTGTGATACACAATGAACTATATTTTAAATGTCTAACTGCAAATTTTAATGAACATATATGAATTAAAACATGTTTTCAAATTTCATTCAGCTAAGAAAAAGAAACTTGTGATACTCAGTGAGCTATATTTTAAATGTCTTAATGCAAATTTGAATGAATGCGTGAATTCAAACAGATTTTCAGACTTGATTCAGCTAAGAAAAGAAACTTGTGATAAACATTAACTATATGTTAAAAGTCTTAATGCAGATTTCAATGAACATGAGTGAATTAAAACAGTTTTTCAGACTTCATTCAGCTAAGAAACTTGTGATACACAGTGAACTATATTTTAAATGTCTTAATGAAACTTTCAATGAACATGCGTGAATTAAAAAAGATTTTCAGACTTCATTCAGCTAAGATAAAGAAACTTGTCATACATAATGAACTATATGTTAAAAGTCTTAATGCAAATTTTAGTGAACATGCGTGAATTAAAACAGATTTTTAGACTTGATTCAGCTAAGAAAAAAAGTGTGTGATACACAATGAACTATATGTTAAAAGTCTTAATGCAAATTTCAATGAACATGCGTGAATTAAAACAGTTTTTCAGACTTCATTCAGCTAAGAAAAAGAAACTTGTTATACACGGTGAACTATATTTTAAATGTCTTAATGAAACTTTCAATGAACATGCGTAAATTAAAACAGATTTTCAGATTTGATTCAGCTAAGAAAAAAAACTTGTAATACACAAGGAACTAATCTTAAAACAAATTTCAATGAACATGTGTGAATTAAAACAGTTTTTCAGACTTGATTCAGCTAAGATAAAAACTTGTAATACACAATGAACTATATTTTGAATCCCTTAATGCAAATTTCAATGAACATACAGGAATTAAAGCAGATTTTCAGACTTAAAAAATAGTAATCTTTTTGACGTTTAAAATTTTATGTATATGTGTTTATATAGCATTTTTTATGATTTCTGTAAAACACTTTTATCCATAATGTTTATATATAACAATTATGTATAGCAAGCCGGAAGAGATTGTCCTCTTCAATTGTGGTTCTTTTCTAAATAATTAACTGGAATTAAAATTGAGAAAATAATTAAGGTACGTTTACGTTAGATTTTCAGTATATTAAATATATATATATATAAAATATATATATATATATATATTATATATATATATATGTATATTTATATATATGTAACATATTTATATATATGTATATATATATATATGTAAATATATATATATATATATATATATATATATATATTATATATACATATATATTTATATATATATATATATATATATATATAATATATATATATATATATTTTATATATATATATAAATATATTTATATATATATATATATATATATATATATATATATATATATATATATATATATATATATATATATATATTTTATATATATATATATAGTAATATATATATTTATAATAAATATATATATATATATTTATATATATATATATATATATATACATATATATATACATTATATAAATATATAATATATATAATATATATGATTCCTAACAATTAGGAACATTTATGGCTGTAGTAGGGCTTTAACACAAATTCAGGTACCGAAAAGCAGTTCGGCAGGCTGGTAAAAATCATATATTATACTTTTATGAAACATTTAATTTAATATTCTACGTTAATCTTGAAGGCTATATATTTAATAAAAATAGACTGCAGTTTAGTAAAGTGAATGCATATGTATATATGTAGAGAAATATATATATAAATTGTATGAGAAATATATTGCAGAGTGACTGTTTTACTTCTACGTGTCTAAAATTAGTATTTTTGCTGTAGTAAACACCTAGAAAATAGTAATTTTTTACTGATTCTGGGTGGTTTTGTTTCGACAGAAAATGGGTTTATTGATAGCCTTACGGTTTACTTTTTGCTACACGATGACTAATGAGACCAGAATCTACAACTCAAAGTCGATTCCGAACAGTTAGGAACATTCATGCCTGTAGTAGGGCTTTAACACAAATTCAGGTACCGAAAAGCAGTTCGGCAGACTGGTAAAAATCATACATTATTAAATGTTTACGAAACATTTAAATTAATATTCTACGTTAAACTGGAAGGCTATATATTTAATAATAATAGTCTGCAGTTCAGTAAAGTGAATGCATATGTATATATGTAGAGGAGGATATATAAGTACATATATATCTATAGTCCTTGGAATATTAATCGAATAAATAATTTATGATCTACTGAAGGCCTAAGTTAAAGCCCACGATGTGCGTTATGGCCCTGAGCCAAGGATTGTCAATTCTGGTAAAATTCATATCTAAATAATGAAGTATAAATTCCATACACTACTCATATAAAATGTTATACAGAGGAAATTATGTCGGGACACAGAAAAATGTAATAATTAGTTAATATCTACATAGGACATCAAATATTACGCATGTCATACATACTTAACATTATACGATGAACATCTCACCTTAATAGAATTTCAGGAAATGACTACTTGATCTGTATGCTTGTAGAATTAGCACTTTTATCTCGTAGTAATTAGTTTTATCAATGCATGTAAGAAGTAATAACTAAATTTATCAGTGAAGCAATTTCAGGTTATGATGTTTCAATTGAAGTAGAGTGATAAACTGTATCAGAAATCTCACCCTTTAAGCTGCAGTAATATAAGAGATAGTTTTGCAGTCCATCGCAAAGAGGCCTCATTCTACTCAAGGCTCACATTCTTCCGAAGGACTTCTTGTGAGTGAGTAAATTTTACAATATTGGTTTCGTTTTGTTTGGAGTGCTACGGTCTACTTTTTGAAACACGAGGGCTAATGAGACCGGGATCTACAGCTTAAAGCCGATTCCGAACATCCACCCACCACACTGGAATTCGAACCCACGATCTCCGGTACCGAAGGCCAGCACCCTAACCAATCGGCCATCGTTCGGCTTACAGTGTTGGAATACGGTTCAAAGGTAAAGGGGTAAAGGGGGTATATTCTGAGAAACACTGGCTCCAGAACCTTTCAGAAGGTTTTATGTATTTAAAAATTTGATTGCCAATACTCACCAGAGATCTAAACAGTTCTTGCAGAATATATAATCGACCTATTTCTATCGTAATTAATCTCTACCACACACCGTACTACAGGCAACTGGGCCCATAACTAAAATGTCAGTCCCGTAAGACATTAAAATCAAAGTGGCAAGTATGGTGAGTGAAAAAAGCAAACTTAAATAAAAACGCTGTCCATTTAACATGAATTAAAATAAAAAAAACATTAACAACATAAATTGTCTCCAAGATCAATAAAATAATACGACAATCGTAACACCCACTCAGGGGATCCAAACAACCGTCAGAGTCAGCCCACAGAAACTACAATTACAGTTTATATACTACTGGGGTGACCAGATACATGAGTAAATTTGCATAAATTTGGAAACAATACATGCAAAAAAAAACCAAAATACACACATTAAGCAAATAAAGAAAACATCCTTATAAATGATAACTAGTAGAATTAAAAACTATTTACCATTTCAAAACGTCGAAAATTGGATACAAACTAAGAAACCAACACTTAACCACTGGTTAAGTCCAGGTAATCCTAACAGAATTAGCACTTTTATCTCGTAGTGATTAGTTTTATCAATGCATGTACGAAGTAATAACTAATTTTATCAGTGAAGCCATTTCAGGCTATATTGTTTCAATTAAGGTAGAGTGATTAACTGGCTCTGAAATCTCATTCTTTAAGCTGCGGTAATATAAGAGATAGTTTTGCAGTCAATCGCAAAGAGATCTCATCATACTCAATTCTCACATTCTACCTAGGGACTTCTGACTGGTCAGTGAGTAAATTTTACAGTATTGGTTTCTTTTCGTTTGGAGTGCTACGGTCTACTTTTTGAAACACAATTGCTGATGTAACCGGGATCTACAGCTTAAAGCCGATTCCGAAGTCTACGAACATCCACGCCACAGTGGAATTCGAACCCACGAAATCCGGTACCAAAGGCCAGCCCCCTAACCAATCGTCCCTCGTTCGGCTATACCTTTGAACCGTATTGGAATATGGTTCAAAGGTAAAGGGGGTATATTCTTAGAAACACTGGCAGCAGAACCTTTCAGAAGGTTTTATACATTTAAAAATTTGATTGCCAATACTCACCAGAGATCTAAACAGTTCTTGCAGAATATATAATCGACGGATTTCTATCGTAATTAATCTCTACCACACACCGTACTACAGGCAACTGGGCCCATAACTAAAATCTCAGTCCCGTAAGACATTAAAATCAAAGTGGCAAGTATGGTGAGTGAAAAAAGCAAACTTAAAAAAAACGCTGTTCATTTAACATGAATTAAAATAAAAAACAATAACAACATAAATTGTCTCCACGAGCAATAAAATAATACGACTATCGTAACACTCACACAGAGGATCAAAACAACCATCGGAGTCAGCCCACAGAAACTACAATTATAGTTTATACACTAATGGGCTGACCAGATACATGAGTAAATATGCATAAATTTGGAAACAATACATGCACAAAAACAAAATACACACATTAATTAAATATAAAAAAGATCCTTATAAATGATAAATAATACAATTAAAAACTGTTCACCATTTCAAAACGTCGAAAATTGGATACAAACTAAGAAACCAACACTTAACCACTGGTTGAGTCTAGGTAATCCTAACAGAATTAGCACTTTTATCTCGTAGTAATTAGTTTTATCAATGCATCTAAGAAGTAATAACTAATTTTATCAGTAAAACCATTTCATGCTATGATGTTTCAATTGAAGTAGAGTAATAAACTGGCCCAGAAATCTCACCCTTTAAGCTGATATAATATAAGAAATAGTTTTTCAGTCAATCGCAAAAAGGCTTATCAAAAGGCTCAAGACTTATATTCTACCGAAGGACTTCTGACTGGTGAGTGAGTAAATTTTACAGTATTGTAATTTGGTTCAAAGGTAAAGGAGGTATATTCTAAGAAACATTGGCTTCAGAACCTTTCAGAAGGTTTTATGTATTTAATAATTTGTTTGCCAATACTCACCAAAGTCACCAAATGTGTCACCAAATTAGAAGAATATGTCAATAGGGGATTAGATTGTCCAATCGAAATAATCCTCAGAGTGTTTTCAAAAGACCACGTGTTTTCACTAATTATGTATACCCAAACCAAAAATTGGATTGTCCACAGGGGATTAGATTGTCCAATCAAAATAGTCCACAGAGTGATTTCAAAAGACCACTTAACTTCACTAATTACGTATACCCAAATCAAAAATTGGGTTATTCAGGGATTAAATTGTCCAATCAATATAGTCCATAGAAAGTTTTCTAATGACCACATGACTTCACAAATTACGTATACCCAAACCAAAAATGGGCACAAACCGGCTTGTGTTTAAACATAAAGGTTAAAAATAAAGGTTATATTCTGTGCAAGTTAAAAATAACTAGTTAACAAAACTAATAGTTCCCAAATTTTAAAATAAATTCTTTACATTCTATATTATTAAGTAACTTGGAAAATTTACAAGGTTTCCATATTTTTATATCTTTTTAAATATCTTATTTTTTTAATTTCTGAAAAGTTTAAAAAAATTCTTCGCTTGTGTAAAAGATGTCGGTGAATTATCCTAAAAGACGTATCATTTGAAAAGAAATAAGATAAGACATGTATAAAAGTAAAAAAAAAGTACTTAACGATCCAGAGCATTAAGTATATTAAAAGGGGATGTCAATTATCAGCATCGAAAAAGGGGAATACCAGAAAAAAAATCCAGCAACAAAAGATGATATAAAACTTTTCTATCGAAAGAAGGTAATGTATGTTTTCTCAAAATTGTCAACTGGGTGTCTTTAATTTTTCTTTTTCAAAAAAATTTCGAACTGATATATAATCTTTTTAATGCTCTGAATTAAGTAAATTGGTATCATTTAGTATCAAGATGACATTCCCTTTTTATTTCTATTCGAAAGTATTTTTATTCCGTTGTTATTAATTCTGTTGTTTTTATATCAGGAGAAAGTTTTCTTGTCATCTCAAGACACTCAGAAGTGTTCAGGTATTTTTTTTTAATTTTGTCAGTTTTTGCATTAGTTTTGCGGTGAACATTGTTAATTATGAAAAAGATTCGTTCACTTAATTTAAATGAAAGAAATTGAGCAGTGCAGAAGTTTTCAGGAAATAACAAGACTATATATATATAGAAAATAGATTACCATCCATCGTTATTACATTGTATTACAAAATTACAAGACCACTCAAAATTTCGACACTTTCACCATACAGAAAGTCTTAATACAAATTGCAATGAACATGCATGAATTAAAACAAAATTTCAGACTTGGTTCAACTAAGAAAAGAAACTTGCGATACACAATGAACTGTAATTTAAATGTCTTAATGCAAATTTCAGTGAAAATGATTGAATTAAAACAATTTTTTAGACTTCATTCAGATAAGAAAAGAAGCTTGTGATACACAATGGACTATATTTTAAATGTCTAAATGCAAATTTCAATGAACGTGAGTGAATTAAAACAGATTTTCAGACTCGATTCAGTTAAGAAAAGAAACTTATGATTCACAGTGAGCTATATTTTAAATGACTTAATGCAAGTTTCAATGAACATGCAGGAATTAAAACAGTTTTTAAGACTTTATTCAGCTAATAAAATAAATTTGTGAAACACAATGAACTATATTTTTAATTCCTTAATGCAAATTTCAATGAACATACAGGAATTAAAACAGTTATTCAGACTTCATTCAGCTAAGAAAAAGAATTTGTAATACAAAATGAACTATATGTTAAAAGTCTTAATGCAAATTTAAATGAACATGAGTGAGTTAAAATAGAATTTCAGACTTGATTCAGCTAAGAAAAGAAACTTGTGCTACACAATGAACTGTATTTTAAATGCCTTAATGCAAATTTCAATGAACATATGTGAATTAAAACATGTTTTCAAACTTCATTAAGCTAAGAAAAGAAACTTGTGATACTCAGCTATATTTTAAATGTCTTAATGCAAATTTGAATGAATGCGTGAATTAAAACAGTTTTTCAAACTTCATTCAGCTAAGAAAAAGAAACTTGTAATACTCAGTGAGCTATATTTTAAATGTCTTAATGAAACTTTCAATGAACATGCGTAAATTAAAACAGATTTTCAGACTTGATTCAGCTACGAAAAGAAACTTGTAATACACAAGGAACTAATCTTAAAACAAATTTCAATGAACATGTGTGAATTAAAACAGATTTTCAGACTTGATTCAGCTAAGAAAAAAACTGTAATACACAATGAACTATATTTTAAATCCCTTAATGAAATTTCAATGAACATACAGGAACTTAAAGCAGATTTTCAGACTTCATTCAGCTGATAAAAGAAACTTGGGATACACAATGAACTATATTTTAAATGTCTTAATGCAAATTTTAATGAACGTGCGTGAATTAAAACTGATTTCCAGACTTGATTCAGCTAAAAAAAGAAACTTGTGATATACAAAGAACTATATTTCAAGGGGAAAATAATTTAGTGGAGCATTTGAAATTTA
>CM063506.1:57044993-57069993 GCA_032207245.1 Pardosa pseudoannulata | reverse complement strand
AGAGTCCTGTAAGGGTTGTGGGATGACGTTTGGATAATTTTAAAAGTTCGAAAGCACACAAATCCATAGGTGATACATCGGGAGATTTAGTAATGATATCTGTGAAGGGTATGGCCTTGATACTGGTTTTTTGTTCCATTTCTTTTAGGAAATTTACAATGGATTTTGACGTGCGATTGCTAGCTTTATCTTGAGTTCCACATATTGATGGCACAGCGGGTAAAGCGATGGTATTTCATCCAGAAAAATTGGCAATAAATTATGTTCCTAGTAGTATTTGGAGTTAATCTTGACATTTTTTTTCAACTCTCTTTATTTTTAACTTGCCATTATATGAAAATCCAGCAACAATCAAGAATCCCTTAGAAAAATTTTTCTTTCGATTCTTTGAACCATGTACATACATTTCCCCCCCCCCTTCATAAAAATAAATGTATTTTTTTTTCTTTGAAATCATTTAAATACACCCATGGTTTATCTATTGTAACAATTGTTTACAGAAATATGTAGAGAAAAAAATAAATTACAGAAAAAAAGTTCGTTAAATAAAGAATGCACTTATAAAGAATTCACTTCGCTTTTTGGAGGTCATTTTACGAATAAATTAGCTAAATGGCCTTGATTTGAATTAATAGTTCACACAGGGGCTTACGCAAGGGTTGTTTAGGGGTTTAAACACCCCCCTTGAGCTCAGAAAAAATGCCAAAAAAAATTTTTATTAGAAATTATGCGAGCGATTATTTTTTAGAATTATAACCCCCCCCCCTTGAAAATTATGAAACACCCCCTTGAAAAAATTCTGAGTTCACAAAATAGAGAAATTTGGAAAACAGATGTTCACTAAATAGAGGTTTCACTGTACAAGCAAAGAAATCTTTAAAAATGTTTAACTCACTTAAAATTATAATATAAATTATAAGTTATAAAATTATAAGTTAATATATATTTGTTTTATTTCTTTTGCCTAACAACAAAAAATATCTGAGAGGAAAACAAGAACAAAGCAAGGAATACAGTGCATTTTCAATTAAAGAGTTTTATATTAAAACTAGCCAGTGTGCCCGTGCTTTGCTACGGTGAACTTAATGTATTACTTTTAAGCAATGAATTTTTTCTCGTGCATAACTCTCTAAATTCGTCACAATACAGTTCGAGTTATTGTCATATTTATATATTTCTATTATAAGCTTATTATAACAATATTCAGTTTTTAATGCTACTGTATTACTGCTATACGTTAATCAGCAACGTTAATACATCTTGACATATTAAGTGGTAAAATGGAAAGCAGAGGTTTTGACAACAACAGTTCTAATTTGGTGGTATTATTAAATGTGTCCAAAATTAATGAAATTTATGACAAACCACATGGTTTTGTATGAAATAGAAACAGACATTCATATTGACAACCATATGAATATAAAGATAAATATATAAAATGATAGGTTTTTATTTGCCTATGAGAGTCACTGAAATTTGTACTTTTTGTTGCTAAGCATTTCATTGTAACGTAAAAATTAACCACGAATTAAATTTAAAATTAGTTCTTACATAAAAATGCTTTAATTTGTGTCACATAGAAATGAAAGTGAATCACTTTATATCTAAATTTCCAGGTCAAATCGAATTGATACCACGCAGACGATGTTTAAATAATATAAAATAAGAAATGAATAAGTGAGATATTTAAAGGAATGAAGTCATAATGATAGAAAAATATCATTTTCACCTATCTATTATGTGATAAATTGAAAATTTTAATCTCCTGCTTTTAACCGAGGAAAACGGCGTTTAAAACAATTACTTGGGATGACGTCACATTGCTAGAAATATTGCTTCTTTCACGTAGTTATGGTGTGATAAATTAAAGAATTAATCGCTTGCTTTTAACCGGGGAAAATTATGCTTGCAATAATGACATGAAATGCTCGAAAAAGGGGGAAGGAATGCATTTACGAACGTTAAAAATTTTTCAAAAACCGTCCTAGGGATGTACCTAATAATTTCCCAAATTTTCACGACGATTGGATGTATGGTTTTTGAGTCTATCGAGTACAGACAGACACAAATTCATTTATATATAGAGAGAGAGAGATTAATTATTAAATATATTATTAATTAATTATTAACATGATTAATTAATAATATAAAGTATTAATTAATTAATAAATTAAGTTAAATTAAATTATGTAAATATAAAACTAATTATTAACATATTTAAATTATTATAAATATCATAGATATAAATAAAATTATTTAAACATATTTACAAAGATAAAACTTTCCTTTTCTACAAGATAAATTACCGAAACATGCATACATCCACTCATTCCTCTGAAAACAAAAAGTGTGCTAAATGCCTTTTTCTTTAATTCTCGGTCATTACATTTTCGAACCCCTTTTTCAAAGATTCCGAAAAGTTTTCCTTGGAATGTGTCCATCAGTTTTTATCTGCTTACATCTCGAGAACATGCTCATTAACGGAACCAATCAAGACTAAACATCGGCATCGCGTAATCTCGGACCCAGAGAGCTGTTCAACAAAAGTGCAAGCTGACGTTGATAAATTGAGCATAACAAAGAAATATCTAGATTCGATATTTTCCACAATGTTACGTTTCTTTTTCCCCCGGTAACATTTTAAAAAGAAAGTATTTTTGAATGCTTAAAAAATCGTCTATCGTTAGCAGTTTCGACTTAAAAGGAGCTGGAACTCTTAAAGTTTTTTTTTATTTTAAAAGTTTCGATAAAATTTAAGACATGACGTCATATTCCGTCAGAAAATTTTTTGCGTGTTATTTTAATATATCTGATTTGTATTATGGTGAAAAGATAATTTTAAGCTCAACTTTTATTTTCGTTTTTGGACGATGTATAAAAATGAAAAGTAAATTACAGTGAATAAACTTCTTTATAAAAAGAAAATTTACGCGATATCAGCACTTTCCATGAAATTGGTTTTATTTCGAAATTTAATAAAATTGATGCTTGTATATTCATTGCAGCCCATTGTTCAATAAAGTAGAGTTCAGTGGTAAAGTATATATCGATAAGTAATATATTATTTTATATAATATCGATAAGTAATTTAATATAGTCATAAAAATTCTGTTGCAGTAAAAACTATAGTTTAAATGTATGACACTTTTGATTTATTACAGAGACAAACTATAAAGATATTCAATTATTAAAATAGGAAATAACAAACCAAAATTAGATTTTATTGTCAAAAATTATATTTATTTTTTAGCAGTTTGCTAATCACTAAAAATTATAAAAGGTTTCATTGTTAATCGAAAAGTCAATACAAGAATCTTTTTGAAGATAAAACTTTTCTCTATAGGAATTCGATAAATATTTGCAACTTTTCAATATTCTGTGAAATCTCTCTACATATAAAACTAAGTGTATGTATGTATGTATATTTGTATATTTTACCTTATACAAATCCCCATGCTTTGTCGTAAGGTCACCATAATTTACACAGGTATTCTTTGATATTGCCGTAAGGTCACTGTCAATATTAAAACTTTTTTTGTACTCTGCATAAAGTAAAATGCCATATTAACAAATTTTGATAGGCACCATCGCCGATAGATGGCACTAATTGAACACTCTAAAAATCACTTATTTCTTCATATTAATACGAGGGTCACTCTGAAATTTTTGAGATACAACTAGGTTTTTAAATTTATACTTACAAAATTTTAGTTTTGTTCAAAGTAGTCTCCTCCAGCATCAATGCAGTCTTTTGTAGACGAATTTTTCACAGATTAAATGCCTCAAGCCATTCATTTCTTAGAATAGGTAAAAAAAATGCATTTATAGCCACATCAATCTCTTCTTCTGAATTAAAACGACTTCCACGTAAGTTCTTTCTTAGATTAAAGAATAACCAAAAGTCACACATAGCTAGATCAATTGAATACGACGCATGTTCTATCACTTTAATTTGTTTTTGTTTAATAAACTCAACTGTTAATCCTGCTGTATGTGAAGATACATTGTGATGGTGAAGCATTAGTCCCCTAACATTCACTTCTTGTAGAATTTGTGGAAAACATTTAGTGGTATACCAATTTGCTGTTACTGTCTTCTGTCCTTCCAACTTGATGGCTTTGACCAATCTCGTACTTCTGAAGAAAATGGCATACATCACTTTTTTCAGTGCACGTTGTCTTTTCACCATTGTCGGCATGGGATCATCTTCCAAGACTCATACTTTGCTTTCTTGAAGTGTTGGAACGACAAAAAACGGTATGTACGTTTCATCACCCATAGAAATGATGCGGTGGCCACCATAAGTTAGCAATTTAACAGTTTCTTTATTGATTCTGACACGCTCCCCTTTTTGGTTCTCAGTTAGGTTATGGGGAACCCAAAGGCAAACTGCCTTTTTCATATGTAATACTTCATTAATAATTTTTGTGTATGGCTGCGGATCCAATGTTAAGTTCCTTCTGTATAATTTGTTAGGTACAGTGATTATCATCCATTAACATTATTCGTACGGCAGACACATTATTCGAGATTACTGCCGACGGCGGCCTTCCTGTGTGTTCTTCATCCTGAAGAAAATTGCGACATCTGCTAAATTCTTTAAACCATCTGAATACAGTAGCACGATCTGGAGATTCATCACCAAATGCCAATTGCAACGGTTGAAAGCCTTCTTCTTGATTTAATCCTGCTTTAAAATCGTAGAAAATCGTAGCGCAAAAATGTTCTCGCGTCAACTCCATTTTCTCTTCTGTTTAAAATTTATTCTACCCTAAACAAGTTGATGTAAGTCAGTAAAAAATTGTCTGCTGTGTTAAAGTACTTTGTATTTCAAAATTAAACCGTTATTTTTATTTTGTAAATTCTAGTCTGCGGTAAATCTCAAAACTTTCAGAGTATATTTTATTACGAATGCAAACAGGTTGGCAATTTCTTTTATAGATATAATCTAATGAAGTGCAATTACTACAATTTGAAGAACTGGATGAAAACTAGTTTTTGTTGTTTAAAATAGAAAATAAAATTATTTTCTTGTAATTCATTAATCACTACGAAATGTAAAAGGTTTCTTCATCTAATAATTAATAAAAAGAACCTTTTTCCTTATAAAACTTCTCTCTACAGGAATTTAATTAATATTTGCAAATTTACAACATTCTAATAGGCTTTGTTCGGTTTGGAGCACTACGGTCTACTTTTTTGCAACACGAGGGTGAATGAGACCTGAACCTACTGCTTAAAGATGATTCTGAATGGTTGGGAACATCTATGCCAGAAGTGGGATTCGAACCTACGAACACTGGTACTGAAGATAAGCGCCCTAATCATTCGGTCATTCTAAAAGAAGAAATTTCAATGCGTATATAGGTCTCATTAGCCCTCGTGTTGCTAAAAGTAGACCATAGAACTCTAAACCAAACCAAACCTATATGCATATATATATAAATATATATGGGTGCATGTTTTGTGTATATATCCATATTGATTTTCTTTATACAAATCCCCATGTTTGTCGTAACGTCAACATAATTTGAACAGGTATACTTTGATACCACTAAAAGATCACTGCCAATATTAAAACCTTTTCCGCACTCTATATAATATAAAATCTCAATATAACAAATTTTGATCTACAGAATTCGCTAATAGGTGTCACTACTGGAGCACTCCAAAAATCAACATATCTCCTCAAATAAATGTATTGTATTGTGAGGTGGGTAACTATTCATAGAGACTTGATGAAATTATGTATAAATACTACATTTGGAAGAACTGAATCAAAACTAACTTTTGTTCTTTTCTTTTGTTCTTTGATCTTTTAGTTGTTAATCACTACAAATTCTAAAAGGTTTTATTGCTCATATAAAAGTCAAAGGAAAAAAAGGAAATTTTTTTAAGATAAAACTTTTCTGCGTAGGAATTCAATTACAATCAAAAAATTTATACCATTCCAATTTGTGAAATGTACAAAAAAAAAGGAAAAAGTAAAGAAAAATATGATGTAAAATAACTTTAAACATGAATGTAAATTTTAGTGGTTTATTATTCACCACAAAATTTAAAAGCTTCTGTACATCATCTAACGATAAAGAAAAGTGTATTTTTAACATTAAATCTTTCAGTAGAGGAACCTAATTGAACTATAATCAGTAACTTTGCAATATTCTCATTTGACAAATATAGTAAGAAATTACAAGATATAAGGTGAATTTTTAAAAATCTGATGGGAATGCTACATGGATTTCTTAGAGTATAGTAAAATATGATCTCAGATTTATCATCTCTACATTCCTTTAGAGGTATAAAATAATTTCCGTTTCTCAAGGTAACGACGTATAGGTAGAGTTCAAGTACTGCCATCTGTCGGCAAATGTCGGTAATTAATATATGTTATATTGATTTTTAACGTTATATAGATTTGTCGTTATAAGCCAAAAACTTCCATGATTACAATGTTTCCTTTAGTGTGTACTAGAATGGAATAAAATAATAAAAATTCTAAATTATTCTTTTAAAACAGTATATTATGATTACTATTTTAAAAAAAGACTTTAAAAGCATTATTACGACTCTTTTAAAAGTTTTACGCTAGTTGCATGTGAATATGTCATACTAGTCTGTTGTATTGTTGTAGATAGGCAGCGGTACTGTGCGCTATATTGAGATTTTTCGTCATATACAGTGCATATTGAAGTCAATAAAGGAGGTGCACAACTGGATACTACAACAGCTATGTTGGTTGATTAATTTGTGTTTGCTTCAATAATGGAGGGGACTGTTAAATTTAATTTTGAAAGTTTTTAAATATTTTCATCGAGAATAAGATAAGGTATGAAAAATTCGAGTTTTTGTAAGAGAGAAACTAACTTTCGAGTTATTTCGATTGTAGATATTTGTATTAATTTGGAGATATATAAATTGAATCAATAATAAAAAATAACCTTTTAACCCAAAGTGTAGACTTGATTGATGTTACAGATCAATTTTGAGAATATATGTTTAACGTATTCATTTACGTATAAAGGAGAATGTATATTTTGTAAATAATGAAATACAGATTTTATTAGTATTGTGAAAATTCAATATTGTTTCAAAGTCAGTAGTTAAATAAGTGAAAATTATTTGTTTATAAAATAATATAAACAAATAAATAGTATTGTATAATATTAATATTGTATATAAAGAAACCATTAAGTGAAAAACATTATATTTAGTTATAATATTCGAATTATAATCTATGAAGCTTTACTTATAGTCTTTTGACTTATGTAAGATTGTAAAATATTTTGACTCTAATATTTCCCCTTTACATTATATTTTGTGATTAGTTACTATAGTACCAGTTGTGATTGTTATATTATTTATGTTTTCTAAAAGTTTGTGTTTCATAAAATGCCAATGTTATTTTTTTTTATTGTTTTGACAGTTTAGAATTTTTTTTCTGGAGTTGATGTTATAATACAAATGGAGTTTATTTTTTTCGGTAAAAGAGGACTTTTAATTAGAGTAAAAAGAGAGTAATTTGTTTTAACACAAGGAAGTATCTAATTGCCACAATCACTAAATCAGGAAGGACAGTTAGAATTCCTCATAGACTGGACTTGTAAGAACAATATTCAATTTTTTAATTATTTTGCAATGTTCAAATTAAATTTCACATTGCAAGGTGGTAGGATGTAAAATATTTTGACTCTAATATTTCCCCTTTACATTATATTTTGTGATTGGTTACTATAGTTACAAGTTGTGATTAATATATTATTTATCTTTTCTAAAAGTTTGTATTTCAAAAAAATGGCAACGTTATTATTCTTTTTTTATCGTTTTTTGAGAGTTTAAATTTTTTTCTGACGTTGATGTTATAATAAAAATGGCGTTTATTTGTTAGTAAAAGATAGTTTTTGGTTTATTGACACTTCACCGGTATAAATCTCGCCAAACCGATTTGATTGGAGACAATCATTTTTATTGTTTGTAGTCAATAGAATTATTGCGTATTAAGAAAGACTTGATCGATAAGAAATAGCCTCAATTTGTTTTGAAAGGGTTTAAAAATTATTTTAAATATATTTAAAATTTATTTTTAGTGTATATTTAAAATTTCTTATAACTTTATTCTTTAAATACATTTATATTATATTTAAAAATAAATTCGAAATTCACACTTTTTCTTCCATAGTTCTCTACAATTATTCTTTAACAATTAAGTGTTTTAGAAATCAGATGATTTTCTCCATAGACTTTATTCTCAGCTGAAAATCTCCGGCTTTGCTGTTTAGCATTAGATTGTTTGTTTTCAATCTCACATCTGACTACAGCAGAATAGTTGTGCAGTCTCTGGACTCAGTTCTTCGCATGCTAATTCCTTTGTAAACCCCTAGCGGTAGCATTGCATATTTGAAGATTAAATCTGTGAGTTGGAAAGTGAGAGAGAGGCTTTGTTAGGAAGCTTGTTCTGCCCCCCGAAATAACATTTCTTAAGAATCGGAGTAACATCACGAAACAGTGCCAAGTCTCTTGGGGCAAAATAAAATTTTTAGCCATTGTCCCATGTTGTACCATAAACAAGAAATGTTCGTTTTCATTCTAAAATTTTAAATAGAACCCTAAGATTATATATATATATATATATATATATATATATATATATATATATATATATATATATATATATATATATATATATATATATATATATATATATATATATATATATATATATATATATATATATATATATATATATATATATATATATATATATATATATATACATATATATATATATATATATATATATATTATTTATTTAATTTTGATAACATTTTTTCTATTTTTTGTCCTATTCACAATTTATTTGCACTTTAAAACTTGAAGTTTTTAAATTCAAAAATGAATCAAATAAAGAGATATTAAAATAAGTAAACTACATTTGAATTAAGCATGGGAAAATTGTACAAGACTCATAACATATATTTTTTTTAATTTTACATTTTATCTCAGTTCAAATATTTTGTAAATATCATCTATTTTCCGGCCTTTTACATTTTCTTTTTGTCATTTTTATGTGTTTTTTCTTTTATAGGTTGTCATTTGCTTATACCAATATTTTACAGTAATGGTGACTCTTCTTTTCACCATTTTACGTGAGAAAGTACCTCGGTACAGGCCCCAACTCCCTTCTAGGAGACAAGATGTAATACTCACTCGTCTACGAGTGGGTCATTGCAGACTCACCCATGCCCATCTCTTGCTGGGTGAAGATCCTCCACAATGTGCTTATTGTAAAACACCATACACAGTCGCACACATTTTGTCATCCTGTTGTTGTCTCAAATCAATGTATATAAAATTCTTTAAAAAATTATCGCCGAATCTTGACTCAATCATCGGTGAAACGCCACATCCAGGCTTGTTTCCCTTTCTTCGCTGTACGGGTTTTTATTATGAAATCTGAATTTTGTGATTTTTTGTACGTTAATCTTTATTTCAATTTTTAATTTTCAATTTAACAATTTTTTGATTTTCAATTTCTCAATTTTTAATTTTGTTTTTTAATTTTCTTATAATGTATTAATCTATCTTGTATATATTTGCAATTTATTATCTCCGTTTGTTTGATTTTTATGTGCTTTTAACGTTTTTAACTTTTAGTTTCGTCTTTTTCATTCTCAAAATTCCTTTCTCCAGTGTTAATTTTCTTTTTTATCTTACCTTGTTTTTTATTTTCGTCTTGTTTGGCGCAGTTTGTCCTTTCAGGAATTAGCGCCACTAAATTCTAACCAACCAACCAGTGTTAATTTTCTTTTTTATCTTACCTTGTTTTTTATTTTCGTCTTGTTTGGCGCAGTTTGTCCTTTCAGGAATTAGCGCCACTAAATTCTAACCAACCAACCAACCAATTTTCTTTTCACCAACGATATATACGTCAAGAGGTGGCTATATCACATCTGAGCGTCAGTAAATTGCATTCTCATATTCTCACTCTTAAAAATAAATTAAAATGTTGGTTTCTTGGTCTCCAACACCTCAAATTTCATTGCGCCTATGTCAGGCTCTGTGGCAAATGATTAAAAAATTAATTTGGCCCTATTTATGCGTGTTAAAAACTAAAATTTAAAAAATTAAAAACTATAAAATTTGACACTTTTTAAAATATCCTTAAGGTATCCGGCCACGTTCGGAGCCAAAATTTTTAAAACTGGTTTTTATGGAAATATTTTTTATTAATTAATAGGTTATAAAACATTAAAAAATGTGAAAATAAACATAAATACATATATATTGTCTTAAAAATTGGCAAAAATAGAGAGAAAAACAAGCATTTTTTGACTTTACGCCAACACTCCTAACTAAAATAATAAGCAAAACATATCACTTTTACTTGGATAAATGTAGACATATATCTATTATGTATGCATTAAACCTCCAGAATGAAAATATTCTAAAGTATAAATGAGTTATAGCCAATCGAGTAATTTAGAGAAAAAATTCAAGAAAAAAAATAATGAAGTTTCTAACATAAATGCCCATAACTTATCTCAAAATGAATATACTTATAATCCTGAAGTTTAATGCATACATAACATCACTAAAAACATACAGTTAAATTCTAATTAAATTCTAGAAATTATTTTAGCAGTTATGACTGTTGAGGTGTGGTGGTGTAGCAAAAATCACAGTTTTTCAAAAATTCAATTTAAAGATTTTATTGAATAAATTTATTAAGTTAATAAAGCTATAGTTACCGAAAATCCACCCGCTTTATAGCTTACACCTTCCTTCAGTTCTTTAACAGTGATTTTTTTTTCTTTCTGAGATCTCTAATTTTTTCTTGAACAATTTTGCAGCAGGTGTGGAGAATCTTACTGAATCTATTATCGTTGTTGAATGTAACTTTCAGCTGCAATAGAGCAATTTTTTGTAGCATCACGAACTACTATAATGCCCTTCCCATTCATTTTCATGTTTAAAACAGCCAATAAGGCAATTTGTCGCAACGTCACGAACTACTATAATGCCCTTCCCATTCATTTTCATGTTTACAACAGCCAATAGACAAACAATAAACTGCCCTTCCGTTTGAAACTAAAGCCAGAATTGTCATAATTTGAGAATTTGCCCTACTGCGTGAAATCGCCTTATAGACAAACAATAAACTGCCCTCCCGTTTAAAACTAAAGTCAGAATCGTCATAAATTGATATGTGCCCTGCTGCGTGAAATCGCCTTATTGGGCAAGTGACTCTACTTGACACATCTCAACTCATAATTTGATTCTCTTTTAAAACAAAAAGGACCGTTACTATCGAAATCATAATCGAGAATTTTGACTATCATGAACATAAAAACTGTATGTGATTCCTGTCTGCTGCACCAACCGCAGTCCAACTGCAGCTGCCATAAATGGATATTTGGTAACATAAATTTCCCTCTCCGGCTATTTACGTCCGTATGACGAGGAAGTCACTGTGATATTTTTCGACCGCATTATGATAGCACCCTACAAAAACGACCATAGTTGACGTAATCAGAAACATTACATAGATTTCCCTTATGGTAAAAACCTTCAATCATTTTATGACGTTCTACTCATTTTAGTATTCAGAATAGCAACAGTAAAATAATATTTGGCTCCAGCATTTGAAATGAAAAACCAAATTTTTACGTTAGTTAAGATGTTCCACTCTGCATACATAGCCTGATAATTAGAGTGATACCATATTGACTGCAGCTGCCAGAAATGGATATTTGGTACCATAAATTTCCCTCTCCGGCTATTTATGTCCTTTTAACACTGAAGTGGTCTGTGATATTTCTCGACTGGATTAGGATAGCATCCTACAAAAGCAACCATAGTTGACGTAATCAGAAACATTACATAGATATCCCTTATGGTAAAAACCTTCAATCATTTTATGACGTTCTACTCATTTTAGTATTCAGTTAAATAATATTTGGCTCCAACATTTGAAATGAAAACCAAATTTTACGTTAGTTAGATGTTCCACTCTGCATACATAGCCTGATAATTAGAGTGATACCATATTGACTGCAGCTGCCAGAAATGGATATTTGGTACCATAAATTTGCCTCTCCGGCTATTTACGTCCTTATAACACTGAAGTCTCCTGTGATATTTTTCGACCGCATTATGATAGCACCCTACAAAAACGACCATAGTTGACTTAATCAGAAACATTACATAGATTTCCCTTATGGTAAAAACCTTCAATCATTTTATGACGTTCTACTCATTTTAGTATTCAGTTAAATAATATTTGGCTCCAACATTTGAAATGAAAACCAAATTTTACGTTAGTTAGATGTTCCACTCTGCATACATAGC
This sequence comes from Pardosa pseudoannulata, assembly GCA_032207245.1. Lineage (NCBI taxonomy): Eukaryota > Metazoa > Arthropoda > Arachnida > Araneae > Lycosidae > Pardosa > Pardosa pseudoannulata. The sequence continues at coordinate 57,057,645 of CM063506.1, read as the reverse complement.
CTGATAATTAGAGTGATACCATATTGACTGCAGCTGCCAGAAATGGATATTTGGTACCATAAATTTCCCTCTCCGGCTATTTATGTCCTTTTAACACTGAAGTGGTCTGTGATATTTCTCGACTGGATTAGGATAGCATCCTACAAAAGCAACCATAGTTGACGTAATCAGAAACATTACATATATTTCCCTTATGGTAAAAACCGTCAATCATTTCTATGACGTTCTACTCATTTTAGTATTCAGTTAAATAATATTTGGCTCCAACATTTGAAATGAAAACCAAATTTTACGTTAGTTAGATGTTCCACTCTGCATACATAGCCTGATAATTAGAGTGATACCATATTGACTGCAGCTGCCAGAAATGGATATTTGGTACCATAAATTTCCCTCTCCGGCTATTTAACGTCCTTATGACACTGAAGTGGTCTGTGATATTTTTCGACCGCATTATGATAGCACCCTACAAAAACGACCATAGTTGACTTAATCAGAAACATTACATAGATTTCCCTTATGGTAAAAACCTTCAATCATTTTATGACGTTCTACTCATTTTAGTATTCAGTTAAATAATATTTGGCTCCAACATTTGAAATGAAAACCAAATTTTACGTTAGTTAGATGTTCCACTCTGCATACATAGCCTGATAATTAGAGTGATACCATATTGACTGCAGCTGCCAGAAATGGATATTTGGTACCATAAATTTCCCTCTCCGGCTATTTATGTCCTTTTAACACTGAAGTGGTCTGTGATATTTCTCGACTGGATTAGGATAGCACGCTGCAAAAACGACCATAGTTGACGTAATCAGAAACATTACATAGATTTCCCTTATGGTAAAAACCTTCAATCATTTTATGACGTTCTACTCATTTTAGTATTCAGTTAAATAATATTTGGCTCCAACATTTGAAATGAAAACCAAATTTTACGTTAGTTAGATGTTCCACTCTGCATACATAGCCTGATAATTAGAGTGATACCATATTGACTGCAGCTGCCAGAAATGGATATTTGGTACCATAAATTTCCCTCTCCGGCTATTTATGTCCTTTTAACACTGAAGTGGTCTGTGATATTTCTCGACTGGATTAGGATAGCATCCTACAAAAGCAACCATAGTTGACGTAATCAGAAACATTACATAGATATCCCTTATTGTAAAAATCTTCAATCATTTTATAACGTTCTACTCATTTTAGTATTCAGAATAGCAACAGTAAAATAATATTTGGCTCCATCATTTGAAATGAAAACCAAATTTTACGTTAGTTAGATGTTCCACTCTGCATACATAGCCTGATAATTAGAGTGATACCATATTGACTGCAGCTGCCAGAAATGGATATTTGGTACCATAAATTTCCCTCTCCGGCTATTTATGTCCTTTTAACACTGAAGTGGTCTGTGATATTTCTCGACTGGATTAGGATAGCATCCTACAAAAGCAACCATAGTTCACGTAATCAGAAACATTACATAGATATCCCTTATTGTAAAAATCTTCAATCATTTTATAACGTTCTACTCATTTTAGTATTCAGAATAGCAACAGTAAAATAATATTTGGCTCCATCATTTGAAATGAAAACCAAATTTTACGTTAGTTAGATGTTCCACTCTGCATAAATAGCCTTATAAATAGGGTGCTACAATATTGTGGTCGAAATATGTCACATCCGTTCACAGTTGTGCATCATAATGACGTCAGAAGTCACCAGAGATGGGAATTTAGTACCATAAATTCTCCTCATCGTAGCTTCATAATGACGACTTCTGATGTCATTATGACAAATATGCCTCTTTTTATTTATCTTGACTGAAATATGGTAACATAGATAGTTTATAATCTCATTTAGACACACATTATATCCAGTCAGAGCTAATCACAGATTACAAGCTAATCATTGATTACACGCTATACAAGTCAACTAATCATAGATTTCCTATGATTTTGAACTAACCTGAAACAGAAGCAGTTCATGTTTTAAAATATCCTCGATGACTTTGTTACAAGGAATATTTTAAAAATTACTTTGATCCATCAACCTGGAAATATTAAAAAATAACACTAATGGTTTGGAAGAAAATATCAGTTCAATATATAACCTCAACAAATTACCCGAGCCCCTCTAATTCTGGAAATAAATTATCACTTATAAATTCCCATTAAAGGAAAATAGTCACAAATATTTAAACCCGCATATAACTCACTTTTCATGGATTCGAAAGAATTAAATGAAGTTTTTTCTACTTTAACCGTATCAGACATTTTTTCCACTTCAAAGTCTGGAGATGAAAGTTCAACTAAAAAAAAGTTTAAAAGAAGATCCAGTTGGAATAAAAACAAGAAAACTTCACATTTGGGTAGTAATGTAAATAGCGAAAGAAGTGATGATAGCATTTTGGGAGGAATAAAAGCAACCGAAAGTTCAGGAAAAAAATGCAAGAAGGAAAATTGTAAATCTCATATGCTGAGAACGGAACTTCAGAAAATAGCGGAAATTCAAATTCCACTAAACTATCAAATGGCACGCAGATCTGTTAAAACTATGAAATTGAGAGGCGCTTCCAACAGAGCTATGCAAACACGCATGGAAGAATTTTGTGATGAAGCCGTCACCTCGTATATTAAAAAATGCCTGGATGTCGGTCTTCGAATGGGCGTTCTGGAACGCGTAAACGGAACTGGCGATTCTACTCGGTATGAAATTGACAAGAAGCAGGAATGTAATGTTCAGTTAAAAAGAGCGTGGAATTCTCGATCCAAAAAGATTGTGCGGAAGCTTAATAAAAGCTCTTATCTGTAAAATAAGTCATAACCATTTCACGCCAAGAAATGGTGACAAGTTATTACGAAACAAAATCTTTTAAAACTATAAAAAATAAATTCTTATTTTTATTAAACTAAAAGTTTCTCTGAATTATTCTTTTAGTCTGGTTATGTGCTTCGTAAATAGATACTATCCGAAACGATAGCGCTAAATTTTTGGCTTGTTTCTCTGAAACTGATGCCAAACGGAGGTAAAATTCAAGATTTACTGTTTTGATTTTTATATCTTCTTCAAATCCCAGTCTTAAGCTTTTGTTGTAATAAATAATGACGCTGCATCTAGAATACGAATTCAAACAAATATATTCTTGTTAACATCCTGGTGATTAAGTATTTTATAAATCAGTTCTGAAAGTATTCCAAGACTGGAATTAGGGTAAAATCCTACATCCTGTTTTAGCTTTTTTGCAACGTCATATTTGGCGCTCATACGTTAGAAGGGTTTTATTTTAATTTTGCTTTGTCTCTTTGGGTTTTTAATATATTTTTATTTTTAGTACACATTTTATTACAGCATCTTTGGTTGTTTTCTCATTTCAATTTTGATCTATTTTTAAATTTAAGATGTATTATTTGGTGAAAATACATTTTAGGGTGCCTCCTTGGTGTTTGGGCGATATTTTTTGGTTTCAACAGTGCCAACAGGCTTGACTAAAGAACTGGGTTCCCCCACCAACTTGGCGATAATGGTTTAAGTCGAGTCGCCTAACATTTTCTCCTGCTCAATCTGTATCTATATTATAATTTATATGATATTGGCATCCAATTCTCCTGGTGTCACTCTTTTCTTATATAGTAAAATTGTGCAATGCTTAAAAAATGAGATATAACAAACCATTAATGATTCACTGTGGATGATTTTTAATCATTTGGAGCTGTTGCGTTTGTTAAGGGATTCATTGCCCATAAATATAAATGTCCGGTTTTCAAGTTGTTTTCTTTAAGTAAAAGTATATAATTCTATTACAATGGCGCACTGTGCATTCATTAAAGTAACCAGAAAAAGCAATAAATACAATGTTTGGATGGATTACCTTTGTGTTATAGTAAATATCGCCAATTTTTTCGCCAAATTTGCCAAGGGGAACCCAATTCTTAAGTAGACCCATGCCAACATGTCATTTAAGATATGTATGTAAGAGTATTAATAATGCAATAAAAAACATAAACTATAAGTATTAAAATATTTAATACAGTATTAAAAAATCTTACAAAAGCATCCATTTTGCCATATGGGGAAAAAATCGCATACGGTAATAAATATGAAATAAAGAATCAAATTGCAAGAGCATCCTAAACTGCAGTAAAGCCATTTTAATATTTGGGCCAATCTACAAAACCTATCTTTAAATGGTACGGATGCGATATTTAAGCTCCGGCTTTTGTCGCCAAATTTGGCTGCTTTTTCGAGCGTTTTGCCGGGCGATGACTGTTTGGCTTTAACTGCCCTGATATTGGAGCTTTGTAAAGCTTTGTAGTGTGCAGTGTATTTATAGTTGTTGTCATAAGTTGTAACAATATGGGGGGTTGAAGGGGGGGAACTCCCCTCAAAAATTTTAAATTTGTTTCAAAGAATTTTGTAATAACTTTGGTTTTTTAAAAGCCATGTGGTGCTGTCCATGTTTTTTTCTTGGTGATCTTTCAGAAAACGCCATTTTCTGTCGCCATTTTAGTTTGAATATTTACCTATTTTTGTAGAATTATTGTAATATATTTGGTTTTTTAACCCATGTGGTGCCGTTCATGTTTTTTCTTGGTGATCTTTCAGAAAATGCAATTTTCTGCCGCCATTTTTTTCTGACGACTTTCAAAAATGGAGTTTTTTGCGAAGATCGCCAAGAAAAAAACGTGGCAGCTGGAAGAGCGTAGATATCGCATCGTTCGCTTTAAACCAGTTTTGATTACATCAGATACAATTTTCATAAGAGAAAATAAATTTGGAATTCGCTCCTTTATACCCAAATTGATAACTATATAACTGCAAATAATATTTCGGTCAATTATTTAGTCTGGCCTGCTAAAGAACAGGGTGCCCCTGCCAACTTGAGGATAAAGGTCTGAGCATGGTAGCCTAACATTTTCTCGATCTAGCCGTGTCCAAACATTCTGTATCTATATTTTAATTTATATTATATTTGTATCCAGCTCTTCTTGTAGAACCATTTCTTATATATTAAATGCACCTAATGCTTAAAAATATTAGATATAATGAACCATTAAAGGTTCACTATAGCTAATTTTGGTAGAATCCCTGTTCCGGAGGCCAGCCGCCATGTTTTGGTCTATTTTTGTACAAGTGATCGCCAAATTGTTGCCAAGTGATGTTTACAATTTATGCTTCGTTTTATATAAAGTTTATACCCAATTTCAAAGCATATTTTGAACAAAAAAAAGGTTTGAAATTTTGTCAAGATGAATGCAAATTTAAATTTGAGTTTCTAATGTATTTAAAGGCACTTTTGTACTGTTTATTGAACTAAACAAAATGATTTTTTGCAATAGGTGCCAATTAACAAAATATAAGCGTTAGTTGGTTATATTTAGGCAATTATGCTTATAAAATATTTAGTTATATTTAGAAAATACTGTTTCTATTTAATGAAATTATTTTAAAACTATCAAAAGATTAAAAAGTAATAAAGTACGGTACAAATGTAATAAAGTACGGTACATCTAGAAATTATTAGCTTTGTCATCAAGAAGTGCAAGATTTGCCAGATTACTGGGTTCTAGAATTTGGCGACATCCTCTAAGCTTGTCGTGCCCCCGAACTGGGATACGGCCCTAATTATTAATAATTATTTGACTTAGAACGCTATGGTCTACTTTTTAAAAACACGAAGGGTAATGAGATTTAGACCTACAGCTTAAAGCCAACTCTTTAATGCGAAAAACCATATTACAGTGGAATTCGAACTCACGAACTCAGGCACCGAAGATCAGCGCCTAACGAATTTAACCAAATGAAAACCAAAAATCAAATTTAACCAATTCAAATTTATGGCCGAATGGTTAATCATTCGGCCATCATTTGGTTAAAAGTTTATAATGGATTGCCATAAAGGTATTTAGTTTGTGGCACTACAGTCTACTGTTTAGCTACACGAAAGCTGATGAACCGGGACTTAGTGTTTACAGCTAATACCAAACAGCTACGAACAGTATTTCAGTAACAAATTTTAATTTAGTTAATATGTTACTCGAACCTTTGATTGTAGACAGATTGACTGAATAAATATTTATACAGTAGAAACTCGATTATTCGAAGTAATTGGGACCAAACCTACTTCGGATAATCGAAATTTTCGGATAATCGAGAATTCTTCAATAATCATCTAGTTGAATATGTAGTATCGTCATTGTTGAAATAACATTCAATTGTTCTAGGTCTCAGCAGTATGACCTTCCAACTTTCAAAATGGGATGTGTTTTTGTTTAGAACAGGAATGTTTGAAAGTGGCGAAGAGTACATTCATACCGAGAATTGTGCTTGCGAGAAGGAATTCCAAAATATTTATCTGCAATCGTAGTTTCGAAAGGACGGCTTACATACAAAAGAAATGTGGAAAAAAGAAAAATTAAAAAATGCATGTTTGTAAAGAGAAAGTTTTGGATGATAGTAGAAATTTTAAAAAATGGAAGTAGAAACAGACTTCGGTTAACAGAGTTTCGGTTAATCGAGCTTCAGATAATCGAAGTTCTACTGTATTTGTAAGTCTGCTTTGTATATTTTCCATTGCTTTTGTTTTATATTTTAGTTTCGTCCTATTCTGACGAAGTACTTCGCATTGAGAATTTTTTTCTTTCCAATGCAGCTGTCAATACAAACACCTTTATTCCAAACAGGGTTGCAAAAGGTGTTTCTCATTAAGCAACATCCCCCCCCCAGAAAAATCCAAACTCGGTTATCTTTCTTCACTGTATTGGTTTTACTTTGAAATCTGAATTCCATGATTTTTATTGTTTGTCCATTTTAATTTTAATTTTTTAATTTTTCAATCTTCAATTTTTTAATACTTTAATTTATATTCATGGTTTTTATTCATTTATGCTAATCTGTCTTGTAAATATTTTTTATCTTAATCTCGTATTTATACCTTAATTTTGACTGTCCTTTTAAAGTCTTCTGTGGTGTTTGTTATCCAAATAATTTTTGCCGAACGGTGGCAGGTTAGTTAGAGTGCTGGACCTCCGTACCAGAGTTCATCGGTTCGAACCCCACAGTAGTATGGATGTTCGTAGCCGTTCGGAATCAGCTTTAAGCTGTAGGTCCGAGTCTCATTAGCCCTCGTGTTGCAAAAAGTAGACCGTAGCACTCTAAACCAAACAAATTATTTTTTTGTTTGTTTAATGTGTTACAATTTATAAAATTGGTTTGGCGCAATATGCCCCAGACGATTTTGAGCCATTAAACCCAAATCAATCAACCAACCAACCCGGGAAAAACGTTCAGGTAAAGGAGTCTTACAGAGAGTAATATAATCCCCACTGGTTATGTTAGCAATTAAGTAAAACTCTAAAATATTAACCCTTGTAATTTAGAAGCAGAGACAATCAGAAGACACCCCCTCCCATCCTCGGCCTGCCATCACCAGAGGTAGCGTTTGACCTTGGAGACATTGGAACCATGAAACTATTTTACGTGTCTCAGCTACCATTAATTTGAGAAAAAATGCATTATCCTAATCTCGAAACTGAATAAGGTCACAAACTAAATGTGGAATAATATAAATAATAGCATTAAGCTAAATGAAAATTTTGCACTGGTGAATTATACTCTGGTCGAAGAATGACATAAGAAAAACACACCGAGAAGAAGTGTTACCTTCGCCAAATCCTATAGTAAAACAATGGGTTACTCTACAGAACAATGTTTGACAATAACATGTTTTTAGAAAAACCACTTTGATGAGATAAAATATTTCTACCTTAATTTCTTGTACATAACAACGTTTTTTTTTTTTTGTTGTTGTTGTTGTTGTTGTTTCCAATACCACTTGGACAAACCAAGCACTATTTGAGCCATACTCTACTCGTATTAACCCCTTGATCTTCAGGATCTTCAGGATGGTAGGTCAACTGGATTTCCCGGGCCGGGCCCTCTAATCCAGAGATTTCTAACAGTAAGCATAAAATAACAACGAGCAGAAAAATAAAACAAATAAAAGGGGAAAGAGGGGATAGGAAGGTGGATTCGTGAGTTCAAGACACAAAAATAAAGAGTAGAAAGTTTAGGGATAGAAACAAAACACATATTTTTTGCGGCCAGTGACATCCGTACAGAATTCGTGAAGAAAACAAAGTTAGTATTTAAAACTCAGAAGTTAACGTTAAAAAATAAAAAATTATATTTAAAAATGTGTAAATAAGCTTAAGAAAAATAAAAGTAAAGAAAATTGTAAATAATTAAAAATTATATGAGAATTTGGAAATCGTGACAACGCGGGGAATAAAACCATGAACCTCAGGTTCGCAAGTCACAGCAGGGCAAGCACACTACTGGATGCGCCACGCCTTCACGGAGAGGAAAGACTTAATAGTAATGATAACAAAAATACTGTCTATTGGAGAGATTTGTACAATATGTTCCTCCCTCACAGAAGGAGCGGAGTTTCGGATCAAAACGAAACAGAAATATCGGAAAACGTACGATTTATGATGTGTGTTAACCCCTTGAGGACCAGCACGTAAATTTTATACTAGTCGACCGTTGTGAAAACCGTTGCCGTTTACTCCATCTAATAATTAAATCTAGCATTTAAAAATAAAAATAAAATGTCCATATCTCCTATTACGCATACTCGACGCTGGTCTCTCAATATCAAGCGGAGGTCATTGAGTGCAAGCTAAGCTGGACTGATAAAAGTGAAATCACTGCGTCGTGTATACGAGACGTTGGTCGCGAAGGGGTTAAAACAATGGGATATTCTTTTCTTTTAAATGAGCACCTCTAGAAAGGAATTTAGAAGCAGGGACCAAACAGAATACCCATAAGCTTGGCCTACCACCCCCAAAGGTACTGATAGAGATCTTGGAAGACACTGTGACCACGAACATATTTTACTAGCTCCAATCACCTTTAACGAACCCGATGGTTCTTAGGCCGTCTCGGGCTCTGAACCCGCAACCTTCCAGTTACAAGATCCTTTGCCAAGTGAGCTACGGTGGCTTCCACATTTGTTTACCGTCTATATCTTGCAATGGCCTGTATCACTTTTTATTGCTCAATACATCATCAAAGTCTATTTTTGCTGTAAATATTTCTAATATTTGAGAGCTCAGCTAAAAATGTGCATAAAAAGGAAATTTATTAAAAAAACACCCTAAACCGAAACATGCATAACACTTATCACGGTCTTTATTACTCTGAATAGTTTTTATTTTTAGAACAATACACTTACCATCAAGCAAAATACAAAAAAAAAACTTTTCCTTATAAAATCTCTTTAGATATTTATTATATTAAAGAAGGGAATTTTCCGAATTAAAGTTTTAGATATATATTCCATAAAACAGACCGTACTCCCATTCCTCCTTCCTTTCACTCCTAAACTAGTCTAAACTGTTCCCCTCATTACATAAATCCACAAAAACCCTGCCCACACTTTAATTTATTTAACCTCTTTTCTATCCCATAAACCTCCAGCCGAGCCGGCATTTCACCCTCCATAAATACATTTTGGTGGTTTTTCTGCTCTTTTTTTTTCTTCCGGCTGGACAACAAGATTTGTCCAGCTGTCATCTGCCTCTAATCCAGCTTATTTCTTCCATGACAGATGAGTAAAGTTGGTAAAAGAGACGTCTGCCTCAGGGGACGATAATTCGGCTTCGATGTTACTCTAAAAGGATTGGTTAAAAGTTTTATCTTTTCTTTTCGGCCCGAGTCGTAAGATTAGGTATTTGACTGAATACAGATAAGATCTGCTAAGTAAACGAAATTGAAAATTACAGACTGGGAAACGGCTGCTTTTAGAATGAGAAATTGGTCTGCGTAAATATTTAATAAATTCACGATTTTCCGGTGGATGTGTGGGTAGGAGGGTCTCTTGTCAATTTGTTGAGGATTTTTCCCTTAGAGAGATTACTTTCTGTTTTTATTCGGACAATGGGAAGAAATTAGATTAATGTTTTTGTATTTTTAAACTATTAAATTCCAACCTAAATATCCATGTTCTTACATGAATTCTTAACTAGAATATGCCAATCCTTGCAATTTAAGATGGTGCAACGCTATAACTTAAATTCTTTTATATACTATGATACTATAAGTCTAGTTTAGACACTACATCAGATTATAGATTGATTTTTTTTTATAAATAGCCAACTAAATACAATGGAGCTCAAATCCATCAAATTTCAAGGGTATGGAAAGAAAACGTTTTTACGAAAGAAAACGTTAAGAATAAACACTGTACTGGTTTACGTTCGTTTTAGTTTTACTCCTCATCTTTCTCGTGTGATGAATATAAGTTATAGAAGTACAAACTCGGTAAAATGTGTGAATATAAATAAATTATTTAATACACTAAATGAAAATATATAAAATTTTAGGAAATGCATCTTGAATTACAAATGTTATTTAACAATTTCAAAATATTTTGTAATTATTACCTGCTTTGTACAAATTGATTACCCGACTGCAAAGAATAAGCACTCTGTCGCTTAGAAGTACTCCATCCTTGGCACTGTTCATATGCATACATGCTTTCAATTTTGACGCAAATGTTTCGTCAGCTTTAGGAAATCTCTGGAATGGTTTATGTTTGTTTTCATTTTATTCCTCCTCTTCTTCAAGATTTTGTTTATAGCTTTTGCACAGACCCTCTAACAAAATGAGATTAATGTTTTTGTATTTATAAACTATTAAGTTACAACCTATATAATCATGTATTCACATAAATAAGTAACTAAAATATGTCAATCCACACAATTTAAGATGCTTTTAACTTTAACTGAATAGACTACAACGGTCTAAATCCCACTAAGCCTTTAAACATGACCACATTAGTTGTTAGGTTACTATACCTATGATGATGTTGAGCAGTGGTTTTCAAACTTTTTTAGTCGGGGCACCCCAACACGCAGTAGCTCCCCAGTATGAGAGCAGTGAAGGTAGAGAATCGGTTGTATATTGAGAAGTAAGCAAGAACAAAATCTGTACTGGTTTACGTTCATTTTAGTTTTACTCCTCATCTTTCTCGTGTTCTTGCTTCTGACCTTTGCATACGCTCATTTACTGTTGTAAAACTAATAGTTGTTCAGTTACTAAACATTTAATGGTGAAGAGCTGAGGATTTCAAAACGTTTTTCGTCTTCGCACCCTAACGCGCTATATCACCCAGTATGAGAACAGTGGATTCAGAGGATGGGTTTCACATATAGAAGTATGTGAGAAAAACTCTGTACTGATCTTCATTTGTTTTTCTTTTACGTCTCCTCTTTCTTCTGTTCTTGCCTTTGAAGTCTGCAAAGGCACTCATACTGTTGTAAATCCAATAGTTGTTAAGTTACTAAACCTCTTGGGGTGTAGAACAGCGGATTTGAAAACTTTTTTTTTTCGTTGCACCACAACGCTCTATAGTATAGCACCCAGTATGAGAACAGTGGCGGTAGAGGATGGGTTTCACATTGAGAAGTACGTGAGGAAAACTCTGTACTGGTTTACCATTTTTTTATTTTACTTCTCTTGTGTTTTTGCCCTTGAAGTCTTCAAAGGTACTCATACTGTTCTAAAACCAACAGTTGTTAAGTTACTAAACCTCTCATTGTGTAGAGCAACGGATTTTAACTTTTTTATAGTGTATCCCTGGAATAAGTTTACTTCACTCCGAGATGCCATTTCACTCAGTATAAAAACCTGGAGAAACATAGAAGGACAATTCTTAGCGCATTTCCCCACTGACACAAAGGAAAGGGAAGACAAGTTAAGTTTTTAACTTATAAGTACTTTAATGCCTTTCTTCCTTATTATTTACACACGAATTTTTTGATAACTTCCGCGGCACCCCTGACATCAGTTCATGGCATCCCATAGTGATCTCATACTGATTCTCAATGACATATTTTCACTTTAGCCGTTATATGCCATGCTGTTAATCGTGACGTACTTTCTCCTTGTAACTTTCTTCGTGCTCTGTCTTCTTGAGCTAGCTCATACTACTGCTAACTGTAACTGTGAATTAGGCGGGAAAATCAGGACAGGTGGTAGTGCACTAGACTTTGCAGAAGGATGTTTTTATTTTAATTTATTTTATTTTTTACTAATTACATATCTTTGTACGAAGAGGATCTCAATACTTTTGAAGAACAGTCAATTCCATCGAGTCTATAATATATGTCATTCTTTGTGAACTATGTGTTTTTTCCTGAGTTTCCAGTGGTAACCCTTGGATTCCAATCGCCTCCCACGTGTTATAGAAAATAATACCTTTTATAATTGTAGAACCTGGGGTAAGTTTATTTTCCACTCAGTATATTTCATGGTTTTATTATCACAGGTGACATCCCGGTATTGTTCTACATTTCTCTAAAACGATACGCAAAGTGATCGGACAAAAATATTTCGTCAATAGATGCTCAAAAAACTAAGAATACGAGAGCGATTAATATAGGGAAATAAAACGTTAGTTTTGTAGGGATAAATTCGGGGCATGATGAATAAAACAAACAATGGGAGAAAATGAATAGTGGAATAGAGATAGATCTAGGTCGTACTGTATATGTTTCCCTCAAAAATTAAAATTAGAAATTTAATTTTTGCTCTTGTTTTGTAGAGTAATTACTCTTTTAAATAAAATAGTTTAATGTCA
>CM063506.1:56979993-57039993 GCA_032207245.1 Pardosa pseudoannulata | reverse complement strand
AGAAGGTGGGTATTTAGGAGGGGAGATTTAACTGTAAGACCATCAACTTGTTCAACATGAAAATAAAAAATAAAGGAGTTAAAAAATTCAAATCAATTATTTTTACAAACAAGTTTAAATAAAGCAAAGAAGTTTTCCTGAAAAAATAAAATTATAATCCAAGCAATTTTTGCTTCAAATAAAAGGTTACATTCAAAGGAACGATAGAGATCTTGTGTTACAGGGTTAAAAATAATCAGGGTTACAGGGTTATCCGAAACCTCTTCGTCAACCTTGTTGCCAAATTATTTGTATGTAACTTTTAAAAGAAAAGAAGTTACCCCTTTAATTCTCTTAAGCATTTAATAAGAGAAAAAGTTACAGTTGTATCAATGAATAACGTATTTAAATGGTATTATTAACAGCTCCAAATGCACTATCTACATTACTGAAACAATTACTTCTTGAAGAATAGTAAAATATACAACTTTTTTCGTCTGAACTAAAGTCTATAAATAATTGTTACTTGTTCTTCTTCTTTTTCTGTAGCTCTACAACTGGTTACAGGTCAATGCTGTCTCTCGAAGTTTCTTCAATTGCAACCATCTGCTGCCACAGTTCTCCAACGATTGACTCCAATTTCATTTAGCTTTTTCTTAACCATATCAATCCATTTGATGTTTGGTCTGCCTCAATTTATTGAAATGTGACTTTATAATCATATTGTAACTAAACTTTTATAAATTTTATCTAAAAAATTTAAAGAAAACTGAAACTCATAATGTTGGCACGCTTTTTTGCCAATTAAGAATTTCGTTTTTTTGTTTTTTTGGGGGGGGAAGGGGGCTTATGTATCAGAAACTCGGACATTTGTATTACGGTTATTTTAACATATAAATCAAAAATTAAATAAGAAGAAATATGAATTGCAACGTTTGGAATAAAAATACTGCGACATATTCTTTGTGGTATCAATGGAGGTAATATCTGAAAGAGAAGATACAATTTTGAATTATAAAGAATTTATAAACTGCCTAACATTACTGAGGCCATAAAATATAATTCTTCTTCTTCTGTAGCTTTACAGCCTGCTACAGGCCCAGGCTTCTCTAAAAGTCTCTTCCAACGGGAACCATCTGCTGTCACAGTTCTCCAATGATTGACTCCAATTTCATGTAGCTTCTTCGCAACCGGAGCAATCCATCTGGTATTTGGTATGCCTCAACTTTTTGAAATGTGACTTTTTTTATTGAGTTTAAATAATTGTATTTATAAATATGTCCCAACCACCTTAATTGATATATTCTTAGAGTTTTCACAATATTTGGTTCTCAGAGTTTCGGTCAAAGTTCATTATTATAATGGATTCATCATATATTAGTTTCGCCAAACGAACAGGAGTTCGTGGGCTCGAGTCCAACTATGGCGTGGATGTTCGTAGCCTTTTGGAATCGGCATTAAGCAGTAAGTCCCGGTCTCATTAGCCCTCCTGTTGCAAAAAGTAGACCGTATAGCTCCAATACCTAACCATATATTATTTTCTTTACAGCTCCAAATATTTGTCTTATTGAACGTAAAAATTAAGTAATGATTACCTAGAATACAGATTTCTTTTAAAGATTTAACACAAAAAACTGCCTTTATGGAAATATTCTTTACCAAGTCTTCATTGTAAGCAATAGTTGACTGTTACGGCAATAAAATCTGATATTATATACATCATGTATAATATCAAATTTTATTAAATATACCAAAATAGTTAACTATTGTTCTAATCAGCAGGTAAAGTTTTATTCTATTGCTACGTTATACTGTTTTCCATTTGGAATAATTACTAGATAGAAAACATTGAACTTTATGTAGCAATTCTTCTTAATACTAGCATATAGCCCGTCATATGACGAGATTAATAAAATTTTTAATTTCCCAGAATTGTAAAGTACCCTATAAGGCAGATAAAAAAAAGGTTTGTTTTTTGGCTGAGAATTATCTGGTACACGCTGAAATAATTTGCTTATCTTCATACTCCTCTAAAGTCTCGATATTGTGAATGCAGTTGAGAATCACGTTGAATTTATTAAGAAATATAATTCAAAGATTTCTTAGCTACGTCAACCATCGTTAATTTCTTCCCAATTTTTTTTTTTGCCACAGTAATATAATGAAGTAAAGGAATGAAACGATCATTTCTACTACCCTGGAGGTAGATAGAATTTATTACTAATACGGTGATAAAATTTTCATTGCAACAAAAAGAATCGATGATTAAATTTAAAACTATCACATATGTGCCTAATCTATTATTTAAGCCAAATATAAAAGAAAATTATTTACACAATATCTAAATTAAGTGATAAAGCGTAAAAAAATAAATGCAGACAATATTTAAATAATTTAAAATAAGAAATGATTAAATGAGATGGTTAAAGGAATGACGTCAGAATGCTAGAAAAATTGTTATTTTTACCTATTTATTATGTGATAAATTGATAAATTTAATCGCCTTTTCTTAACCGGGAAAAATACGGCTTGAAAGAATGGCATTAAATGCTAGAAAGGTGGGGAAGGGGGATTTCGAACGTTCCTTACCCTAACTCATGAAGAATCCAATATAGATGCTTCTATCTATTCCAGGTAAAACTGCTTCATAAATTCGAGGACAGATAACTTAGGCTATTATTATATAGAGGATTTTAATAATACAGTAAACAGTAGAATACCTAGATACTTACACTGTAATTCCTATATGCAAATAACCACAAAAATACTCCGCTTGCAGACGACAAAGATCAGCTTTCAGGCTATACTAAATAAACAATAGCTTCCATGTTATCAATCGCAATGAGATTCACTTTGTCTCAGAGATTGATCTATACTGACTTCGACTGAAAGGTGACCTCTTATTGGAATTTCTGTGTAAAGTACATCATTATAAAAGCTGGTACTACAACATTCAATGTTTATTTGGAAATTATATAAGAGTTTTCTCTCCACCAAAACTCAACAAAGAGAAGATAAAATACTAAGTATAGCAACTATTCCCGCTCCATCCTTTAGGGTTACCAAAGAAAAACATGTTGACTGCACGTTAGCTTCTTCAAAAAGCCAGCATATTTGCCCACAAGAAAATATAAAATAAAGGCTCTCTGGGGAAGTTCCTTTTACAAAAATGTATATTTTGTGAGATTATTTGATGTTAATAATTTGATGTATCTTCCTGAAAGGTACTGTTTTGAGCTCCATCTCCATGGGTTGGACAAGATAATGGAAACACTGTGAATATCAACAAAATATATTTTTCAGAGGGGCTGGGACATAGTTCTTCAGAGAGACCCTTTCAAATTAATACGGTGTAGATCCACCTTTTGAGGCAATTACAGCCTCAATTCTGCGAGGTATTGATTCATACAAATTGTGAACTGTATCCAAAAGAAATTTTAGCCCATTCTTCAGTTAAAACACCTTCCAGTTCTTTTAGAGACAATGACAGAGGGAATCGACTTCTTATTTGAATGTCTAAAAATGACCATAAATGCTCAATAATGGGATCTGGGCATTGTGATGGGTAGATGAGTTCTCCACTTCATTAGAATGTTCCTCGTGCCATTCTTTAACAATTCTGTATGTAGGTATTGGGGCATTATCATCTTGAAAGATGGCATTCCCCTCCGAAAACAGTTTTTGAACCATAGGATGAACTTGGTAGCCCAAAATTCCTAAATAATCTCGGCTGTTAATTTTTCCATGAAGAGAAATCATTGTTCTGGTGCATTTCCAAGAAATAGCAACCTTATCATCACAGAACCCCCTCCCTGCATTCTCCCAACCGATCTGTTCAGCTCCCGACGTTACAGTTTTTCTGAAAACTGGGTTCTGTAGGTGTCCATTGAGCTCTCCAGTGATTTTAGGAGCCGTGGTATTGCGATCGTTTCTATCAATTCGATGTAAAGTCCGACAGCCTCTCTGAGACAACTTCGACTTTAAGGTACAAATGTACTTTGCTGAGAACGTTTTTCCTTCTCTTTCAAAGGAAGTCATTACTTTTGAGACAGTACTTCTTGAAATTCCAAACATTCGAGCAGTTCCTGATACAGTAGCACCTGCCATACAAGCACCAAAAATTTGACTTCAAAAGTCTGACAGAACTGCCATTTTTATAAATTATAACCAATTTTTTTTAATATCTGTAAAAAACAATTATTTTAATCGAACATATCTGTGAGGAATGTGCACCCACGACAATGTGGGCCTTTGATGATTTCGGCAGAATCGCCCCATTTGACCCCTTCCAAACGGCGTTTCTTAGGAGAAGTAAGAAGCCGGCCGGCAAAATGGGCCGATAAGGATTTTCGGTGTCGTTGTTTGTTTTTGCAGGGCCTTGGAGAAGGAGGATGTGCCATTTTCGACAAGGCTCAAGTTTCCAGACCCCCACCCCCACAAAAAAAAAAAAAAAAAAAAAAAAAAAAAAAAAAAAAAAAAAAACGACGCTCGGTTCTAAAAATCTGGCTAAGACTGGCTCTGAGACTCACTATGATATTTGATTTTCTTTAATTTTGGTTTTAAATTGTTTAAATAAATATGTGTTGTCCATCTAATCCTGATGTGCCTTAATTTGGGTTATGCATCAAAACGACAGTGCACGAACGTACCTGCCCCAGTAAAGTAGGCCAAGCAGGTCCCACGCTAACATAGCGCACCTAGAAAGAGGGTGCGTTACAATATCAAATAACAAAAAGTATTAAAATACTTTAAGTTTTGATTGCTTAAAACATTTTCAAAGATTATGATACCAAAATGTTGGGTGTTTCCATTATTTTGTCCAACCCTTGTATCCACTGTTATTAGAAATTTGTAAATATTTTCAGTGTCTCAAATAAAACCTATCATTAAAATCATTTTGCTCCCTATAATTTCCTCATATGTTTCTTCCTTACATTGAATCTTCTTAAAAAATTATTTTAATTTAAAATTACATTGCAACAATGTATTTCAAATAAGGTCAATTATCAAACACTTAAAAATAAACGTGACTTATAACAATTTCCCTCCATTCTATTCAAAAAATATCCGTAACCAACCGGAACGCTCTGACATGTAAGAATAAAATAAAATACATGCGATATTAAAAGAATCATCATAAAGAATATAAAGAAAACTATCTAGTTCCAGATACTTAGTGAATTATATATGGCCCTCGAGAGATCTCTAAAAAAAACCTGCCAATGCAATCCATTACAGTGATTGCTCTGCAGCCGACGATGAACTAACGCCAACAGGATCTCTTTAAAAAAAAAGGAAGAAAAATTTGTCGGGTAAAAAATTTCTCACTGCAAACACAATACGTAAAGTGGCACCATGCCAGACGAAATCTAGCTTCAGTTTGCGGGACACGTGGGACCTAGCATTCATGTACAATTCCAGACAGTTCATAGTAGTAATATTTACTTCGTATCATATCCTTCCTTTAGATGGAAAAATCCTAGTTTAAGTTCTACAATAGTGTTCTCTGAGGAATTTCACTACAGTACTGGACTAAAACGCGTAACTGAAAGCAGTTAGACCTAAAAAGCTTTTTTAGGTTATTTTCTAGCTGAAGAAATTTACCAGGACAATGACAAATTTTTTATACTTATACCACGGGGGAAAAATATTTAGATAATACTGTATGATATCGCTTTTAAATATTGCAATTTAAAACAAAAGGGAAAAACTTTTATATTAGAACTGAAATTTTAAAGTCGTTTAATCATAATCAAAATTAGAACTAGATTAATTTTGATCTACATCATAATAGAAATAACATTTATCCCTCTTTTAATATTTCTGGAGCTTTTAAAAATTATAATTTAAAACAAAGGTGAAAAACTTTTAAATTAGAACTGAAATTTTAAAGTCGTTTAATCATAATCAAAATTAAAAATAGATTAATTTTGATCTACATCATAATATAAATAGCATTTATCCCTCTTTTAACATTTCTAGAGCTTTTAAAGATTGTAATTTAAAACAAAAGTGAAAAGCTTTTATATTAGAACTGAAATTTTAAAGATGTTTAATCATAATGAAAATTAGAGATAGATTAATTTTAATCTACATCATAATATAAAAACATTTATCTATCTTTTAACATTTCTAGAGCTTTTAAAGATTGTAATTTAAAACAAAAGTGAAAAGCTTTTATATTGTAATTTTTTTAACATTTCTGAAGCCTTTAAAAATTGTAATTTAAAACAAAGATGAAAAACCTTTAAATTAGAAGTGAAATTTTAAAGTCGTTTAATCATAATCAAAATTAAAAATAGATTAATTTGGATCTACATCATAATAGAAATAACATTTTTGCCTCTATTGACATTTCTAGAGCTTTTATAAATTGTAATTTAAAACAAAGGTGAAAACCCTTCAAATTAGGACTGAAATTTTAAAGTTGTTTAATCATAATCAAAATTAAAAATAGATTAATTTTGATCTACATCATAATAGAAATAACATTTTTGCCTCTATTGACATTTCTAGAGCTTTTATAAATTGTAATTTAAAACAAAGGTGAAAAACCTTTAAATTAGAACTGAAATTTTAAAGTCGTTTCATCATAATTAGAATAAGAAATAGATTAATTTTCATCTACATCATAATATAAATAACATTTATTCCTCTTCTTACGAATTTTTAAGAAATTTACCAGGACAATGACAAATTTTTTATACTTACACCACAGGGAAAAAATATTTAGATATTATTGTATGATATCGCTTTTAAAAATTGCAATTTAAAACAAAGGTGAAAAACTTTTAAATTAGAACTGAAATTTTAAAGTCGTTTAATCATTTTCAAAATTAGAACTAGATTAATTTTGATCTACATCATAGTAGAAATAACATTTATCCCTCTTTTAACATTTTTAGAACTTTTAAAAATTGTAATTTAAAACAAAAGTGAAAAGCTTTTATATTAGAATTGAAATTTTAAAGACATTTAATCATAATCAAAATTAGAGATAGATTAATGAGATAGATTAGTTTTAATCTACATCATAATAGAAATAACATTTTTACCTTTTTTAACATTTCTGGCGCTTTTAAAAATTGTAATTTAAAACAAAGTTGAAAAACCTTTAAATTAGAACTGAAATTTTAAAGTCGTTTAATCATAATCAAAATTAAAAATAGATTAATTTTCATCTACATCATAATAGAAAGAACATTTTTGCCTCTTTTGACATTTCTAGAGCTTTTAAAAATTGTAATTTAAAACGAAGATGAAAAACCTTTAAATTAGAACTGAAATTTTAAAGTCGTTTAATCAAAATCAAAATTAGAGATAGATTAATTTTGATCTACATCATAATAAAAATAACATTTTTACCTTTTTTAACATTTCTATCGCTTTTAAAAATTGTAATTTAAAACAAAGGTGAAAAACCTTTAAATTAGAACTGAAATTTTAAAGTCGTTTAATCAGTTTCAAAACTAGAAATAGATTAATTTTGATCTACATTATAAGAGAAATAACATTTGTAACTTTTTTTAACATTTCTGGAGTTTTTAAAAATTGTAATTTAAAACAAAGATAAAAAAAACCTTTAAACTAGAACTGAAATTTTAAAGTCGTTTAATCATAATCAAAATTAGAAATAGATTAATTTTGATCTACATTATAATAGAAATAACATTTTTGCCTCTTTTGACATTTCTAGAGCTTTTAAAATTGTAATTTAAAACAAAGGTGAAAAACTTTTAAATTAGAACTGAAATTTTAAAGTCGTTTAATCAATTTCAAAACTAGAAATAGATTAATTTTGATCTACATCATAAGAGGAATAACATTTGTGCCTTTTTTAACATTTCTGGTGCTTTTAAAAATTGTAATTTAAAACAAAGGTGAAAAACCTTTAAATTAGAACTGAAATTTTAAAGTCGTTTAATCAGCTTCAAAACTAGAAATAGATTAATTTTGATCTACATCATAATAGAAATAACATTTTTGCCTCTTTTGACATTTTTAGAACTTTTAAAATTGTAATTTAAAACAAAGGTAAAAACCTTTAAACTAGAACTGAAATTTTAAAGTCGTTTAATCATAATCAAAATTAGAAATAGATTAATTTTGATCTACATTATAATAGAAATAACATTTTTGCCTCTTTTGACATTTCTAGAGCTTTTAAAATTGTAATTTAAAACAAAGGTGAAAAACTTTTAAATTAGAACGGAAATTTTAAAGTCGTTTAATCAATTTCAAAACTAGAAATAGATTAATTTTGATCTACATCATAAGAGGAATAACATTTTTGCTTTTTTTAACATTTCTGGTGCTTTTAAAAATTGTAATTTAAAACAAAGGTGAAAAACCTTTAAATTAGAAATGAAATTTTAAAGTCGTTTAATCGTAATCAAAATTAAAAATAGATTAATTTTGATCTACATCATAATAGAAATAACATTTTTGCCTCTTTTGACATTTTTAGAACTTTTAAAATTGTAATTTAAAACAAAGGTAAAAACCTTTAAACTAGAACTGAAATTTTAAAGTCGTTTAATCATAATCAAAATTAGAAATAGATTAATTTTGATCTACATTATAATAGAAATAACATTTTTGCCTCTTTTGACATTTCTAGAGCTTTTAAAATTGTAATTTAAAACAAAGGTGAAAAACTTTTAAATTAGAACTGAAATTTTAAAGTCGTTTAATCATTTTCAAAACTAGAAATAGATTAATTTTGATCTGCATCATAAGAGAAATAACATTTTTGCCTCTTTTAACATTTCTAGAGCTTTTAAAAATTGTAATTTAAAACAAAGGTGAAAACCTTTAAATTAGAACTGAAATTTTAAAATCGTTTAATCATTTTCAAATCTAGAAATAGAATAATTTTGATCTGCATCATAAGAGAAATAACATTTGTAACTTTTTTAACATTTCTGAAGCTTTTAAAAATTGTAATTTAAAACAAAGATGAAAAACCTTTAAATTAGAATTGAAATTTTAAAGTCGTTTAATCATAATCAAAATTAAAAATAGATTAATTTTGATCTACATCATCATAATAGAAATAACATTTTTGCCTCTTTTGACATTTCTAGAGCTTTTAAAAATTGTAATTTAAAACAAAGGTGAAAAACCTTTAAATTAGAACTGAAATTTTAAAGTCGTTTAATCATAATCAAAATTAAAAATAGATTAATTTTGATCTACATCATAATAGAAATAACATTTTTGCCTTTTTTAACATTTCTGGAACTTTTAAAAATTGTAATTTAAAACAAAGGTGAAAAACCTTTAAATTAGAACTGAAATTTTAAAGTCGTTTTAATCATTTTCAAATCTAGAAATAGATTAATTTTGATCTACATCATAATATAAATAACATTTATCCCTCTTTTTACATTTTTAGAACTTTTAAAAATTGTAATTTAAAACAAAAGTGAAAAGCTTTTATATTAGAATTGAAATTTTAAAGACATTTAATCATAATCAAAATTAGAGATAGATTAATGAGATAGATTAGTTTTGATCTACATCATAATAGAAATAACATTTTTACCTTTTTTAACATTTCTGGCGCTTTTAAAAATTGTAATTTAAAACAAAGTTGAAAAACCTTTAAATTAGAACTGAAATTTTAAAGTCGTTTAATCATAATCAAAATTAGAAATAGATTAATTTTTTATCTACATCATAATAGAAATAACATTTTTGCCTCTTTTGACATTTCTAGAGCTTTTAAAAATTGTAATTTAAAACAAAGGTGAAAAACCTTTAAATTAGAACTGAAATTTTACAGTCGTTTGATCATAATCAAAATTAGAGATAGATTAATTTTGATCTACATCATAATAGAAATAACATTTTTGCCTTTTTTAACATTTCTGGAACTTTTAAAAATTGTAATTTAAAACAAAGGTGAAAAACCTTTAAATTAGAACTGAAATTTTAAAGTCGTTTATCATAATCAAAATTAAAAATAGATTAATTTTGATCTACATCATAATATAAATAACATTTATCCCTCTTTTTACATTTTTAGAACTTTTAAAAATTGTAATTTAAAACAAAAGTTAAAAGCTTTTATATTAGAACTGAAATTTTTAAAGACGTTTAATCATAATCAAAATTAGAGATAGATTAATGAGATAGATTAATTTTGATCTACATCATAATAGAAATAACATTTTTACCTTTTTTAACATTTCTGGCGCTTTTAAAAATTGTAATTTAAAACAAAGTTGAAAAACCTTTAAATTAGAACTGAAATTTTAAAGTCGTTTAATCATAATCAAAATTAAAAATAGATTAATTTTGATCTACATCATAATAGAAATAACATTTTTGCCTCTTTTGACATTTCTAGAGCTTTTAAAAATTGTAATTTAAAACAAAGATGAAAAACCTTTAAATTAGAACTGAAAATTTTAAAGTCGTTTAATCAAAATCAAAATTAGAATAGATTAATTTTGATCTACATCATAGTAAAAATAACATTTTTACCTTTTTTAACATTTCTATTGCTTTTAAAAATTGTAATTTAAAACAAAGGTGAAAAACCTTTAAATTAGAACTGAAATTTTAAAGTCGTTTAATCAGTTTCAAAACTAGAAATAGATTAATTTTGATCTACATTATAAGAGAAATAACATTTGTAACTTTTTTTAACATTTCTGGAGTTTTTAAAAATTGTAATTTAAAACAAAGATAAAAAAAACCTTTAAACTAGAACTGAAATTTTAAAGTCGTTTAATCATAATCAAAATTAGAAATAGATTAATTTTGATCTACATTATAATAGAAATAACATTTTTGCCTCTTTTGACATTTCTAGAGCTTTTAAAATTGTAATTTAAAACAAAGGTGAAAAACTTTTAAATTAGAACTGAAATTTTAAAGTCGTTTAATCAATTTCAAAACTAGAAATAGATTAATTTTGATCTACATCATAAGAGGAATAACATTTGTGCCTTTTTTAACATTTCTGGTGCTTTTAAAAATTGTAATTTAAAACAAAGGTGAAAAACCTTTAAATTAGAACTGAAATTTTAAAGTCGTTTAATCAGCTTCAAAACTAGAAATAGATTAATTTTGATCTACATCATAATAGAAATAACATTTTTGCCTCTTTTGACATTTTTAGAACTTTTAAAATTGTAATTTAAAACAAAAGGGAAAAACTTTTATATTAGAACTGAAATTTTAAAGTCGCTTCATCATAATCAGAATTAGAAATAGATTAATTTTTTATTTACATCATAATAGAAATAACATTTTTACCTTTTTTAACATTTCTATGGCTTTTAAAAATTGTAATTTAAAACAAAGGTGAAAAACTTTTATATTAGAACTGAAATTTTAAAGTCGTTTAATCATTTTCAAATCTAGAAATAGATTAATTTTGATCTACATCATAAGAGAAATAACATTTTTGCCTTTTTTAACATGTCTGGTGCTTTTAATAATTGTAATTTAAAACAAAGGTGAAAAACCTTTAAATTAGAACTGAAATTTTAAAGTCGTTTAATCGTAATCAAAATTAAAAATAGATTAATTTTGATCTACATCATAATAGAAATAACATTTTTGCCTCTTTTGACATTTTTAGAACTTTTAAAATTGTAATTTAAAACAAAGGTAAAAACCTTTAAACTAGAACTGAAATTTTAAAGTCGTTTAATCATAATCAAAATTAGAAATAGATTAATTTTGATCTACATCATAATATAAATAACATTTATCCCTCTTTTGACATTTTTAGAGCTTTTAAAAATTGTAATTTAAAACAAAGATGAAAAACCTTTAAATTAGAACTGAAATTTTAAAGTCGTTTAATCATTTTCAAATCTAGAAATAGATTAATTTTGATCTACATCATAAGAGAAATAACATTTTTGCCTTTTTTAACATGTCTGGTGCTTTTAATAATTGTAATTTAAAACAAAGGTGAAAAACCTTTAAATTAGAACTGAAATTTTAAAGTCGTTTAATCATAATCAAAATTAAAAATAGATTAATTTTGATCTACATCATAATAGAAATAACATTTGAAAATTTTTTTAACATTTCTGGCTACTTTAAAAATTGTAATTTCAAACAAAGGTGAAAAGCCTTTAAATTAGAATTGAAATTTTAAAGTCGTTTAATCATAATCAAAATTAAAAATAGATTAATTTTGATCTACATCATCATAATAGAAATAACATTTTTGCCTCTTTTGACATTTCTAGAGCTTTTAAAAATTGTAATTTAAAACAAAGGTGAAAAACCTTTAAATTAGAACTGAAATTTTACAGTCGTTTGATCATAATCAAAATTAGAGATAGATTAATTTTGATCTACATCATAATAGAAATAACATTTTTGCCTTTTTTAACATTTCTGGAACTTTTAAAAATTGTAATTTAAAACAAAGGTGAAAAACCTTTAAATTAGAACTGAAATTTTAAAGTCGTTTGATCATAATCAAAATTAAAAATAGATTAATTTTGATCTACATCATAATATAAATAATATTTATCCCTCTTTTAACATTTTTAGAACTTTTAAAAATTGTAATTTAAAACAAAAGTGAAAAGCTTTTATATTAGAATTGAAATTTTAAAGACATTTAATCATAATCAAAATTAGAGATAGATTAATGAGATAGATTAGTTTTAATCTACATCATAATAGAAATAACATTTTTACCTTTTTTAACATTTCTGGCGCTTTTAAAAATTGTAATTTAAAACAAAGTTGAAAAACCTTTAAATTAGAACTGAAATTTTAAAGTCGTTTAATCATAATCAAAATTAAAAATAGATTAATTTTCATCTACATCATAATAGAAAGAACATTTTTGCCTCTTTTGACATTTCTAGAGCTTTTAAAAATTGTAATTTAAAACGAAGATGAAAAACCTTTAAATTAGAACTGAAATTTTAAAGTCGTTTAATCAAAATCAAAATTAGAGATAGATTAATTTTGATCTACATCATAATATAAATAACATTTATACCTCTTTTAACATTTCTAGAGCTTTTAAAAATTGTAATTTAAAACAAAGGTGAAAACCTTTAAATTAGAACTGAAATTTTAAAATCGTTTAATCATAATCAAAATTAAAAATAGATTAATTTTGATCTACATCATAATAGAAATAACATTTTTGCCTCTTTTGACATTTTTAGAACTTTTAAAATTGTAATTTAAAACAAAGGTAAAAACCTTTAAACTAGAACTGAAATTTTAAAGTCGTTTAATCATAATCAAAATTAAAAATAGATTAATTTTGATCTACATCATAATAGAAATAACATTTGTAAATTTTTTTAACATTTCTGGCTACTTTAAAAATTGTAATTTCAAACAAAGGTGAAAACAAAGGTGAAAAGCCTTTAAATTAGAATTGAAATTTTAAAGTTGTTTAATCATTTAACTAAACAAAATTCGGTATCTTATTACTCGATCTAGTGCTCACTGCCTCGAAATGGACTTAAATTATCCTAAAAAATAAAAGTTTTTGTCCTTCACAGTGCAAGAAATTAATTACTATTCAATTAGTAAGAAATTAATTATTAATGAATTTTTAATATTTATTCAAATTTATCTAAAATTTTAGTCTTTCCAAAAGTAAAAAAAAGTTTCCTTTACATATGCTATTTAAACCAAACAAAAAGGATTTTTTTTTTCAAAAAACAGCGAGGTTTTTTCCAACCTGGTTTGCAATCAATTTGTTGCATGTTTGATAGGACAAATTTGCGGCAAACTGGCACGACAAGTGCACTGTAACTTGCATAACATGTATGCTGTAAGTTGGAGGTACGGTGACTTCAAATTTTGCGTAGGCTTGCTGTAGTCTTGTTTCAAACTTGCAGACTTGTCATGCTGAACTTGTTGCATGTATGCAGGCTTTCAAAACAAGACTGCTGCAAGTTTGGTGCAAACTAAATTTGCTATCTGTGTAAGTGTTGAATTGACAAGCAAATAGTTGAACATAGAAAACTAAAAAGAATCGCATTCAACATAGCAATCATTAAATTCTTATATTGTCGTGTAGTCCTCATTTACATTTGAGTATCAACCTGTGATCAAATGTATAATGGTGATTTTATTTTAATTTGCGTTGTGTAAAGTAATTTTGTACTAAAATTTAACCACAGGTTCTGAGAAACTACAGACATAAATAGGACGATAAACTAAAAGCTAAATTAACAGCATCCGAAACTAGCTTAATATAAAAAAAGTAAATTTATTATAATATATATACTTGTATGTACATACAAAACTGATGCTAATTTTCATAAATTAAGCTTTGTCAACATCTTCTAAATTAGTTCTGACAAATTTTTTATACTTAAGTAATTTTGTAAATAGAGAGAGGACCTAATCCCAATTTCAAAATGTATGTAAAAGGGGGTACCTTTGAGGAGTAAAATTGTGTGCCCGTAAAACTGCTCGTTGATGGGTATCTATGGATAATTCGTCCGTCTGGACCGGGGTTTCCTCCTGAGTGTTTGGGGGCGGCCGTGCTATCTGATGTAGGAACACTTCCCGTCGGACTTGGCTGGACTCTCGAACTCGTTCCGTCGGACTTCTCTCCTCGTCTGGACTATCGAACCTCTTCTGTCGGACTCCTCTCTTCGTCTCGACTATCGAACCTCTTCACCTTCTGTCGGACTCTCCTCTAGTCTCGACTATCGAACACCTTTATTTTTGGGACCTCCGACCATCCACTCAATTTTTAGATTTTTTATATTTATTTATTTCAACCTTGCCCCCTCTTCCTTCCCATCGTCCAATCGGGATAGTTGTAAGAATCTCATTCGTCTGCTTAAACCCCGCCTAGAGACCGCCAACGGGAAAAACCTTATCCCTTCTAATTGGGCACTGTCTCTTAGGGACTCATAAATACTCCACAAATTTAAATGTCAAGTACGGAGACGGGATTCTAATCTGGGACTGGGATCAGAACCCCGCCCGAGACCACCGCACAAGACAACAATATCCGTTGAAATATAAATTTATGGTCCTCTGTTTTGTTAAAAAGATGTGATGAGGTCAGATTTAGATCCCGAACACTTTACTTCTTGTATGAAAGAATCAATTATATAACAGATCTAAATCTCCTCATCACATATATTACACAATTTGGAACTGAATATGCATCATAATACAGTAAAAAACTACCATTTTACCAAAATTTAGAATCGAAAGCAAAAAAAAAGTTACATGGCGATGCCATCTGTTGACTAGAAAAACAGAACAGAAATCCCAAACAATATACAGAATAAAAATGAAACAACTATTAAGAATTATTTAAAAATTAAAATTAAAATAATAAGTCTTTTATGAAGACTGAACATAGCCTTATTGATTTATTGTTCTACTCAAACATGACAATAATAGTTTAATTTATTCATGTCCTCCATTATTAATATTATGTCCTCCTTTTCATTGGAAAAATGTTGATCACCTTGTTAATGGGGAATTGAAAGAAGATACGGAAATCTTTTCTTCATAAATTAATATCCCGAGTTTTACTAGAACTCAACTAACTAAAGGAAAACAAGTATAGTTCTACTCATTATGATACCTACTATCTGTAGATATGTTCAACTACTGAAGATTAAAGTAAACCTTAATGGGGAAACGGTAGATATCAGTTTTTTCACCAATAAGTAATGTCAGACGTGTTTTACGAGAATTCCACTATCTACACTAAAACTCGTATTGCCCTACACCTTATAATGTCTACTACTTTAAAATATGTTGAAATATTCTGAAAAATAATATAAAGATTTCTATCTTATTGAGGAAGTGGAAGATATGAATATTTTCGTCATTAACTAATGCCTACTATGTTTTACTAGATATCCCCTAACTAAACTAAAACTGGTATCATCCTACACCTTATGATGACTTCTACATGAAAACATGTTGAAGTATGATAAAAAAAAGTAACATAAAGATTTCTCTCTTAAAGGGGGAGTGGAAGATATGAATCTTTTCGCCAATAATTAATGTCAACCGTGTTTTACTAGAACTTCCCTAAGTAAAACAAAATTGGTATCTTCCTACACCTTATAATGCCTACTGCATGAAAATATGTTGAGGTAGCTTGAAAATAAAATAAAGATTTCTGTCACAATAGGAACATGGAAGATATGAATCCTTTAGCCAATAATTAATGTCAACTGTGTTTTACTAAAACTCCCCTAACTAAACCAAAACTGGTATCGACCTACATCTTATGATGCCTACTATATGACAATATGTTGAGGTAGCCTGTAAATAAAATAAAGATTTTTGTCTCAATAGGGACATGGAAGATATGAATCTTTTAGCCAATAATTAATGTCAACCGTGTTTTACTAAAACTCCCCTAACTAAACCAAAACTGATATCGTCCTACATCTTATGATACCTACTATACGAAAATATGTTGAGGTAGCTTGAAAATAAAATAAAGATTTCTGTCTCAATAGGGACATGGAAGATATGAATCTTTTCGCCAATAATTAATACCTACCGTGTTTTACTAAAACTCTCCTAACTAAACCAAAACTGGTATCGTCCTACATCTTATGATACCTACTATATGAAAATATGTTGAGGTAGCTTGAAAATAAAATAAAGATTTCTGTCTCAATAGGGACATGGAAGATATGAATCCTTTAGCCAATAATTAATGCCAACTCTGTTTTACTAAAACTCCCCTAACTAAACCAAAACTGGTATCGTCCTACATCTTATGATGCCTACTATATGAAAATATGTTGAGGTAGCTTGAAAATAAAATAAAGATTTCTGTCTCAATAGGGACATGGAAGATATGAATCTTTTAGCCAATAATTAATACCTACCGTGTTTTACTAAAACTCTCCTAACTAAACCAAAACTGGTATCGTCCTACATCTTATGATACCTACTATATGAAAATATGTTGAGGTAGCTTGAAAATAAAATAAAGATTTCTGTCTCAATAGGGACATGGAAGATATGAATCTTTTAGCCAATAATTAATGTCAACAGTGTTTTTCTAGAACTCCCTTAAATAAACCAAAACTGGTATCGTCCAACATCTCATGATGCCTACTATATGAAAATATGTTGAATTATTCTGAAAAATATAATAAAGATTTCTATCTTAATGGGGAAATGAAATATAAGAGTTTCTCTTAAAAAATTAGTGCTCCAGCCTTTTTCATGAATTCAACTTATTATACAAAAACTAGTATCATCCTATTCAATATGGTACCTACTAAGTGTAAATGGGCTCAACTAGTAACTTTCTCTTTTCCACAGTGAGATAAGGTTCCACTTCTAAAAATACCTATAAATGTATAATGCCACGGTTTTATCAGTTAATACACAAAATAAATTGTTCCTTTATATTTTGTCGTACAGAAATATAATTGAAATTATAAGTCATTTTTATAAGTCAAGTTTAGTTTGATTATAAGTCAAGTTTCATTTGAACTTACTTTACTCTTAGAAATATCTCCAAAAACCCGCAAAAAGTTAGAATTTTTTGCACCTTATATATTCGAGCATGAAATCCTAAGAAACGTAAAGTCTCGAACACAAACAGGGGTATTTTTAAGAAGTACTCAGAAAGCAAGCATAAAAAACTGTCCAGTCTCATATCCTTAGTGAATTATACATCAAAGAAAAAAGAGCTAGCACCAGTTCAATCCATTACAATGATTGCCATGCAGCCGAAGATGAACTTACGCCAACTGCGAGATAGCTTTTTTTTAAAAAAAAGAAGGTGGGGGGAGGGAAGGCAGAAATAATTTTTTGTGAGAAAAAAATTTCAACCATACCACAAACAATACGTGACAGACATTGGCATCTTGCCAGATGAAATATTGTTTCTGTTCGTTTGACACGTGATACCAAATTCGTGTAATGAGTCCAAATATTGAGTCGACGCTCAAACTTCATTACCAGTATTTTTTAAAAGAGGAAAATAATTTATTAGTGTTTCGGGGAGATAGTTCTGGATTACTATATTAGTTTATCTTCGCACCGAAATATTGAGTTGTGTCACAGTTTCTGACACTTCATCATTCGGAAGAGAAAAATTGTAAATTAGCGTTAATTATCCCGTCATAATAACCGTAAACTAAAAGATATTAAATCCAAAATTGAATGGAAACTAGTGTAATTTCGAAAGGAAAATTTAGTATTAAGTTATGTTTACAAGCCTAGCCTCAATTTTTTTATCCATTTTTCATATGATTGGACTTATGTAAGTGAACTCAATACTGTATAGCACAAAACAATCAAAATCAATGTTTCAAAAATGTAATATTTTTTGGCTCACTGTCTTGAAAACTACTATCAATAAATTTTATAAATTCTATCTAAAAATTAAAAGAAAACTGAAACTCATCTGTAACGCTTTTTTGCAAATTAAGAATTTCGTTTTCCTGTTACGTATGTATCAGTAGCTTGGACATTTGCATTACGGTTATTTTAACGTATGTATCAGTAGCTTGGACATTTGCATTACGGTTATTTTAACGTATGTATCAGTAGCTTGGACATTTGCATTACGGTTATTTTAACGTATGTATCAGTAGCTTGGACATTTGCATTACGGTTATTTTAACGTATGTATCAGTAGCTTGGACATTTGCACTACGATTATTTTAACGTATGAATCAGTAGCTTGGACATTTGAATTACGGTTATTTTAACGTGTGAATCAGTAGCTTGGACATTTCCATACGGTTATTTTAACGTATGTATCAGTAGCTTGGACATTTGAATTACGGTTATTTTAACGTATGTATCAGTAGCTTGGACATTTGCATTACGGTTATTTTAACGTATGTATCAGTAGCTTGGACATTTGCATTACGGTTATTTTAACGTATGTATCAGTAGCTTGGACATTTGCATTACGGTTATTTTAACGTATGTATCAGTAGCTTGGACATTTGCATTACGGTTATTTTAATTTATAAATCAGAAATTAAATAAGAAGAAATCCGAATTTCAACCTTTGGAATAAAAATACTGTGAAACATTCTTGGTGGTATAAATGGAGGTAGTATCTGAAAAGAAGATACAATTTTGAATTATAAAGAATTTATAAACTGCCTAATGTTATAAAAGCCATAAAAAATAATTCTTCTTCTTCCCCTATAGTTAGCCGAACGATGGCCGATTGGTTAGGGTGCTGGCCTTCGGTACCGGAGTTAATGGGTGCGAATCCCACAGTGGCATGGACTTTCGTAGACGTTAGGAATCGGCTTCGATCTGTAGATCCCTGTCTCATTAGCCCTCGTGTTGCAAAAAAAAAAGACCGTAGCACTCCAAACCAAACCAAACCAAACCCTTTACCTATAGTTCTACAGCCTGCTACACTAAGACTGTCTCTAAACGTCTCTTAGATCGAGAACTATCTGATGCCATAGTTCTCCAATAGTTGACTCCAATTTCCTGTAGCGTTTTCTCAACCGTATCTATCCATCTGGTATTTGGTTTACCTCTTTTCTTTTTTCCCTCAATTTTTTGAAATATGACTTTTATTGTTGGTTTTAAATGAATGTATCTGTAAATGATAAAAAAATAATCCCCTATATAATAATAGTCTAAGTTATCTGTCTGTCTGTCCTCGAAGTTATGAAGCGGTTGGACCTGGATTGGATAGAGGAATCCATACTAGATTCTTGATGAGTTAGGGTTAGCAAAATTCAAAGCTAGTAAATTTTATCTTCTCCTAAACTATCGATCCGACTCTAAAATAAATAGGTATAAATATGCTTCATATCACAGCGAAAAATACTGTCTTTAAAACATTCGAAATCCACCCCTTCTTCGCTTTTCGAGCTTTTAATGCCATTATTTCAAACCTTATTTTCCCCAGTTAAGAGCAGGCCATTAAGTTCATCCATTTATCACATAATAAATAGGTAAAAATAACATTTTTTTCTAGCATTACGATGCCATTCCTTTAACCATTTCATGTAATCATTTCTTATTTTAAATTATTTAAATAACTTCTGCTTTATTTTCATACGTTTTATCACTGAACTTAGATATTATTCAAATAATTTTCTTTTATATTGGGCTTAAATAATACATTACGTACATATGTGCTAATTTTAAATTTAATCATCGATTATTTTTTGCTGCAATGAAAATTTTATCACCCTTATTAACAACAAATTCTTTTCATAAAAGTCTAGAAGTCTATTCACGGACTAATAAATCTCTAGTGTTTAAGTTATATATCGTTGAAAATTAAGAAGTTTGTTCGTTTGTGTGTTTCTTTTTTATACATAACCAAACGGTTTGCAATCGATTCGCTAAATATGGGACATCATTTATACATACCGCAAAATAATCACTGTCAATATTATAACCTCTGCTGTCCATCCTATCACGTAATATGATAAGATAAATCAAAGTTGGCAACTAACATACGTTCAGTAAAGATAAACAAATTATTGAGCGTGTACCAGATAATTCTCAGCCAAAAAACAAACCATTTTTTACCTGCCTCATAGGGTACTTTACAATTCAGGAAAATTAAAAATTTTACTGATCCCGTTATATGACGGGCTATATGCTAGTTAAAGTATAAGTACTGTACGTATACCAAGAAAAAACAAAAAATACTTAAACTTTAAACCTCCCAGTACAGTTAGGTTTTGGTTTGGTTTAGAGCGCTACGGTCTACTGTTTTGCACATGAGGGCTAATGAGACCGGGACCTACAGTTTAAAGCCGATTCCGAACGGCTACAAACATCCATGCCATCAGCGGGATTCGAACCCGCGAACTCCGGTTCCGAAGAGCAGCGTTCTACCATTCGGCCATCGTTCGGCCCCAGTACAGTTAGAAACCATTAAAGTGTAAATATGTAAAATTGAAAAAGTAAAAATTACCTAACTTTGCATCCGAATTGAAATTTCTGAAAAACTTTTCCATCTGCAGTAATTCTTCCTTTTCAGTCAAGAGACTTGTCTCACAATATCTTTATCTGCTTGTCTGGAAAAATATAAACTCATAAATTGAGCCTCCTTTAATTTTCATTTCCATTCTCCTTATTTTATCTTTTAGTCTCATTCTTTTACGCCTTTTCATAATTTTGCCTTCTCCGTGCCGTTTCCCCTCCTCTTCTCAAGAGTTTCATCTTCGTAAGTCAACTGCGGATGTTGGGGTCATAAATTTCGCTCCCCTTCCCACATTTTCCTTTCAGGGACTCTTGGCTTCTCTTCCTCCCTTCCCCTTTCTCAGTGTACTTATGTAACCTTCTGAACATCCCTTTGTAAAAATAGACTAGGATTTAAGGGAGGGGTAAACTTTTCGATTTGGGGTGCTCTGGCCAAGGTGCTGTATGTAACTAAATTTCCAATAGAATCTTAGGGAAAATTGTTTTCTTGTTTCCTTTCGTAGAACAAATTTTTGGCTTTTAAATAAGCTTTTTTTCCATCTGTTGTGGTGTAGTACATTGCTGTTGTTACTTTAAATCCATTAATAACCCAAGTCTGCTTTATATCGTCTTTAATATTAATTATAGTAAAATGCCACTGATCTATATTACAATATTCAAATATAGAACAAAAGATAAGGAAATATATACAAAAAATAAAAAGTAAAAGAAGCACTCCACGTGGTACACCTGAAAGAAAAATTGCTAAAGTCTAGAGCACGCTGCATTCTTTTTCTTCCTTCTGCACTACTCCTGCAACCCTATACTTTATCCATTATCCTGTGCTGATGCGTCCGTTGTTCTAATGTCCTGTGCACAATGCGTCCTTTCCCGGCTCTGTCCAGATTGACCGAGACTCCAGACTTGGTCCTAAATCGCCTCCTGACGACCAATCACAATTCTCGAAACTTGGTGAAGTTTAAGTGCAATCTTTTCCACAGACCATACCACAAGCCTTTTGGAGTCTCGAAAAAATACTTGGGCATGCAACCCACAACGTGTGATTGTGAAGATCAAATCAGTTTCGCAAACATTATGTAAAACATAGCTTCACTCTCACACTATCTATACGATAACTACACTAGCATAAAACTTTAAGTAACAACTATAAAATCTCATCCAACTTATTAAAATAGACTAGAATTTAAAGGAGAGGTAACATTTTAGAATTGGGGTGATCTTGCCAAGATGCAGTACGTAACTAAATTTCCAATAGAGTCTTAGTGAAAATTGTTTTACTGTTTCCTTTTATAGAACAAACTTTTGGGCTTCTAAATAAGCTTTTTTTCTATCCATAGGCTAATTACACTAGGAAGAAAGTTTAAGTTACAACTATAAAAACTCATCTAACTTATTAATATAGACTAGGATTTAAGGGAGGGGTAAAATTTCCGATTCGGGATGCTCTTGTCAAGGTGCTGTATGTCACTAAATTTCCAATAGAGTCTTAGTGAAAATTTTTTTATTGTTTCCTTTTGTAAAACAAACTTTATAGCTTCTAAATAAGCTTTTTTCTATCTATACGATAATTACACTAGAAAGATAGTAACAACTATAAAAACTCATCCAACTTATTAAAATAGACTGGGATTTAAAGAAGGGGTAAACTTTTCGTTTTGGGGTGCTCTTGCCAAGGTGCTGTATGTAACTAAATTTCCAATAATATCTTAGTGAAAATTGTTTTATTGTTTCCTTTCGTAGAACAAACTTTTGGCTTCTAAGTAAGCTTTTTTACTATCTATAAGATAACTACACTAGCAAAAAACTTTAACCCTTTCGTGGGCCATTTATTTCTCCCTCCATGTTTCCAAACTTTCAAAACATAGCTGCTAATTTTATTCAATCGATCGAACAGTTGATGACAGCGTATTTCAATAACAAAACCAATATATTAGAATGGGTTTTGTGCTTCCCACAGGTGTATTTTGTAAGATCGTGTAGGTGGGAAGTAATCTTCCTACGTCCCACGAAAAGGTTAAGTAACAATTATAAAAACTCATGCAACTTATTTTAATAGACTGGGATTTAAGGGAGGGGTAAACTTTTCGATTTGGGGTGCTCTAGCCAAGATGCAGTATGTAACTAAATTTCCAATAGAGTCTCAGTGAAAATTGTTTTATTGTTTCCTTTTGTAGAACAAACTTTTTGGATTTTAAATAAGCTTTTTTTTCTATCCCTACGATAGAAGCACTAGCAAAAACGTTTAAGCAACAGCTATAAAAACTCATCCAACTTATTTTAGATATGAACATGAAAATTGCAAAGGATCTTTACTTTGTCTCACATATAATCAAAATGCATAACTGCATGTTTCTACAAAATTAAATTTCAATAAAAAGCTTAGAAATATGTGATATAAGGTGAAATAAAAGAAGTTTTACTGATAGGAATTTTTAGAACTAAACGGGAAAAAATAATAAGAAATGTGAACCGAAATGTAAACTATGGAGTAACTTTCCATATTATACCAAGAAATAGCAAAAACTACTTAAACTTTAAACCTCCCAGTACAGTTAGAAATCATTAAAGTGTATATATTTAAAACTGACAAAGTAAAAATTACCGAATTAGAATTGAAATTTCTGAAAAACTTTTCCATCTACAGTAATTCTTCCTTTTCAGTCAAGAGACTTGTCTCACAATATCTTTATCTGCTTGTCTGGAAAAATATAAACTCATAAATTGAGCCTCCTTTAATTTTCATTTCCATTCTCCTTATTTTATCTTTTAGTCTCATTCTTTTACGCCTTTTCATAATTTTGCCTTCTCCGTACCGTTTCCCCTCCTATTCTCTAGAGTTTCATCTTCGTAAGTCAACTGCGGATGTTGGGGTCATAAATTTCGCTCCTCTTCCCACATTTTCCTTTTAGGGACTCTTTGCTTCTCTTCTCCCCTCCCCCTTTCTCAGTGTACTTATGTAACCTTCTGAACATCCCTTTGTAGAAATAGACTAGGATTTAAGGAAGGGTAAACTTTTCGATTTGGGGTGGTCTTGCCAAGGTGCTGTATGTAACTAAATTTCCAATAGAGTCTTAAGGAAAATTGTTTTCTTGTTTCCTTTCGTAGAACAAATTTTTGGCTTTTAAATAAGCTTTTTATTCATCTGTTGTGGTGTAGTACATTGCTGTTGTTACTTCAAATCCATTAATAACCCAAGTCAGCTTTATACCGTCTTTAATATTAATTATAGTAAAATACCACTGATCTATATTACAATATTCAAATACTAGCATATAGCCCGTCATATGACGGGATCAGTAAAATTTTTAATTTTCCAGCATTGTAAAATACCCTATGAAGCAGGTAATAAAATGGTTTGTGATTTGGCTGAGAATTATCTGGTACACGCTCAATAATGTGTTTATCTTCATACTCCTCTAAAGTCTCCCTATATTGTGAATGCAGTTTAGAATCTCGCTGAATTCATTTAGTCCAACCGTGCGGTTATTTATAAAAAACAAACACACAAACAAACAAAATTCTTAATTTTCAAAGATATATAACTTAAACGCTAGATGTTTATTAGTCCATGAAATAGACTCCTAGACTTTTATGAAAAGAATTTGTTGTTAATACCGGTGATAAAAGTTTCATTGCAATAAAAATAATCGATGTTTCAATTTAAAATTATCACTTATATACTTAACCTATTATTTAATGCAAATATAAGAGAAAATTATTTGCTTGATATGTAAGTTCAGTGATAAAACGTATGAAAACAATGCACTCGATATTTAAATCATTTAAAATAAGAAACGATTATATGAGATGGTTAAAGGAATGACGTCATAATGCTAGAAAATTTGTAATTTTTACCTATTTATTGTGTGGATAAATTGATAAATTTAATCGCCTGCCCTTAGCCGGGGAATCCATTCCAGGTCCAACAGCTTCATAAATTCATGGACAGACAACTTAGGCTATTATTATATAGGGGATAGAACAAAAGATGAGGAAATATATACAAAAAATAAAAAGTAAAAGAAGCACTCCACGTGCTACACCTGAAAGGAAAATTGCCAAAGTCTAGAGCACGCTGCATTCTTTTTCTTCCTTCTGCACTACTCCTGCAACCCTATACTTTATCCATTATCCTGTGCTGATGCGTCCGTTGTTCTAATGTCCTGTGCACAATGCGTCCTTTCCCGGCTCTGTCCAGATTGACCGGGACTCCAGGCTTGGTCCTAAATCTTCTCCTGACGACCAATCACAATTTTCGAAACTTGGTGAAGTTTAAGTGCAATCTTTTCCACAGGCCATACCACACGCTTTTTGGAGTCGCGAAAAAATACCTGGTCATGCAACCCACAACGTGTAATTGCGGTGAGCAAATCAGTTTCGCAAACCTTATGTAAAACATAGCTGCACTCTCACACTATCTACACGATAACTACACTAGCAAAAAACTTTAAGCAACAACTATAAAATCTCATCCAACTTATTAAAATAGACTAGAATTTAAAGGAGAGGTAACCGTTTTCATTTGGGGTGATCTTGTCAAGATGCAGTACGTAACTAAATTTCTAATAGAGTCTTGGTGAAAATTGTTTTATTGTTTCCTGTCATAGAACAAACTTTTGGGATTCTAAATAAGCTTTTTTTTCTATTGTAACGTATCCGGTCCCTGTTTCAGGAGACACAAGGAAGAATCCGATGTATCTGAATTAATATATTTATTTACACTTCTGCTATATACATCATTTCACAACTATAAAAAAAACAACCTGATCACAGGTAAATGATTAGTAGACGTAGGCCTGAGTAGAGACGGGTACCTAAACTAAATTCAGTCTCTGCCGAAATATGGGTGCGTAGACGGAAGACACAATTCGTAGCTTTCTCACTAATTCACTGAAACACACGTAGAAGATCTAGCACAGTTAGCTCTGATGAACAGCAACAATCCTGAAGAGGATTATATTAGAATGCGAAACCAAGCACATGGTATCACTTCAATCTCACAAGAGATTTATCCCAAGACGGGATTTCGCTAATGAAAACTCTCCGATGGAGAGACTGGTCGAGGCGACCTCCGAGATAGCCGATGCGGGCTACTCCTTCAAGAAAAGATCCCAAGGTGGGATTATAGCAAAAAAAAAACTCTCCGGTAGAGAGACAGGTCAAGGCGACCTCTGAATTAGCTGGTTGCTAGCTAACTAACTTCTTTCCAAAAAAATATCTTCCTCGTCTCTTTCTAGGGGAGGGGCCTCCAAGAGACGGGCCTCACCCACAATTTTATTATTGGGTCACCTAGCGATGACCTCATCTTCGACCAACTGCATTGGTCCGGGTTAAACCATCATCGGCCGAAAAGCTAGGGTCGCTTAGCGGCAACATCTGAGAAGCGGCAAATCCTTTGTCGTTCCGCGATCATCTTTTTTAGCTGTCAGAGAAGGTGCCGTGTCGTCTGGCATTTTGTTCTTTTACTATAGTGCACGGCCGTGTAGACTTCATGGTGCCGTAGAAAACAATTCTTTTGTATCCACACAAGTCCACCTTTCAAAGCAAAGTTCTTTGACGATACACCGCTATATCACACCGTTACACTATCCATAGGATAATTACACTAGCAAGAAAGTTTAAGTTACAACTATAAAAACTCATCTAACTTATTAATATAGACTAGGATTTAAGGGAATGGTAAACTTTTCGATTTGGGCTGCACTTGCCAAGGTGCTGTGTGTAACTAAATTTCCAATAGAGTCTTAGTGAAAATTGTTTATTGTTTCATTTCGTAGAACAAACTTATGGACTTCTAAATAAGCTTTTTTTTCTATCTATACGATAATTACACTAGCAAGAAAGTTTAAGTTACAACTATAAAAGCTCATCCGACTTATGAAAATAGACTAGAATTTAAAGGAGAGGTAAACTTTTCGATTTGGGGTGCTCTAGCCAAGATGCAGTACGTAACTAAATTTTCAATAGAGTCTTAGTGAAATTGTGTTATTTTTTCCTTTTGTAGTACAAACTTCTTGGCTTCTGAATAAGCTTTTTTTTCTATATATATGATAATTACGCTAGCAAGAAAGTTTAACCCTTTAAGCGGTCAATTTTTTTACCAGAAATGCTTCCAAAAAATACATATTTTTATTGCATATAATTAAGTACCATACTTAATAGAATAAGAATAATATGAAATTATTTATTTATTTATTTTTTCTTTTTACTTTTAATGCTTTTACAACATTTTTATTTTACAATTTTGGAACACAAAAACCCCTCTAAATGTTTGCTTTTCTCAAGTACATTCTGCATACAGTGAAGAATGGCTTACAAATTCTACAAAAATTTCTCTCATACTTACTGTGAATTTTGAAGTTTACTCTTATTCAAACAGAAGTTTTTTTATATATGATACAATGCTGAACGATGGCCGAATGGTTAGGGGTTGGCCTTCGGAACCGAAGTTCGTGAGTTCGAATCCCACAATGGCATGGATGTTCGTAGCCATTCGGAATCGGCTTTAAGCAGTAGGTCCCTGTCTCATTAGCCCTCGTGTTGCAAAAAAGTAGACCGTAGCACTCCAAACCAAGCCATTACCTTTAATAGTGGAATACATGGGTTTCTTAACATACAACCGTCTTTTATGCAGCCTGTCACTGACAGGAAATCTAGATATTCGAGTTCCTGTTGCTGCAGTCAATTCCCTTAGAGTCTAAGCTGATGTTACTTGCCTATTTGTTTTACCTATCACTGAAAAATAGAGGTCCTGACACGTTTGCGATCTTTACCAGGTTGCCTGTACACATTACCATTGTCTTTAAACTGTTTCCAGATATTGTCATGATGCTTTGGGCCACTTTAATCCTTTAAAGACCTCTGTCTGCCCTGTTTCCATTTTATATATCACACACCATTTCTGGCAATACGTCAAATGTTTTCTGAACAATACTGCGAGATACATATGTACGTATGTGCAGATGTAACATCAAAACTAGTCAAAAATCACTAGGGGATTGTCAAAATGTAACATTTAATGAATGCCATTATAATGCTATTTTTGTTATATAGAGTGAGGATTGCAATAAAAAAGGGAGGTGTGTAATTAAATATTTAATAGTATTTAAATAAAAAAATTTCCTATTTTATTTCTTATCATTTTTGATTTATGAAAAATAACATAGGTGCACACGTATAGATGTAACATCAAAACCACTCAATTCATTCAGGGATAGACAAAATGGATATTTAAATTCTCAGGGTTAAATTACATTTTTACGTATGTACATACGTAAAGACGAAAATAGTCAATGTTAATACTGGCATGGTCAAAATGCGTATTTCTGTTGTAATAGGAACACCGAACAATACTTCCTTTACTTCGTACAACTAAGTAAAAAAGAAAATCTGTCGATAGCCGAAATGCCACCTAAATCTGGGTCCTCCTGCTAAAAACCGATCATCCGAGTCCAATCCATCTTTGGAAGCGATCCAAGAAAGGAGGAGGGGGTGGTTTTTACTTTTCTTATCTTGGGGCGCGATTAAATCTTCCGGAGTACGAATAATGAAGTAGTTTCTCCTGGAGGGTTGAGGTGGAGGGATGGGATGCACGGGCCCGTCATGAAAGAATCGAACCCTCCTCCAAAACAACAAGTTGGTCGACGTTCATTACTACAGGTGTGGCCCGAAATAAGGCCGAAGAGATTGATATGCCCTCTAATTAAGAACTTTTCTCTAAGCGAAAGTGCATCGCGTGGGAATTTATGGATCGAGATCGGGTCAACTGCGGCTTTATTCATTTGGCAAGTGTCTCTCTTCCGTAGAAAAATCTAGATATAATGGCCGGTGAGCTAAATGTTTCGATGTCGCTGAAGGTGGTTCGGTACCGGTCACATTGAGTTCGTCTAGTTCAGTGGTTCACAAACTTTTCACCTTCGGAGCCCTTATAGTAAACGCCTTTACATGAAATCCCAAATGAAACAACTTTTGAGAACTACATAATAACAAAATTTAAATTTTTACTTTGATATAAAACATAAATCAAACATTTTGATAATTAATGTTACAGCTATAGGTAAATTGTGGTTCTATTTATATGACAAATGTCTCTCTTAAGTAGAAATATTTAGATACAGCGATTTTGTGAGCTAAATATTCCATTGCCGCTCAAGGTGGTACCGGTGCCATTGAATTCCTGCTATGATGAGTGACTCGGCAAAGTGGTTAGCATAACTCGAAGCCAAGATCCCAGGGGCTGTCTTCCGCAGCAAAACCAAAGTGGCCTCACCCCCTAAGGGGACTACTGCACTCTTTTCAGCTCCTCCTTTTCAACTTCTTTTTTTCCTCAAAATTCGTTCCTCCCCCCCCTTTTTTTTTCTTTTTTTACGGTCAGGTTTAGATAGAGATTTTTCAGTCCCTGATGCCCTAGTGAAGCATCAGTGGGACTTTTTCAGAGCAAGCCGAGTCACGGCGGCTCCACAGGATGGACCAAAGTTCAGTCAAAATGATCTTTAGCTGATGGTCACGCGGGTCAGGGTTGCGATTGTTACCTTCTCTAAATTTCCTGTTCTTCTTGTTTGGCTCAGACATTTCCATTCCTTAGGTGCAATGAACAATATTCATTCTTCTTTGTTTCCCTTTCCCCCGACTCGCGTGGTTCGAGCCACTCTCACTAATACCGGACTCTAGAGGCCACTAAGCATCCAGTTAAGTTATACCAAGGAAAACGTAAAGATTAAAGGAATAGTGAGTTAGAGTGTACTAGTATTTACACATTTCGTATCATTTTCTAAATGTTAAACAACATTCATAATTCAACACTTTGTGGTGACAGGTAATACCTTCTCTTACATCTGTCATTTTAAGTTGAGTTGTTATACATAGGAGAATACAAAGCTCAAATAGTTTATATGGTTGAGTAACACCTAGTATATACATATTTTGTACCATTTTCTAAAAGTTAAGCAGCATTCATAATTCAACACTTTGTGGTGACAGGTAGTAGTAACTTCTCTTACATCTGTCATTTTCAGTTGAACTGTTGTACAAAAGAAAATATAAAGCTCAAATAGTTTATGCGTTTGAGTAACACCTAGTATTTACATATTTCGTATCATTTTCTAAAATCTAAGCAACTTCATAATTCAACAATTTGTGATGACAAGTAAAAGTAACTTCTCTTAGACCTGTCATTTTCAGTTGAGTTGTTGTACATAGAAAGAATAAAAAGCTCAAATAGTTTATGCGGTTGAGTAACACCTAGTATTTACATATTTCGTATCATTTTCTAAAAGCTAAGCAACTTCATAATTCAACACTTTGTGATGAAAAGTAATAGTAACTTCTCTTACACCTGTCATTTTCAGTTGAGTTGTTGTACAAAGGAAGATATAAAGCTCAAATAGTTTATGCGGTTGAGTAACACCTAGTATATACATATTTCGTATCATTCTCTAAAAGTTAAGCAGCATTCATAATTCAACACTTTGTGGTGACAGGTAATAGTAACTTCTCTTACATCTGTCATTTTCAGTTGAGTTGTGTACATAGGAGAATAAAAACCTCAAATAGTTTATGCGGTTGAGTAACACCTAGTATTTACATATTAACTATCATTTTCTAAAAGATAAACAGCATTCATAATTCAATACTTTGTGATGACAGGTAATAGTAACTTCTCTTACACCTGTCATTTTCAGTTGAGTTGTTGTACAAAGGAAGATATAAAGCTCAAATAGTTTATGTGGTTGATTAACACCTAATATATACATATTTCGTATCATTCTCTAAAAGTTAAGCAGCATTCATAATTCAACATCTTGTGATGACAGGTAATAGTAACTTCTCTTACACCTGTCCTTTTCAGTTGAGTTGTGTACATAGGAGAATAAAAACCTCAAATAGTTTATGCGGTTGAGTAACACCTAGTATATTCATATTTCGTATCATTTTCTAAAAGATAAACATAAAAAGCATTCATAATTCAACACTTAGTGATGACAAGTAATAGTAACTTCTCTTACATGTATCATTTTCAGTTGAGTTGTTGTACATAGGAGAATGCAAAACTTAAATAGTTTATACTGTTGAGTAACAACTAGTATATACATGTTAACTATAATTTTCTAAAAGTTAAGCAGCATTCATAATTCAACACTTTGTGATGACAGGTAATAGTAACTTCTCTTACACTTGTCATTTTCAGTTGGGTTGATATAGGAGAAAACAAAGCTCAAATAGTTCATATGGTTGAGTAATACGTAGTATATACATATTAACTATCATTTTCTAAAAGATAAACAGCATTCATAATTCAACACTTTGTGATGACAGGTAATAGTAACTTCTCTTACACTTGTCATTTCTCTTACACTTGTCGTTCAGTTATATAAAGGAGAATACAAAGCTCAAATAGTTTATGCAGTCGAGTAACACCTAATATATACATATTAACTATCATTTTCTAAAAGTTAAGTAGGATGCATAATTCAACATTTTGTGTTGACAGGAATTAGTAACTTCTCGTACACCTGTCATTTTCAGTTGAGTTTTTGTACATAGGAGAATACAAAGCTCAAATAGTTTATGCGGTTGAGTAACACCTAGTATATACATATTTCGTATCATTTTCTAAAAGTTAAGTAATATTCATAAATCAACACTTTGTGATGACAGGTAATAATATCTTCTCTTACACCTGTCATTTTCATTTAAGTTTTACAAAGGAGAATACAAAGCTCAAATAGTTTATGCGGTTGAGTAACACCTAGTATTTACATATTCCGTATCATTTTCTAAAAGCTAAGCAACATTCATAATTCAACAGTTTTCATCTAAGCATGTATTTAATTTATGTGAGTTTATTTAACTCATTTCTCATTCTTTCCCAACCACAACTTGCAGCCGCATTCTCTTGTCTCCTCCACAATTAAGAGAATCGTGCATTTAATAAAAGAGGGCAACCATCCGTCGAGATTAAATACGCTTTAAAAGGAACTTAAATATCCGCTAAACAAGCGTAGCCATCTTTTTATCTCCGGCCGCATTTATAGACGTCTCCTGTCAACGTACTTTAAACTCAAAAATACGCCATAAATTTTCCTCTGCTTACATATTTAAAATAAGCTCTCGAGTTTTCTTCATTTTTTTTCTTAAACTCCTTCTAAAATTTAGCCGGCTTCATTAAAACTTTGCTTAATAAGTTTCTATCGACATTTAATGAGATTCTAAGGCTAGCGAGGATACCCTGTTTTCTATTTTTTTTCTTCCGAAAAAAATTTTTAGGGAGAAATATTAAGTGTAGGAGCTGTGAAG
The DNA here is from genome assembly GCA_032207245.1 of Pardosa pseudoannulata. NCBI lineage: Eukaryota > Metazoa > Arthropoda > Arachnida > Araneae > Lycosidae > Pardosa > Pardosa pseudoannulata. The sequence continues at coordinate 57,007,836 of CM063506.1, read as the reverse complement.
TAGGAAAATAAAGGTCTCCTCACTTTACTTTTTTTTAATTGGTGGGGGGAAGGAATGACATGCCACTCCCCTTTTGCTACAAAACCACCAACGACCATTTACGGTGGAAAAAAAACTATAAAGTTTCGATAAAAAGCAACACTTCATATTGTTAGTATTTTTTACTTTTGTGTACAAGTAGTGTAAGTCGCCCTCAAGATTTTGATTGATCTTCCCGTTTTGGACCTCCCCATATCCGGAACTATCATTTTTTGGAATTACGTTTTTGTGTGTTTATATGTGAACGTGATAGTTTGAGTACGTTCTGAAACCGAGGTACCTATTTTGAATACATACATTATAAAAGAGTAGTTTTGGATTACTTCCGATAATCGGAAATAGCAGTTTGCTTGCTACTTCCACTTATCAGCTACTTGCTTCCAGTTTGACTGTTAGTGCCCTTCATGTGTTTCCTAACAGTAGCCGAATGGTTAAGGCTCTGATCTTCGACACCGGGGTTCGTGGGTTCGAATCCCACTGTGTCATGAATGTTCGTAGACGTTCGGAATCGGCTTTAAGTAGTAGGCCCCGTCTCATTAGCCCTTGTATTCTAAAAAAGTAGACCGTAGCGCTCCAAACCAAACTCATTCATGTGTCAAGGCCAATGCACATTTTTATTTAAGCTCTTAAAAAAACATGTTAACTTAGCTTAGCTAAAAGACAGATATTGTTTATGTGATTTTTTTTAATTGCTATTGTTCTGTTTAAGTGTTTGTGTGTTTTGTAAATATAATAAAAAACATGTTTAGCTATAACTTGAACACGTTTTGACTAAGAAAAGCAAAGTTGTGAATACGTAGATTATAGAAAAATTGCCTTTTTCTCTCTACTTTTGGGATATTTGCGCCAATCGGAAGCAGCAGTTTGATTGCTACTTCCGGTTTACCAACTACCTACATCCAGTTAACAAGCCCCTCCCTGTCAAGTTTCCAGGGTAATGTGCATTTTCATTTAAATTCATAAAGGAAAATTTCTGGCATATCCAAAAGACTGATATTATTTATGTTACATAATTGTTTGAATGTTTTGTAAAAATGAGAACAAAAACACGACTAATGATAACTCAAACACTTTTCGAATCAGAGAAACGAAATTTTGAACGCGTACATTACAGAAAAATTGTCCTTTGGGGTTACTTACGACAACCAGAAGTAGCAGTTTACCTGCTACTTTCTGTTTACATGCTACATGCTTCTAATTTACCCACCACTCCTTTATTCAGGCGCAAAGTGCGGTTTTTTAAGTTCATAAAATAGGCTGTTACTCACATGGATTCTAAACGATAGGAATAGTCGACTGGCTACGTCTTTATGATGAAAATCCCCTCCAGAATAGCAAAAGCTCCCATCTTCGACTTAACCCAACGTGCAGAATTGCACTTCTAGTGACGTCATTAGATAATATAGTGGTGTATATGATCGCGGTGAGTAGCAGCCGTAATATGTTAGCTTAGATAAAAGACAGATATTGTTTACGTTTTGAAGTTCATATGTATTGGTTTAGTTTAGTTTTGGAGAGCTACGGTCTACTTTTTGCAACACCAGGGCTAATGAGACCGGGACCTACTGCTTAAAGCCGATTCCGAACGGCTACGAACATCCATGCCATAGTGGGATTCGAATCCACGAACTCCGGTTCTGAAGGCCAGCACCCTAACCATTTGGCCATCGTTCGGCTCATATGTATTGTTGTAAAACTAAAAAGAAAACCATGACTAACGAAAATAATTACTTTTTTCTGTATGTGTACGAGAAAGTCGAGAGAAATCTACTCCCAATTTTTTTTCTTTACCAGCAAGCCTTAACCAGAAAAAGTTGAGTTGAGTTCTCGCATAGAGCTGCCGACCCTATTGCGCGTACGCCTTGCAAATACTGCCCTGGGGAGGACTCAAAGTCGAATTTAAATTTAACCTTTTGGGGAAGGGTGGTGGATATTTCGACCAAGCCGTGCGAGTTCTAGAGGTACGGTCTTCGTTGAAATATGCACCAAGCAAAGCATTCCCCTACTTTGCATTATACACTGTCGTATTGGATGATTGAGAGGCATCGTTAAAAGTCACTCCTAATACATGTCCTGTTTTTGTAGGGTTATTTTAGCATTCCACTCTAAAAATACCTTTCATTTCATTCCTGCTGATTGTTGTACAAAGTGACAATAGAAAAGAAATTTTTGTAGGGGAAAGCAATGAATCTAAGATTTTCGTCTGTATTTTCACAAATATGGGAAAACATCCCTCACCAAAAGATTAAAAAAACTATGATTTTACTTTAGATATTAACACCAGGAGAAAAGATCTTTCGGTATGGGAGATTCGGTGTTGCTTTTAGATCCTGAGTATAACGCGATTGTAATGAAGGAGTAAGGAGAGTACAGACCAATAATAATAAGTAACTATTAGCACATAATAATAACTAAAGTAAATAGCAGGTAGAGTGATATATGTTTTTCCTAATAATACTAAAGACTGAGAATAATTCTATTACTTTTGGAGTTGGTTATCTTAGACCTAACATTTGAAAATGGCAAAAGATAAATTGTTTTCAGATGAGGCTCGCACATGCAAAAGTAGTTTGACACATAACATTCTAAAACATACATACTGTTACCAATTTTCCAAGCGTAGCGTTCGTGGATTCAATAGACTTTAAATACAGGACGTAAAACACGTTTTCAAGCTCTGTCCTAGCTGATATGCGCAGCCATTTATACAGACTCTCAAAAGCCTGGAATACTCTAGAAAGTACTAGAGACAAAGATCTCCAAAAACATCCTCAATTCGCCAAATTTGGCCACATATCTCCAAATTGGCGCCAAAGATGAGTTGCCTTAAAACATCACCTAAGAGCCAAAATCTCGCCAATTTGGCGACTTCCCACTGAATTACAATAGGATTCACATTACAGATCATAAAAACTCGGATAATTCACAGATTTTCGTGCAACAAACGCCAAATTAAACTTTATTACATAAGTTATTCAATAAAATACACACTATAAGACAAAAATGCAAGCAAATTTACGAAATTTGTAACAATACATATACAAAACTCTTGAATGCACACTTGACGATTAACATAAAACTAATAAAATTTGACTACATGGGAAAACTGCTAAAACATAAATAATAGCATCATAAATAAGTTAAGAAAGAAAATCTGTCATTGCAATTGTCCAAAATCTCGAGATTTCTCTAACTCTGAAGCATCTCTTCAGGTTTAGACTGGAGAAATGCAGTCTATATTTTGCCAATCGAGATCTCATTAGATATACGAATCTAACGAACAGATTCGCAGACATGTCTCAAGGATGGATTCGAATCTTCAAACAAATGCAGTGCTATTCAGAGAAATATCCATAGAGAGAGTGTTAAAGTTTTGAGGCTCTTATTCCCTGAATAATAATAGTCTAAGTCATCTGTCCGCCTGTCCTCGAATTTATGAAGCGGTTGTACCTGGAATGGATACAGACATCCATATTGGATTTTTGATGAGTTAAGGTTAGCAACGTTCGAAAAGCACCCCTTTACCCCTTTTCTAGCATTTAATGCCCTTATTTCAAGCCCTATTTTCCCCGGTTAAGAGCATGCGATTACATTTATGAATTTATCACATAATAAATAGGTAAAAATAACATTTTTTCTAGCATTATGATGCCATTTCTTTAACCATTTCATTTAATATTTTCTTATTTTAAATTATTTAAATATCGCTTGCATTATTTTCGTACCTATTATCACTGAACTTAGATATTACATAAATAATATTTGGCTTAAATAATAGATGAGGTACATGTTTGATAATTTTAAATTTAATCCTCGATTATTTTTGGTTGCAATGAAATTTTATCACCGGTACTATCAACAAATTGTATCTACCTCCAGGGTGTAGTGAAAATGATAGTTTCATTCCTTTATTTCCATTAATTACTGTGGCAAAAAGAATTGAACGATAATTTCGACGTAGCTAAGAAAACTTTGAATTATCTTTCTAAATGGACTGAACATGATTCTAAACTGTATTCACAGTATCGGGAGGCTGTAGAATGGTTTGAAGATAAACAAATTATTGAGCTTGTACCGGATAGTCCTCATCCCAAAAACAAACCATTTTTACCTGCCTCATAGGGTACTTTACAACTCTGGAAAATTAAAAATTTTACTTATCTTGTCATATGACAGGATATATGATAGTCGTATAGGCAAATTGGGATTTTGATAAATTGCTCCCAGATCACAGGATCACACTCAAAACTAGACTTGAATTATTCTCTAATAACTTAATAATACAATTTTTAATTAAAAAATAAAAATTTGATCTTTAGCAAAATAAAACTTAACTCTTTTTTATTATAATTTATATTATCTTGTATTTATTTTTAAATGGGTAAACTTTTAAATTAGTACAGAATTTCACTTTTCCATGGAGATAATTTTTTTTTTTTTTTGAAAACTGCCATGAAATTTCATTGTAAATCGTACTATATCATATTAACATACAAATAGTTTACAAAACTGCTACTGTGCAGCTTAATAAAATAATTATATAAAAAAAATGCTAAAAAACTCTACTTAAAGAATTCTATTGTCTAAAAAAACTAAAAAATTTCTATTTCTTAAAACAAATTCTATATTCAAGAACAATAAAGGGAGTTATTTTCCAAACAACCTAACAGAATGAATCGATTTATTACATTTTGGAATGTAACTATGTAAACAGAACAGTATAAACTAAAATAAAAATTTTACAAATATCCGAAGATGCAAATATAACATTTCTTGCAGAATGTATCCATGTTCTATTGAATTGAGTAAGAATCATCTTCTACTCCTCGAAATACTACATGATATAGTATAAGAATAAATCTCATAACTTATAATATATATAATAAAAACTTGGCGACTATTTTTTCGGTCTTTCCTCAGCGTTGGAGAGTTTGAAAACACCAAAATTAATTCCTGTTGACTTCAGCCTTTCTTGTATATTTTAGTGATGCTTCTTCCTGCGATATCACTTGAGTATATATAATATATATATATATATATATATATATATAATATATATATATATATATATATATAGTGTATATAGTTATATATATATATATCATAAGGCAATAGGGAGGGAAAGCGGAAAACCTTAATTAATAAGAAAGACAATAAGGACACACACAGAATGTAGTCTAAAACACAAAAAAAATAAATAAATACAAAAAAAATAAATAAAAAGTATTACAGGAGGTGTTCGAAATTACTGTCATTGTTATGAATTCATGCACGACACTGACGCGACACGTATTGGTGGACATCTTCTAAAATACCACCGTAGCAGAACGTAACAGTGTGGTTTATTTAAGGTGCTAACGGGTTTGCAGGAAATTTAAGTGTATGGGTGGTGAGAACATCGCTGTAGTAACATGACATTTTTGTACATCTTCTGGTTAGGCAGAGCTCGTACAATGGACTTGTTCGAGATTTGGTTCATGTCAAAGCTCGTACATAGTGTTCGCGATTTCGGGGTCCAAATGTAATCTCTCTGAAATACGGGTGTTCGCGAGTTCGTGGACCCGGGTTAATCGATGTCGGGTTCGTGTATCGCGAGGTTCGTTGGATGAGGGGATGTTGATGAACGGCTTCGTAAATTATTGATACACAACGGAACAGTAAATATTGTTGTTTTGGCTGAATATGGAGGAAATTTTGTAACTGCTTTGTAAGTATATTTTCTGAGTTTGTGTTTGAAATATTAATAAGATATTAATATAATGTCTATTCTTTGTTGGAATATAACTTGTATATTTATATATATATATATATATAATATATATATATTTTTTTTGTTTTATTTTATATATTTATTATATAGATATTATATATATATATTTTTTTTTTGTTATATTATATTTTTTTTTGTGTTTAAATTGATACTTTGTGTAACAATTTTATATGTTTTGATATATTGTCATTTGTTATTTTTTTTTTAATTTTTTATAAAATAATTTTGTTAATATTTATTTTTAGTTTTGTTTTTTTGTTTTAAATATATTAAAAAATTAGGAGTTTTTCTTGTAATTATTTTTTTATCAGTAGTATGGCATGTTTTTTTTTAGATAATTAATATTTTGTTTTTTTTTGATCCTAATACAATATTTTTTTTGGTGTTAATTTAATTTGTTAATTTTGGATTTTTATTTAGTGATATTTGAAAATTGTTTTATGAATTAAGTTGAGTACATTTTTTTATGGTAGATATAGGAAAATGTTTTTATTAATAGATGGAGTGCTTATAAAGATCTGTTTGGGTGATGGTAAAAATAAATTTGTAGTTGTGTTGTTTTTTTTTATTTTATATGATTTTTGAAGTTTATAAGTTTAAGAGTTTATTTTTATTTTTTAATATAGTTTTTTAATTTTTTTTTTTGGGTTTATTTTGTTTTTTGTATTTGTTTGTTTGTGCGAAATAAGATACCGTATACTGCATTTTAAATTTTAAAAAATTTATTTTTTTTTTGTTATGTTTTGTAATTTTTGTTTTTATGTATATTTTTTTAATTTAGGGTGATTTAGTGTTAATGATTTTATTTTTATAAAATTTAATAATATATTTTTATATATATATATATATATTGCATAGATTTTGATGGATCTGGAATTGTTATTTTTGTTTTGTTTTTTGTGGGAAATTTTATTTTGTTTTTTTTTTAATAAATATTAATATATATATATATACATATATATTTTTATATATATATATATATATATATATATATATATATATATATATATATATATATATTATATATATATATATATATATATTATATATTATATTTTGTATTGTATATATGTATATATGTATATATATATATATATTATATTATATATATATTATATATATATATATTATATATATTATATATATATAATATACATATAATATATAATACATATATTTATAAATATATTATATATATATATATATATTATATTATATTATATATATTATATATATTATATATATATATATATTATATTATATTATATATATATATATATTATATATATATATATATATATATATATATTTATTATTATATATATATATATATATATATATATATTTTGTTTTGAAGCATTGGGTTTTGGTTTTTTGTGTTTGGTGGCTTTTTGTGCGTGGTTTAGATATGAATATATTTATTATAATTTATGTTTTAGTAAATTTTTTATTTGTTAATTAGAATGTATTAAATTTTCATATTTGTAGGGGAGGGGTTGATTTGTTTTTATAAATTGTGTTTTTAAATTTTTGATTTTGAAAGCATTGTGTAGTTTTTTTTTTTTTTAACTTTATTGTATGCTTTTTTTGTGGTGTGAATAGTGTAGAATTAAGATATCAGAGTATTTATCTTATACGGTTATTAATTTTACCGTACCTGAGGAACAAAAATATTCTGATTACTAGCATAATTGAGAATGTAAAAAAAAATTTCACTTTAAGCCACAAATAAAGACTACAGGGCAAATGCAGGGTAAATTCATGTACTCCCCTTTCAAAATTTATCCCTGGTTCGGGAAAAAAATTGAGGTTCAGAAAAATTCCTGTTTTATATATATATATTGATTTTGAAGCACCTAAAATGCAGTATAATCTATCACGATTTCAGACTCGTTAACTATAACTGTACTGCTTTTTGTGCCGTGCGCATACAAAGAAATAAGATATCAGAGTATATCTTATACTGCATTTTAAGTTTAAGTTTACTGCACCTAAGGAACGAAAATATTCTGATTTCTGGTATAATTGATAATGTAAAAAAAAATTTCATTTTAAATCACAAATATAACAGGGCAAATGCAGGGTAAATTCATGTAGTCCGCTTTCAAAATTTCTCCCTAAGTCTGGAAAAAATTGAGGTATAGAAAAATTCCTGTTTTTTATATATATTTTGATTTTGAAGCACTTGGAATGCAGTATAATCTATCACGATTTCAGACTCGTTAACTTTAACTGTACTGCTCTTTCTACCGTGTGCATACAAAGAAATAAGATATCAGAGTAATCCTAAACTGCATTTTATGTTTACATACCTAAGGAATATAAATATTCCAATTTCTCGTATAATTGAGACTGTAATAAAATTGTTCATGTGAAATCACTAATAAAGACTACAGCGCAAATGCAGGGTAAATTGATGTACTCCCATTTAAAGATTTATACTTAGCTAGAAAAAAATTGAGGTATAGAAAAATTCCTATTATTTATATATATATATATATATATATATATATATATATATATATATATATATATATATATATATATTCATTTTGAAGCAATGGAATGCAGTATAATCTATCACGATTTCAGACTTGTTAACTTTAAATGTACCTCTCTTTGTGCCGTGGGCATACAAAGAAATAAGATATCAGAGTATATCTAATACTGTATTTTAAGTTTACTGCCCCTAAGGAATAAAAATATTCTGATTCCTGGTATAATTGAGAATAATTCAGCAGTGGGATTCGATCACCTCGATTCTTGTGTTGAAAGGCAGAACCCAATCTATTATGAATGATTTTACAAACCAGTTAGAGAAAACACTATTCATATGAAAGTTAAAATTTTTCAGAATCTCTCACGAGAGTTATCAAGCTTCCCGACTCATTCCGGAATCTTTAGTAATTCAGTTAAATATTAAAGAAAACTTATGAGCAGTTCAGGATTTTTTTTTACATATAAACAAATCATAATAAACTTTATTTACTTATTTATTTATTTATTTAATTTTTTTTTACTCAGGAAGTGTAGAAATTTGATTTTCATTCAAATCTGATGTCAAATTTTCTGACGATTACAGTACTTTTTCTATTTTTCTTATGTAAGGAATCTAGTATATATATATAATATGTTGTATAAGTACTCTTGTGTACATTTATCTAAGTACACTTGTGTATATGTATCTTATACAGTCGAACTCGTTTATAACGAGCTTGGAATTACCAAGGGAAGCGAGAATATTTGGTTGTATCAATGTATCAATTTTGATTTTGAAGCACTTGGAATGCAGTATAATTTATCACGATTTCAGACTCTTTAACTTTAACTGTACTGCTCATAAGTTTTCATCAAGTGTGTGGAACATCATACTGTTCATCAAGTCTATGGAACAGAAGTCGCTTTTAACGAGTAAGACCTGGTTTTAGCGAGCAATATTTTTCTGTCTTGCAATCTTTCTAGTTTTTCTGTCTTACCTTTTTTTTCTTCTCAGCGGTTTAATACTTTTGTAGGAAAAATTCCTCCAGCATTCCAATGTCAATAGGGAGGGTTCACAAATCCGGTGCAATTGAATTTTCGCCGCCAAATTCTACATCTGTTATCTATCCTATGGACCAAGGAGTCATAAGAAGTTTCAAGTGCCACTTCCGTAAGCAACTGATTTTGAGGATTCTGGAGAGAAGAGATAGAAGTGGAACAGCATTAAATATCAATATCAACATACTGGAAGCGATACTTTTGATGAACGATGCATGGGAATCTGTCACATCAACATGCCTCATCAAGTGTTTCCATAAGGCTGGATTGGAGAGTTCTCGAGATGGTCAATCCACTGAGGAAGAAGTGGTTGACAATTTTATACAGATTGCAAATTTGGAAATGACCAAAGAAGAATTTCAAAACTATGTATCCATCGACGACGAACTGATGACCTCAGATGTACTGACCACCGAAGATATTGTAGCTGACGTACTAACGAATTTAGAGGAAAAACATTACGAAAGCGATGAGGACACTGATGAATATAAAAAAAAGTGAACCAACTCCTACTTGTTCTACGATATTGGAGTTCACTGAAAAAAAGTAGACCTTTTTTGAAGCGAGGATGTCAAGAAGATGTCAGTGATGATGTTTTCCGGGCGATGAGTCTTCTCCGAAGAACAATAGCACAGGAAAGAGACAAGGAACGAGTTCAGAGTAAGCTAACAAACTATAATTTTAAATATGTAGATTAATGAAAAAATAAATGTTTTGGTAAGAGTATTTTCCTTTATTTTTCTTTCCGTTTATTGAATCTTTTATTTAAGACTATAGCGCAACTAGAAATTTTTCGCTGGTTGGGGGATTAATTGTCATTAAATTAAGAAAAGTATTTAATTAAATTAATTAATATAATTAAAGTAAGTGTGTATTAATTAAATTTTGAGTAAACTCAATCATTTGACCAATTCCCCTCCTTTAGATTGCACCCCTGCCTTAAGGACCCGTTCATTACGAGCACTTAGATTTAACGAGTAAATGTTACAGTCCCTTTGTGCTAGTTATAAAGGAGCTCGACTGTATAAGTACTCTTGTACTCTTATATATATTACTCTTGTGTCGCAAGGCAGAACCTAACCTATTATGACTGGTTTTAGAAACCAATCAGAGAAAAGGCTATTCATATGAAAGTTAAAATTCTTCAGAACCTTCCCGACTCATTCCGGAATATTTGGTTATTGAGTTAAATATTAAAGAAAATTGATGAGCAGTTCAGGATTTTCTTTTTACCTATAAACAAAGCATAATAAACTTCCTTGAATCTTTTTCTTATTTTGACTCAGGAGGTTTAGAACGTTGATGTTCATTAAAATCTAAAGACAAATTTTCTAACGATTTCAGTACTTTTTGTATTTTTCTTATAAAAGTATTTGATCCAGAGCGCTGATTTAACAAGTTATACTAATAAAGAGAAATATTTAATTAAATTGTCAAAAAAATTGCTTCGTTTGGGAGCAGCGATAAAGTTAGTTCAAATTCACCGTAACCTTTAATTAGTGGATAACGCAAAAAGAGTTGTTCATTTTTATAAAAGGTGAAACACTCCAGTCTTTATAATCCCAGCCAATTAAATTACTTCACGATTTAATCGGATTATCAAAAAGGGAATTACGTAAAAAGCACTTCACTGAGGGAAAACTAGTTAAATATGAAATTAAACCTCAAATATTAATTATATTTGAAACGATGCCAGGAGTAATTAAATGAAAACCTGATCCCTCCCAAGGGTACGTTAAGGCTATCTTCTAAGCTGGATCCGAATGGTGATTTGGTTTGGTTAGGTTTGGAGCTCTACGATCTACTTTTTTTTGCTACATGAGAACTAATGAGAAAGGTACCTATTAAAGAGACGCATCACCTTAAAAACTTTATTTTTTTTGCATTTATAAAATTTCTGGATATTTCTCATTTGTTTACAATAAATCCCTTTGAAATAGTGGAATTATGAATTTTTTAAAATAAATCATTTGAAATAGTGGAATTACAACCTGTAAAGTTATACATTCTTTACATTTAATATTATAGCTTTTAAGGTAACTAAAAAAAACTTTAAATATATTTTGTTAAAAGTGATGTTTTTCATAATCTTAATAAACTTCCTAGAATTTGTTTTCCTTTTTAACTCAAGTTTAGAACGTTTAAGTTCATTAAAATATGGCGTCAAATCTTTTGACGATTAAAGTACTTTTTGCATTTTTCTTTATATATAACATGTTCTATAAGTACTCTTGTGTACATATATCTTATATAAGTACTCATGTGTATATATAATATATTATATAAGTACCCTTGCACTCTTATATATTACTTTTGTGCCTAAAGGCAGAACTCAACCTATTATGACTGGTTTTTCAAACCAGTCATAAAGAAAAGACCAATGATATGAAAGTTTAAATTCTTCAGAATGTCTCACAAGAGTTATCTAGCTTCTCGTCTCATTCCGGAATCTTTGGTCATTAAGTTAAACATTACAGAAAACTGATGAACAGTTTAAAAATTTCTTTTTATATATAAACAAAACATAATAAACTTCCTTGATTTTTTTTTTACTCTGGAAGTTTAGAACACTGTTGTTCATTAAAATCTGGCATCGAATTTTCTGACTATTACAGTATTTTTTATATTTTTCTTATGTAAGCACTCGTGTATATATAATATGTTATATAAGAACTCTTATATATTTACTTATATAATTACTCATGTGTATATATAATATATTATATAAGTACCCTTGTACTCTTATTTATTACTCTTGTACTGAAAGGCAGAACCAACCTATTATGACTGGATTTTCAAACCATTTAATAAAAAAAGGCTTTTTATATGAAAGTTAAAATTCTTCAGAATCTCTCCCGAGAGTTATCAAACTTCCAGACTCATTCCGGAATCTTTGTTGAGTTAAATATTACAGAAAACTGATGAGCAGGTTAGGATTTTCTTTTTACCTACAAACAAAGCATAATAAACTTTCTTGAATCTTTTTCCATTTTTGACTCAGGAGGTTTAGAACGTTGATGTTCATTAAAATCTAAAGACAAATTTTCTGACGATTGCAATGCTTTTTGTATTTTTCTTATAAAAGTATTTGATCCAGAGCGTTGATTTAACAAGTTATACTAATAAAGAGAAATACTTAATTAAATTATCAAAAAAAAATTGCTTCGTTTGGGAGCAGCGATAAAGTTAGTTCAAATTCACCGTAACCTTTAATTAGTGGATAACGCAAAAAGAGTTGTTCATTTTTATAAAAGGTGAAACACTCCAGTCTTTATAATCCCAGCCAATTAAATTACTTCACGATTTAATCGGATTATCAAAAAGGGAATTACGTAAAAAGCACTTCACTGAGGGAAAACTAGTTAAATATGAAATTAAACCTCAAATATTAATTATATTTGAAACGATGCCAGGAGTAATTAAATGAAAACCTGATCCCTCCCAAGGGTACGTTAAGGTTATCTTCTAAGCTGGATCCGGATGGTGATTTGGTTTAGTTAGGTTTGGAGCGCTACGGTCTACTTTTTTTTGCTACATGAGAACTCATGAGACAGGTACCTATTAAAGGGACGCATCACCTTAAAAACTTTAATTTTTTTTTTTACATTTGTAAAATTTCTGGATAATTCTGAATTGTTTAAAATAAATCCCTTTGAAATAGTGGAATTACAACCTGTAAAGTTATACATTCTTTACATTTAATATTATAGCTTTTGAGGTAACTATATAAATATATTTTACTAAAAGTGGTGTTTTATATTAACATAATAAACTTCCTTGAATTTTTATTCTTTTTTGACTCAGGTTTAAAACGCTGATGTTCATTAAAATCTGAGTCAAATTTTCTGACGATTACAGTATTTTTGTATTTTTAAGTACTCTTGTGTGTATATATGATATATTATAGAAGTACTCTTGTAAACATATATCTTATATAAGAACTCCTGTGTATATATAATATATTGTAGAATGTGTCTCAAAACGACCGCATAAACTCTGCACAGCTAGTTTTCTCGTTGGGAGTACATAAAAACTGGCCAAAGAAGCGCACCTGTACGATCCATAGTTTAAGAGAAAAGTACGAAAAACAAAGTATGACGTCACTGCCGGTGAAAGAAAAAACACCTTATTGAACATATCAACAGCAGTATATGCACGGGCATACTCTCTAACAGTTCGTAAGGCATTTCCATTACATTGGCCGTACACCAGGTACATGTCGCAGTAGTCACGAACTGAATACATGGCCACCGTACGAAGAGTACCGGTAGCTGCAAGATGCAACCTTTTAAATACCAGTTCAACGGCGGCTTAAAGGGATTCCATGGCGCGCACATGCATGACGAGATATGCGTGGTGAACGTTTTAAACATTATCGTCTGGAAAGATATGCCAATACTGTTGTTGATATGTCCTATAAAGTGTTTTTTCTTGCACCGGCAGTGAAGTCATATTTTGTTTTTAGTATTCTCTCTTAAACTATTGATGGTACAGCAACGCTTTTTGGGCACTTTTTATTTACTGGCAACAAGAAATCTAGTTGTGCAGAGTTTATGCGGTCGTTTTTGGACACCCTGTATAAGTAAGTACTCTTGTGAACATGTATCTTATATAAGTACTCCTATAGATGCATAATATATAATAAAAGTACTCTTGTACTTATATATTACTCTTGTGAACTATATTACTCTTTATATTACTCTTTTAAAAGCAGAACTCAACCTATTATGACTGGTTTTGCAAACCAGTTAGAAAACAGTCTAATCATATGAAAGTTTAAATTCTTCAGAATTTCTTACAAGAGTTATCAAGCTTCCCGACTCATTCCGGAATCTTCGGTCATTGAGTTACATAATAAAGAAAACTGATGAGCTGTTCAGGATTTTCTTTTTACCTATAAACAAAGCATAATAAACTTCCTTTAATCTTTTTCCTTTTTGGACTCTGATTTAGAAATGTTTTATAAAATCAAAGACATTTTCTTATTTAATCTTTTTTTATTTTTATTTTAAAATTATTTATATAACTTGATTTAAACTATTATACAATAAAAAAAAAACTTATTAATTTATAAAAAAAAATTTCTTTTGTGTGAATATATTTCGAAAGTTAGCAAATTCACCGCAACATAGTAAACGCAAAAAGTAAGAGTTCTTTTTTTTCCTTTTCTCTTTATTCACCACACATTTAAATTACTTCAGAATTTTCTCGGATTATACACATTTGGCCAATTTAAACTCAAGTTTACTAAAAACTACGTTAAATTAATTTTAACCTCAAATATATGTATATTTTATAAATATAATAAATAATTGTCAGTTTCGCCACAGCGGACATTAATTATCTTCTAAAATGGAAAATGTATTTTTGTTTATTTATAGATCCTACTTATACTTTTTTTTTTAAAAAACATGAGGACTTATGAGACAGGTATCTAGTAAAGAGACGCATCACCTTAAAACCTTTAATGTTTTTTTTTACATTTTTTAAATTTCTGGATATATCTGAATTACTTAAAACAAACCCCTTTGAAATATTGGAATTATTACCTGTAGCGTTATACATTCTTTACATTTTATATTACAACTTTAAAGTAACTATATAAACTTTAAATATATTTTGCTAAAAGTGGTGTTTTTAATTATAATAAACTTCCTTGAATTTTTCTAATTTTTTGACTCAGGAAATTTAGAACGTTGATGTTCATTAAAATCTGGAGTCAATTTTTCTGACGATTACAGTACTTTTTGTATTTTTCTTATGTAAGTACTCAAGTTATTCAGACCTGGATCGACTTTTATAAAATCATGAAATTATTATTAAAATTCTATTTTGTATGCCAGTTTGTAATTCTACTGAAGAGAGAAATCTAATTTTTTTTTCTGCCCATGCGTATAGTTATCATTTATAGAAGAAATTAAAATTATTCAGAAAATTGAGAATTCAGCTAATTTTACTGACTAATTAGTAAAATTTCTTTCTATTTTTCTACAAATTTGTATACCTTTTTTGAATTTATTATACCTAAAAGATTACTTAATTATTAATACATTCTGTAGAATTTAGTTTCGAAATCACCGAAAAAATAATCCAAATGGGTAACACGTTGTTCTTCTATAGCGGAGCTTGTGGGTTCGAATCCTATTTTTTGCATGAATATTCATAGACTTTCGGAATAGAATTTTCTTTTGAAATTCGAGATGCATTTTAGATTTAATAACAAATGCAGTTGCCTTTGTTGAGCATGAATCATCTTACTTTTTCCAGTCCAATATAAACTTTGACGATTGTTTCCCCTTTTATTAATTTTGTCACTTACTTTCCTCATAGAAATATTAAAACCATATTTTTCACATCATTTTTAATAACCAAATGAATTTTTTTTCTTCTGAAAGCTTTAAAAAGAAATTCTTTCTTTTCCAGCGATATTTTAAAGCACAGAATGTTTTTGATCCTGCAGACAATATTTAAATCCAATTCCAACTATATACCAATCATGTTTTTATTTTAACTTTTGATTTAAGTTCATGGAGATAATCAAAACGTTACAAAAATATGTCATCACCCTCTGTATGTTTATGACTGTGTCATTTCTACCTGCAATAGTAAAATTGAGTAACGATAACTGAAATGAGTATCACATCCAGAGACTTGGAATAAGTGATGCCACTCAAAGTTTAAATTCAAGCTCTTGTAGAAAATCAAAATCATTACAAAAAAGTGTGTAAACACCTTCTGTATATTAATGACTGTGGGTGTTACCAACGAGACATATCACTGTTGACATCCTCGTCATAATGGCGTCAGAAGTCGTCATTATGACTCGACAGAAAGAAGAATTTTGGTACTAAATTCTCATTTCAGCCAATTTCTGACGTCATTAAGACGCAGAAATCGCCTGTGACATATCTCGACCAAAATATGGTACCATCCACTGTCATTTTTACGCTCACCTGCGTTAGTAAAATGTGCAACAAAAATATATGAATGAAGCATGTATCACGGCACTTGGAATAGATGTCAGTAATGTCACCAAAAATATCCAGAAGTTGCCAAATTTGGCGACGTAAACTTAATGAAAAAAAGGAATAAAAGCATATGGATGTTTAAAATGACATAGTCCATTTAAACCTTTTTTATATATAGTGTAAAAGTAGAAGGATCTATTATACTATTACAGAGGCGCACAGCACGGATTAGTGTGTGTGTGTGTGTGTGTAATATGGCAAAAAAGCGTGTACAGTAATCGAAGCTAAGAAATATATCTGATAACACAGGTTTCCTAGGTGTTTAAAGCAAGTAAAATAACTAAGTCTTTGTAATTAATTAAACTATGCATGTTATTTTATGCTGGTACATCTGTCCTACTCGTAGAATTTTACGAAAATTGACAAATTATGAAAGTGGTGTCTGTTAAACAAGAAATGACGAAACATAGTGTCAATTAAATGTAATGCGTAATTAAAGTAATGTTCGGGTTTTTCAGCTTTCCAAACAGTTCACAAATTTCAATTTTCATTAAAATCACATTGTCACTTGGTAATTTTATTCTTTTTTGTGTGTCTCAAAGAACACTCAAACAAGATAGGCTATCAGTTCCAAGGATAAAATTATAGAGAAAGTGCATGTTTGTAAACAAATACGACATGACTAAACTCAACGTGAAAAACATTGCTTGTTTTCTTTTATGTTTATCGATATGACATATACACAAAACTAAATTTTTTTTAAAATAGGAAACATCAGAAACTAAGTAATTCAAAATAGATTTTTTAACTTAATAAACATTATATTTTTTAAAAAAATATATTTACAATTATACATTTTACATAATAGTATAACTACTTTGATTATATTAACAGGCACAATAAACTATTACATAAGTAAGAATCTAATAGAAATGGGCAAAACGTGATTATTTTAACCCTCTGACTGTTCATCCCGCGATTTCCACGGGTAACTCAAATGTAGCAAAATTTGCTCATTCCGCGATTTTCTGGGGCATGTGTTTTTCTTCCTTTATTAAGAAGCACATTCTGCCTTTTCACCGTTTAATCAGTGTAATAAATTATATACAGTATTAGACATTTAATTAGGTAATAAATAGAATTATATGACTAGAACTATAGTTATATTAGATAATAGAATTATAGATAGTATGTTATAAATAGAAATTAACTGTATTTCACTTGAAATTTAGTAAAAATAAATTTTTTATGTGATAACATCTGAAATTAGTTTTTCTACAAGCTTAGTTTCTCATGATAAAAGTCAATATAAAAATATTTTCTAGAAAAAAATTAGTATTTCAATTCTCCAATTTATATATACACTTAGACTATGCAACAAAAAAATACGCAATTTTTTAAAGAGATCTGGGTTTACAAATTGAGCAATCAGAGGGTTAAGGACAAAAATAATAACATTTTTAGGTACAGTACTTCTCACAAAAGCATATAAAATACATTAGAAATATAATAAAAGAACTTAGTAATAAAAAAAATACTTAGCATAATAATTTTATATAATCTATTACATTACAGTAAGGTTAACATTTTATTACCATTGAAAATATTTGCCGTAAATTCTCGAAGAACTTGGAGTCTAGTCTTGCCTTTTCAAAGCTTTTATCCAAAGCATTCTCAATGTAGGATCTTTAGGAAAGTAGTAAAATCCAATATATTTGCCTTTTTTAAACGCTTAGTACAGCCATACACACAACAGCTTGTTACCATTTTCAGATAATTGACAAAATTAAAACCCCAATAACAAGCACAATCCGTAGGAAATGCAAATGTTTTGCCAACGAGGAAGTTGAGCTGCAGTTTTTGCTGCACCTGACGTCATGCGCACATTCTCTATACTACTTATTTTTTTCTTTTGAATCATAGGCATTCCATTTTTAATATACCGAAATGAATTCAAAACAATCCCACAATTAATATAAAATATAATATTTGAGGGTGCCCCTTGGCGAAAATGAAGATTTTTGTTTGGCGCCAATCGAAAATTAAACTTACTAGCCGACATCCAACGTAGAACTAACTGAAATTACATATACCGTTGAACATTGAAAAATAACGTAAAATCTAAACCAATCAGAATCACGATTGGGCTTCAAAAAAACTATAGACGTTCCCATAAATAAAAAAACATCGCCCAGCCTGGCGATCAACTGCGATCACAACTTGGCGAGAATCAAGGGGCACCTTTAAATATAGGCTAACTGTGCCGTTTCTATTCCAGCCGATACAAAAGAAGCTAAGTGAAAAGAAAGCAATAATCACCGACGGACACAGCGTGGAAAGTCCCTTTGGGGATTTTTCTTCCCTCCTTATCTGAAACTTTTTTAAGAGTTTAGATGGAGAATTTTCTTCAGTCCGTGACCATGAATAAGACCCTCGAGCCTTTACAAGTTGGAAATCCCTGAGCTAGGGAGTAAGGATTTGACCGCCAAAGAGCTTATTGCATTCTTTGTCATAGCAAAAATTGCTCAAGAGATTTCGTCAGTGGAGAAAGAGATAACAACCTCTATAGATTAGCAATTGTATCACAAAAATATCACAACAGTTAAACGTGCTACAAATTAATATAACTTTTATTTTGCATGCATTTTTGCCCCTTTTTGAAACTTCAGCAAAATATTTCGAAATAATTTTCTTTTAAAAAATATGATGCTATTAAAAGTCAAATAAATAATTAGTAGTATAATGTAATTTATTATTTACATTTAGAAATCTTACATTTTTATCTTACATTTAAAAATCCCTGAGATAGGGAACAAGGATTTGACCTCCAAAGAACTTATTGCATTCTTTGTCATAGCAAAAATTGCTCAGGAGATTTCGTCAGTGGAGAACGAGATAACAACCTCTATAGATTAGCAATTGTATCACACAAATATCACAACAGTTAAACGTGCTACAAATTAATATAACTTTTATTTTGTATGCATTTTTGCCCCTTTTAGAAACTTCAGCAAAATGTTTCGAAATAATTTTCTTTTAAAAAATATGATGCTATTAACATTCAAATAAATAATTAGTAGTATAATGTAATTTATTATTTACATTTAGAAATCTTACATTTTTATCTTACATTTAGAAATCCCTGAGATAGGGAACAAGGAGTTGACCGCCAAAGAGTTTATTGCATTCTTTATCATAGAAAATAATTGCAAAAGAGATTTCGTCAGTGGAGAAAGAGACTCTATAGATTAGCAATTGTATCACACAAATATCACAACAGTTAAACGTGCTACAAATTAATATAACTTTTATTTTGTATGCATTTTTGCCCCTTTTAGAAACTTCAGCAAAATGTTTCGAAATAATTTTCTTTTAAAAAATATGATGCTATTAACAGTCAAATAAATTATTAGTAGTATAATGTAATTTATTATTTACATTTAGAAATCTCACATTTTTATCTTACATTTAGAAATCCCTGAGATAGGGAACAAGGAATTGACCGCCAAAGAGTTTATTGCATTCTTTATCATAGAAAAAAATTGCAAAAGAGATTTCGTCAGTGGAAAAAGAGATAATAACCTCTATAGATTAATAACGGTCCAGAGAAATAAAGGTGATGCAGAAATCATGAGAAACTGTTGCATTGTACGTTGAAAGTATCACACAAACACCACAATAGTTAAACGTGCTACCAATTAATATAACTTTTATTTTCTACGCATTTTTGCCTCGTTTTGAAACTTCAGCAAAATGTTTCTAAATAACTTTCTTTTAAAAAATCTATCACTATAAACAATAAAATAAATTATTAGTAGTAAAGTGTAATTTATTATTTATAACACATTCTTACATTTAGAAATCCCTGAACTAGGGAACAAGGATTTGACCGCCAAAGAGCTTATTGCATTTTTTGTCATAGCAAAATTTGCATAGGAGATTTCGTCAGTGGAGAAAGAGATAACAACCTCTATAGATTAACAACCGTCTAGAGAAATAAGAGAAATGCAGAAAGCATGAGAAACTGTTGCATCGTACGTTGAAAGTATCACACAAATACCACAATAGTTAAACGGGCTACATTTAATATAACTTTTATTTTGTATTCATTTTTTCCCATTTTGAAACTTCAGCAAAATGTTTCTACATAACTTTCTTTTAAAAAATCTATCACTATAAACAATAAATAAATTAGTAGTAGTATAATGTAATTTATTATTTATAACACATTCTTACGTTTGTAAATCCCTGAGAACATGGAGTTGATCGCCAAAGAGCTTATTGCATTCTTTGTCATAGGAAAAAATACGGCGATTTCACGCAGTAGGGCACATCTCAGTTTATGACAATTCTGACTTTAGTTTCAAACGTAAGGGCAGTTTATTGTTTGTCTGTTGGCTGTTGTAAACATGAAATTGAATGGGAAGGGCATTATAGTAGTTCATGGCGTTGCGACAAATTCCTCTATTGCATAGGAGATTTCGTCAGTGGAGAAAGAGATAACAATCTCTATAGATTAACAACAGTCAAGAGAAATAAAAGAGATGCAGAAAGTATGAGAAACTGTTGCATCGTACGTTGAAAGTATCACAAAAACACCACGACAGTTAAACGTGCTACAAATTAATATAACTTTTATTTTGTTGCATTTTTGCCTCATTTAAAAACTTCAGCAAAATGTTTCGAAATATCTTTTTTTTTTAAATCTATTGGTATAAACAATAAAATAAATTATTAGCAATATATTGTAATTTATTATAAGGCGATTTCACGCAGCAAAGCACATCTTAACTTATGACAATTCTGGCTTTAGTTTCAAACGGAAGGCCAGTTTATTGTTTGTCTATTGGCTATTATAAACAAGAAAAGGAATAAGAAGTGCATTATAGTAGTTCGTGAGTTGCGACACATTGCTCTATTTATAATACATTCTTACATTTTGCATTGCAAATAATCATTAAATAAATTATAATGTATTATGACAGCATGAGGGCTTAATTATTACATTATATCCACACATGAGCCAATGACATCGCCTCTGTGATCAGAGATGAGAATAATGACGGAGAATAACTTCTGCTGATATCACAAGCGACGTACAAGTCTAAAATCACTTCAAAGCTTGTCTTGTACCTCGCCAGAAAATCCGCTTTCATTTTGATCAAATCCGTCAAAAAGGTTTAATCCTTGTTCCTTGCCTCTCTCCCACTTCTTGATCTCCAAGCCAGACGACTTTCAGACCCTCAGATAAATCCTGTACGTTTTCTAGGCATACAGGGAGACATTTAAAACGACTGCCGAGTTTCAGTCCTATGCCTCAAGATTCTAAAGTTAGTTTTCAAACCTGTAGACTATCTCTATCCCAAAGGCTTAATACTTAAAAAGTCTAATTCCGAACAACTACAAACTGTGGTATACAAACCCACGGATGAACAGTAGTGCTCTACGTGTTTAGTCATCATCAGACATAAAACCGACAAATCAAAGAAGAAAAAAATCCAACTATCTTTTAACTAAGTAATCACAATGATCAATATGATTACTTACATAGCGTTTCAAAAATAACTGGTATATTTGAAAAATCAATAAAAACTAAACGGGCAGCGATAGAAATACACCGTTTATTGCAGTATGCTTAGGACAACAGTAAATTTTCAGGCAGACAAACTTTCAAAATTAGTCACATTATTTGACAACAGATGGCACTGAAAACTGAAAAATCTACCATATTTTCCACATATTCACCATGCTCAGAAATGATATGGCGTAGTCTCAGAGCGAAATTTTCAGAAACCCGTGTAAACGTCTGAGGCGAGGCATTCTTCTGTTCTAAGGAATAAACCATTTTTTAATAGCAAACTTGCTATCTGGGAACAGCATCCAGCAGAAAGCCGACTTAGAGATTCGCGAACTCACAGACTGCACTTTTTTCTATATCCTTCAAATCTGCAGCGCCATCTATTGCTGAAAATTGTAACTATTTTCGAAAGCTTGTGTGCCAGAAAATTTACTATTGTCCCAAGCATATTGCAACAAACTGTGTATTTCTTTCACTGCCCATTTAATTTTTATTGATTTTCTAAATATACAGGTCATTTTTAAACACCCTGTAGTTAAAAGTAACTTAATTCTCCCTGTCTTTTTAAAATCAACAACTAACATGATCTACGTATTAAAATTAAAGAAGCAGCCCATTTCAGCTAGCAGAAACTGTATTGTGAGCTTGCCTTTCTCATATTGCTAATTTATTGATTTTTGATATACCTTACCTAATTTAATTTTCTCCTATGTTATATAATACACCGTTGTAAAAATTTCAGGAAATGGTTTGCTCTTAATATAATAAAATTCTTCCTCGTAAAAATAAATTTAATGTGAAATCCCGTCTAAAACCATTTCTAGAATCTTTGTTTTAAAAAAAAATAACCCCACTTTTTTTCCAGTTGATGTAGTTTTCACTTTTTAGGAATAGTACATATTAGATTTGAAAATTCTGTTCTATGAATACAAATGCGGCTTCTACTGACCATCTTACATTTCGCATCACTTGTTACCACCGAAATTGAATCTATGAAACAAGCTTATAGGCATAGCTTCTTATTTAATTCATTTATTTTTCATAGGAGTTTTTTACAATGGTTTTCTGTTCGTTTTTTCCTGCTTGTGTAACTTTTTTTCGCTTTGGATCCAATCCGTCAATTTAATTTAATAATCTAAGCCTTGTTAAAATTCTACTCCATTTTTTGGAAAAATGCGAAGAGTAATATGCTTTATTACAAAACATGATAAATCTAATATTTTTTATTTCAATTTCTTATTATTTTTAAATTTTTTCAACCTTTAAATTATAGATGCCTTTAAAGTTATAGATTTATGGAAGAAAAGATATTTATATTCAAATTAACACATTGTGTGCTGGTACATTTCGCGGCAGAATTGTACCGGGAGCGGGCTTTTTGCGCGTAAATTTCGTTATTCAGTTAAATCTCAATAGATCGAAACTTATTTAATTTTTAACCAAATTTTCGTATTTTATATAGAAATATATAAACAAATACATAAATATAAATATATAAATACCAACCATAAGATTTTTGTAAACAAAAAATATTTTTTTTAGTAGATAAATTTATAACAGTATCGTAAATATGAAAAATCAAATAGAAATAGTAGTATATAGTTTTAAATTTTTCGAATTATGTTATATATAAACATTTTTACATTATAAAAAAATGAAAAGAGCAATCATAAAACTAATAATGTAAAAACTAGTTTCTATTTGTCTAAATTTTTCCAGAATCTATGTAGTAGACAAGAACATTTGGCTTCGTTTTCTTGTATATACCGTAATTTTTGTATTCATGAGCAAACCATGTTGTTACACTAACCCGAATTAGTACGTGACCCGCGTTCAAGTATCAATCGTCACAAAACGTACTAGTACGTGTCCCGCATGCAGTATGTTAATATAACAAGCAATGTATAAAAAAATTTTAAAGACAATTCCTACTTATGTCAACAAAGAAAAATTTTATTTTATTTACTTTTTATTAAATAATTACAATTAATATAAATATGTATATACATATAACAGAATCACAGTATTAAGTGGCAAAATAGAAAGCGAATTTCCTTGCAATTTTCTATTTTCCTTTCTATGTATGATGTTGGACTATTATTTTTGTTTGTTACAATTTATTGGATTTCTATTTTTTTCTCGTTTCTAATTTATAAAACTGATGGTGGTCTCATTCTATCCATCTCTTGTAAGGATTCGCCGAACGCTGGCCGATTGGTTAGGGCGCTGATCGTCGGAACCAGAGTTCGTGGGTTCGAATCCCACTAAGGCATGGATGTTCGTAGCCGTTCGGAATCGGCTTTAAGTAGTAGGTCCCGGTCTCATTAGCCCTCGTGTGCAAAACAGTAGACCGTAGCGCTCCAAACCAAACCAAACCAAACTTGTAAGGATTCATTATTAGAAGGAACCTTTCCAGTGAGTTTCGACCAGTCCAGTTCTTCAATTAACAGTCCATCTAATGTTTTCACACTACTCAAGGCCACATACACTCAAGAGCCAAAACATTATGACCACCCCTACATTTTGCAATGAACTCGCCTGGATGACGTGGAAGGCACTTGATCAGGTGGAAGTGGTATTTAATTGCTGCTGGAGAGTCTGAGGAATCATCCAGTCTTCCAAATTTTCTAAAATCATTAGCCACTAATTTCCATTCTAATATTAGCATTGACCACTTATTGGACTTAGCCCAATATGACCATGCGGATCCTGCTAATGCCAAACGGCCCCTTGCCGTACTCAGCAGAAATATCGAGTAATTTCATTGGCCCTCAGTGACCAACCAAATTTCTCCTTGCAAAAGGCTCAATCCCTCACTGAACTTAGGTAGATTTTTTCTCCCAAATCCTCTCCTGCACTTGCTGTAATTTCATTGGCTCTCAGGATCCAATGAAATTTCTACTTTTCCCAAGCAGGATCCTTCTTGCGAATTCACCTTCTTGTCTGCTGAGTTCTACCTTCTCTTACTAATACTTATGAAAAAAAAATACATATATTCTAGTGTTTGTTGTTAACTTAAAAGCTTAACTACGTAATGTACAATTAATGTACTATCCTTCTCAATTTTCGTTTATATGAACTTAACTTTTTTCTACTTGTGTATCCTTCACCGAACTCGTGAACCTTATTATTGTTCTACCTTTTAATATTCAGTTAGTATCCCAGTCCTTAATTTCGTGTGCAATAATTGTTATGTCTCATGACCATGTGATCAAGTATACTGGCTCAGAGGGCTAGGCCCAGGAGAGTAAGTAAATGAAGCTCCAGTGCGATGTCCAATGCGATGAGGAATCATTCTTTCACTTACATCTGTGTCTGATGGGAAAGGCTGCGGATCTAAGCAATATTGATAAAGGGCAGATTGTAATGACTCGAAGGTTCTGAACAAGTATTTCCGAAACTGAAAGACCAAAATGTAACTGAGCACCAAATAAGGGAGCGTGTCAGAATCAATAAAAAAACTCTTAAATT
Organism: Pardosa pseudoannulata; assembly: GCA_032207245.1. NCBI lineage: Eukaryota > Metazoa > Arthropoda > Arachnida > Araneae > Lycosidae > Pardosa > Pardosa pseudoannulata. Next base: position 56,982,473 of record CM063506.1, on the reverse strand, counting down.
GCTAAATGATGGTCGCCACCACATCATTTCTAAAATTGTAAAGAGTGATGAAACGTACATAACGTTTTTTGACTTTCCACCACGTCAATAAAGCAAATTATAGGTCTTTGAAGATGATCCCACTCCGACAATGGTGAAAAGACAACGAGCACTGAAAAAAGTAATGTATGCCGTTTTCTTCAAAAGTACGGGATTGGTGAAAGCCATCAAGTTAGAAGGACAGAAGACAGTAACAGCAAACTGGTATACCACTAATTGTCTTAAAAAAATTGTACAAGAAGTGAATGTTAGAGGACTAATGCTTCACCATGACAATGCATCTTCACATACAGCCGGATAAACAGTTGAATTTCTTAAAGTTTCTTTTCCTAAGTTCTCTTGAGTTTACTTTCTGTATTCAAATTGTTTAAAGAATTTAGCAGATATCGCAATTTTCTTTAGGATGAAGAACACACAGGAAGGCCGCCGTCAGCAGTAACCCAGGATAATGTGTCTGCCAAAATATGTTAATGGATGATAATCGTTGTACCTATCAAATTATGCCGAAAAAAATTAACATTGGATCCGCTGCCATACACGAAAATGTTAATGAAGAATTACATATGAAAAAAGTAGTTTGCCGTTGGGTTCCCCATAATCTATCTGAGCACCAAAACGGGGAGCGTGTCAGAATCAGTAAAGAAACTCTTAAATTGCTAAATGATGGGGGCTACCGCATCATTTCTAAAATTGTAAGGGGGTTGAAACTTACATACAGTTTTTTTTTTGTTTTTTTTTGACGTTCTAACACGTCAAGAAAGCAAAGTATGGATCTTTGAAGATGATCCCAAGCCGACAATGGTGAAAAGACAAAGCGCACTGAAAAAGTGATGTATACCGTTTTCTTCAGAAGTACTGAATTGTTCAAAGTCATCACGTTGGAAGGACAGAAGATAGTAACAGCAAACTGGTATATCATTAAATATCTTTGACAAATTCTACAAGAAGTGAATATTAGGGGACTAATATTTCATCATGGCAATGCATCTTCACATATAACCGGATTAACAGATGAGTTTCTTAAACAAAAACAAATTAAAGTGATAGAACATCCAGTATTCACCAGATCTAGCTATGTGTGTATTTTGGCTATTCTTTAATCTAAAAAAGAACTTAAGTGGACGTCGTTTTCATTCAGAAGAAGAGATTTATGTGTCTATAAATGCATCTTTCATCTATTCCAAGAAATAAATGGCTTAGAGGCTTCTAATCAGTGGAAAATTCGTCTACAAAAGGGCATTAATGCTTCAGGAGACTACTTTGAACACACCTAAAATTTTGTAAGTATAACTGTAAAAACCTAGTTGTATCTCAAAAATTTCAGAATGACCCTCGTACGCTCGAAATCCACTCGAATTCCAGTCTCTTAGCGATCAACTGTGATCACAACTTGGCGAGAATCAAGGGGCACCCTCAAATATAGGCTAACTGTGTCGTTGCTATTCCAGCCGACACAAAAGAAGCTAAGTGAAAAGAGAACAATAATCACCGACGGACACAGCGCGGAAAGTCCCTTTGGGGATTTTTCTTCCCTCCCTATCTGAAACTTTTTTAAGAGTTTAGATGGAGAATTTTCTTCAGTCCGTGACCATGAATAAGACCCTCGAGCCTTTACAAGTTGGAAATCCCTGAGCTAGGGAGTAAGGATTTGACTGCCAAAGAGATTATTGCATTCTTTGTCATAGCAAAAATTGCTCAGGAGATTTCGTCAGTGGAGAAAGAGATAACAACCTCTATAGATTAGCAATTGTGTCACACAAATATCACAACAGTTAAACGTGCTACAAATTAATATAACTTTTATTTTGTATGCATTTTTGCCCCTTTTAGAAACTTCAGCAACTCTTAAATTGCTAAATGATGGTCGCCACCTCATCATTTCTAAAATTGTAAAGGGAGATGAAAAGTACATACCGTTTTTTGACGTTCCACCACGTCAATAAAGCAAATTATGGGTCTTTGACGATGATCCCACTCCGACAATGGTGAAAAGACAACACGCACTGAAAAAAGTTATGTATGCCGTTTTCTTCAAAAGTACGGGATTGGTGAAAGCCACCAAGTTAGAAGAACAGAAGACATTAACACCAAACTGGTATACCACTAATGTCTTCAAAAAATTCTACAAGAAGTTAATGTTAGGGGACTAATGCTTCGCCATGGCAATGCATCTTCACATACAGCCGGATAAACAGTTGAGTTTCTTAAACAAAAACAAAGTGATAGAACATCAGCTGTATTCACCAGATCTAGCTATGTGTGACCTTTGGTTATTCTTTAACCCTCCGAGTGGAACACACCAATTAAAAAAAGTCTCTGAAATATACGCTAAATGTTTACTGTGTCAATGGCCAAAGCATTCTATGATTTTTTACTTCACCCTTTGTCGACTAGAATAGAATACGGGAAACCCACCCTCGTTATTGTCCCTTTACTTCCAG
>CM063506.1:56959993-56967493 GCA_032207245.1 Pardosa pseudoannulata | reverse complement strand
CCCCATTCACTTCGAATTGGAAGAATAGCATTCGGCGCTCCACCCTTTTCTTCTTTGTTTACTTTTTCGCCTGTCACGGGAAGACACAATTTTGGGAAACGTCCAGTTGTCGTCTGTCCCTTAATCTACTCCACTCCGACTGATGAGGGATGAGCTGAGTTATCAAAGCGGACGTCATTCCCTGACGTTACAATAATTCGTGTCCATCGTTGTCAAAGAGTTTCAGCTTTTATTAGATGGAGTAGATAGATAATAGACAGCAGTGCACCGCCGGGCACAGGATTAGTGCCGGGTGGAACGTATTTTGATAAATGGTAACCGTAAACGGTAGAGCAGGGTTTTTCCACAGGCGGGCGCGAAGTCGACTTTGCAGCCGGCTAAATATTTTTGAGGAAAAAAAGTTAAATATTTTGTAGCCCCAGAGCTCTTTTACATCGATATAATTTATTACAAATCAGTTAATCCCCTATATAATAATAGCCTAAGTACGTCTGTCCTCCAATTTATGAAGCGGTTGGACCTGGAATGGATACAGGCAGCCATTCAAAGCGAATAAAGTTTATCTTCTCCTAAACTATAGATCCGATTCTAAAATAAATTGGTATAAATATGCTTCACATCACAACAAAAAATACTGTCGTCTTTAAAACATTCGAAATCCACCCCTTCCCTCCTTTTCGAGGGTTTAATGCCATTATTTCAAACCCTATTTTCCCCGGTTAAGAGCAGGCGATTGAATTTATTCATTTATCACTTAATAAATAGGTAAAAATAACAATTTTTTTCTATATTGTGACGTCATTCCTTTAAACAACTCATTTAATCATTTCATATTTTAAACTATTTAAATATCGTCTACACTATTTTAGTATCTTTTATCACTGAACTTAGGTCTGACGTAAATGATTTTCTTTTATATTTGACTTAAATAATAGATTAGGTACATTCGTGATAATTTTAAATTTAATCATCAATTATTTTTTGTTGCAATGAAACTTTTACCACCGGTATTAACAATAAATTCTTTTCATATAAGTCTAGGAGTCTATTTCACGGACTCATAAATATCTAACTTTTAATTTATATATATTTGGAAATTAAGAAGTTTGTTCTTTTGTGTGTTTGTTTATTATACATAACCACACGGTTTGACTAAATGAATTCAATGTGATTCTAAACTGCATTACAGGATCGGGAGACTCTAGAGGAGTATGACGATAAATAAATTATTGAGAGTGAACCAGATAATTCTCAGCCAAAAAACAAACCATTTTTTACCTGCCTCATTGGGTACATAACAGTTCTGGAATATTAAAAATTTTACTAATCCCGTCATATGATGGGCTATATGCTAGTACAGAATATTTGAACGAAAAATACTAAGCTACTTGGAGCTGTTAAAGAAAATAATGTATGGAGAATCCGTTATAATCATTAACTATACTCTAAATTCGGACAACCAAATATTGTGAAAACTGTAAAGATCTATCAATTAAGGTGATTGGGACACATTTATAGATGCAATGATTTAAACCCAACAAAAAAAGTTACATTTCAAAGAGTTGATGGAAAAAGGAAAATAATGTATGGAGAATCCGTTATAATCATGAACTATACTCTAAATTCGGACAACCAAATATTGTGAAAACTATAAAGATCTATCAATTAAGTGGGACACATTTATAGATCAATTAATGTGGTTGGGACACATTTATAGATGCAATGATTTAAATCCAACAATAAAAGTTAAGTTTCAAAAAGTTGATGAAAAAGAGGTAGACCAAACACCAGGTGGATTGATTTGGTTGAGAAAACGCTGCATGAAATTGGAGTCAACCAGTGGAGAACTGTGGTGGCGGATGGTTCCAGATGGAAGAAACTTTTAGAGACAGCCTTGACCTATAGAGCAATTTGTCGCAACGTCACGAACTACTATAATGCCCTTCCCATTCATTTTCAGGTTTACAACAGCCAATAGACAAACAATAAACTGCCTTTCCGTTTGAAACTAAAGTCAGAATTGTCATAAATTGAGATTTGCCCTACTGCGTGAAATCGCCTTATAGAAGAAGGAGAAGAAGTTCATAAAGAACCAATTCAAGACGAATCTGCAAATTGAGGATACCCTACGAAATTATATCATCAGTAGGGACCTTGATATTTTAACCATAAAGCAACAATGCATCAAAATTTCTAATCAATTTTATTACACTTTATTCATTACCTAAAGAAATTATTGCAAGATTACCTGACTATGATCACTATATTGAACCAAATAAAGGAAGCCCCATGGCACCATGTTACCTTATCCCCTATATAATAATAGCCTAAGTTATCTGTACGTCTGTCCTCGATTTTATGAAGCGGTTGGACCTGGAATGGATAGAGGCATCCATAGTTAGCAAAATTCAAAGAGATTAATGTTTATCTTCTCCTAAACTATAGATCCGATTCTAAAATAAATTAGTATAAATATGCTTCATATCACAGCGAAAAATACTGCCTTCTTTAAAACGTTCGAAATCCACCCCTTCCCCTCTTTTCGAGCTTTTAATGCCATTATTTCAACTCCTATTTTCCCCGGTTAAGAGCAGGCGATTAAATTTATTAATTTATCCCATAATAAATAGGTAAAAATAAGAGATTTGAAAAAAAAATTTCAATTTTACAACTCCTCTTCAACCTCAATTGCAATTTTTCCTCAAAATGTTGTTTTTGTTTATGTATCAATTTGTTGAGTTACGATCCCCTCGCCAGATTTCAAACGCCACGCTGCAAGCACGCCAATTTCGCCAAATGTGGTTGAAGCACCAACAAGATCCATGATTAGAAACAGGAGAGTGGGCTAAGAAGAGGAGTTGAATAACATTTTTCTAGCATTATGACGTCATTCCTTTAACCATCTCATTGAATCATTTCTTATTTTAAATTATTTAAATTATGCCTTATTTTCATACGTTTTATCATTGAACTTAGATATTACGTAAATAATTTTCTTTTATATTTGGCTTAAATAATAGATTAGGTACATATGTGATAATTTTAAATTGAATAATCGATTATTTTTTGTTGCAAGATAGTTCTCAGCCAAAAAAACAAACCATTCTTTTACTTGCCTCATAAAGTACATTACAATTTTGGAAAATTAAAAATTTTACTGATCCCGTCATATGACGGGCTATATGCTAGTAGCTAATAATAATTTTCTACATCTTAATTACTCTTTAAAATTTCAATTTTTTTAAATTTTTTCACTTACCGTTAATCTACCTTATTTATTATAGTCTCTTTTACGATCCTACGACCTATAATTCTTTATGTTAATCTTTTTTAACCTCACCTTTATTTTTTCAATTATAATTTATTAAAATATTGCTCCACCATATGCAATGCCCTATATAATAATAGCCTAAATTATCTGTCCGTCTGTCCTCGAATTTATGAAGCGGTTGGACCTGGAATGGATAGAAGCATCCATATTGCATTCTTGATGAGTGAGGATTAGCAAAATTCAAAGCGAGTAAAGTTACCCCTTCCCCCCTTTTCGATCGTTTAATGCCATTATTTCAAGCCCTATTTTCCCCGGTTAAGAGCAGGCAATTAAATTTATCAATTTATCACATAATAAATAGGTAAAAATAACATTTTTTCTAGCATTATGACGTCATTCCTCTCATTTAATCGTAAAGTTTATCTTCTCCTAAATTATTGATCCGCTTCTTAAATAAATTGGTATAAATATGCTTCATATCCCATCGAAAAACACTGTCGTCTTTAAAACGTTCGAAATCCGCCCCGTTCCTCCCTTTTCGAGCGTTTAATGCCATTATTTCAAGCCCTATTTTCCCCAGTTAAGAGCAGACGATTCAATTTATCACATAATAAATAGGAAAAAAACTTTTTTTCTAGCATTATGACGTCATTCCATCTCATTTAATCATTTCTTATTTTAAATTATTTAAATATCGTCTGCATTATTTTCATACGTTTTATCACTGAACTTAGATATTACGTAAATAATTTTCTTTTATATTTGGCTTAAATAATAGATTAGGTACATATGTGATAATTTTAAATTGAATCATCGATTATTTTTTGTTGCAATGAAAATTTTATCACCGGTATTCACAACAAATTCTTTTCATAAAAGTCTAGGAGTCTATTTCAAGGACTAATAAATATCTAGCGTTTAAGTTATATATCTTTGAAAATTAAGAAGTTTGTTCGTTTGTGTGTTTGTTTTTCATGCATAACCACACGGTTGGACTAAATGAATTCAACGTGTTTCTAAACTTCATTCACAGTATTGGGAGTCTTTCGAGGAGTATGAAGATAAACAAATTACTGGGCGTATTCCAGATAATTCTCAGCCAAAAAACAAACCATTTTGTAATCTGCCTCATAGGGTACTTTACAATTCTGGAAGATTAAAAATTTTACTGATCCCGTCATATGACGGGATAAATGCTAGTTATAAATAACTAAATTTGCAAATAAATCGTCTTAATATTAGGTTGGGGAAAAAGAAATCCATCATTTTTTTTTTGTTAGATGGCTGTAGTTATGGATATCTCGTAAAGAATCGATCGAACAATTTCAAATTTATGCTCGTTTTCAAGATGACATTTCACTCTAATTTTTGTTTTTACTGTTTTTTGTTTGGTCTATTCAGTTGTGAGTTACAGAGTGTTAAAAATTGAAGTCAACAAAGAGAAAATTCGGTACATTTTACAGTTTTCTTTAATAAAGGCAAAAATGCAAGTCAGGCGGCTGAAATTGTAAATAGAGTTTATGATGCAGATGCTGTAACAGCTAATTACGTGTAATTTTGGTTTCGTCGATTCCAATCAGGCATTTTTGACGTTAAAAATGCACCTTGCACAGGAAGACCGTCGTCGAAAATGTCGATAAAATCACAGAAATAATCGAAGTTAACCGGCATGTTAGTAGTCGTAGCATCGCCCATAAGGGTAAAGATTGACCATAAAACAGTTTTAAACCATTTGCGCAAAGTTGGATTCAAAAAGAAGCTCGATGTTTGGGTGCCACACCAATTAACACCAAAAACATGATGGATTGAATTTCCGTAAGAGAAGCCTTGGACAAATGGAATGAAATCGACCCATTTCTTAAACGGATGGTGACTGGGGATGAGAAATGGGTCAAATACGACAATATTGTGCTAAAACGATCGTGGTCAAACCACGGTGAAGCAGCTCAAATGATGACCAAACCAGGACTAAAGGCCAAAAAGGTTCTACTGTATATTTGATAGGACTGGAAGGGAATCCTTTATTATGAGTTGCTTCCGTATGGACACACACAAAATTCAGATCTCTACTGTCAAAACTGTATCGTTTGAAGCTAGCGATTGACCAGAAATGCCCAGAATTGGCCAACAGAAGAGGTGTTGTGTTTCATCAGGACTACGCCAGGCCGCACACGCCTGTAGCGACTCGCCAGAAACTTAGGGAGCTTGGTTGAGATGTTTTAATGAATACACCATACAGTCCGGACTTGGCACCAAGCGATTACCATCTTTTTCTAGCATTGCAAAACTTTTTGAGTGATAAGGAATTGGGATCAAAAGAAGATCGTGAAAATCAGGGCTTCGAACCGTAATTTTTTTTTGTTCCGGTTTTCGTTCCGGTTCAACTAAAAAAATTAATATCGGTTCAGTTCCGGTTTTCGCTCCGCCAAAAATAACTGTTTTCGTTTCAGTTCCAAATGAATAATTTCATTTTATGTATATTCTTATTTGTACTAAAAATATAATTCTATCATAAACAAAAAATGTAATTCTATCAAAATTTAGAAGATTTTATTCTTTTTTTAATTGGTACACTATGTGAATTGATACAAACAGCAGGTACGATACGAGCGGCGAGCATTGGCATTGTTATCCATTATCAAAATCGCATTTGACAACTAGGTTCATGATTACCCACATTCGTCGTCTGACTCTCACATCGTGCACTTGGCCTTGCAATAATTATGTAAAAAATATATTATTTATTTAACATATGAAAACTGCCTCTAATTATTAATATATCTTCTAACGTGGTTTCACTGAGATTACTTCTGTTGTCTCGGAGAATAAATTTCAAACCTGAAAACGCTCTTTCAACACTAACTTGTGTAGCTGGAGCTGCCAAAACCACCATTGCAATCTTATACAAGTGCGGATATGTAATTATAAAGTTGACGTTAAATTAGAAAATATTGATAAGTTGGTAACAGTAACAAAATGACTGAAAGATATATCGAACCGAAATAAACCGATATTTTTTTCGGTTCAGTTCCGGTTTTCGTTCCGACCAAAATAACGGTTTTTTCCGGTTTTCGGTTTTCGGTTCAGTTCCGGTTCGAAGCCCTGGTGAAAATCGATTACTAGAGGTTTTCACCAATAACGATTAAGACTTCTACGAGAGAGGCATTATGAATTTACCTTTCAATGGCAACAAATTATATAACACAACGTTGCATATTTGACCCAAATAAGACAATCCGAAACACGTTAAATAAAGTCATTAATTTCACGCAAAAATAATGGATTTCTTTTTCCCCAACCTAATATTATATTTGTAATTTATCTTAAGACAATATTTTTATTACTACTTTTTACCCTTATGAGCACTTTACTAATATTATTTCTCCCTTCATCACGTGGGACTCGATCTTTGATCCATTTGCCTGATATTAGCTTACCAACGAGGGTAAGTTGACGGAGACGGACAGATAACTTAGGTTTTAGTTTGGTTTGGTTTTGGAGCACTACGGTCTACTTTTTGCAACACGAGGGCTAAATGAGACCAGGACCTACTGCTTAAAGCCGATTCCGAACGGCTACGAACATCCCTGCCATAGTGGGATTCGAACCCACGAACTCCGGTTCCGAAGGCCAGCACCCTAACCATTCGGCCATCGCTCGGCCAGATAACTTAGGCTATAATTATATAGGGGATAGAAAAGATATAGGATAAGAAAGAATATAGAAATATAGAGGAGTATAAAGGAATATATAGGAATATATGAATAAAAGGATATAGGAATACATCCTAAGCAATGAATTTCTTTATATGAACGGCTGTTAAGATTCATTAAATTATAAAGTATCATGATTGTAAATTTGATTGCAAGATTTTCCAAATATGAAATGGAAATATAAAAATAAGTAATTTTATTTTCTTAAACACGTTTACTTTCCTGTTATACGGAAATACCAAAAAGTGTATGGCTTAAAGTATAATATTTCCTGAATGTGCATATTTATTATACATCCCCTATATAATAATAGCCTAAGTTATCTGTCCGCAAATTTGTGAAGCGGTTGGACCTGGAATGGATAGAGGCATCCATTCAAAGCGAATAAAGTTTATCTTCTCCTAAACTATCCATCCGATTCTAAAATAAATTTGTATGAATATACTACATATCACAGCAAAAAATACTGTCTTCTTTAGAATGTTCGAAATCCACCCCTTCGCCCCTTTTCAAGAG